>CAUJNA010000163.1:257500-307603 GCA_963377175.1 Effrenium voratum
GACAAAACCATTTGAGGAAGGTTCTGAGCACCCACCACCCCTAAGAAGGTGGCCCTTTTGGGGTGAGCTTGTTTTTCCCCGGTGAACTTCGTACTTGTTTGCCCAGCCTCATCTATACTTAGCCTGCCCTACTCGAAACAAAAAGTCTTGCAGAAGAGGGAACCACTCCCTTCACACCCACGAGCTAATAGATCCCAACATGACCCTACCCTACCGATTATTTCAGAGTTCCGCGTATTGACAGGTTCAGGGTAGACTTCAACCCAGGGGTGGTTCATCTTTCGAAAGGAAAGATGTAGTCCAAAGTGGACCTGCATTTTTGTGGTTCCCCGTCCCTCCTTGCTGCCCCAGCAGAAGACCGCGCCCAGCAAGAGCCCTGCACCCGGCACTTGCCCGGCCAGAGGCCAATGCGCAGCCCAGCGGATCCACACGGCCACTTCGCGCAGCAACGGCCTGGGGTCAAGTCCAGCTGGTTCTGCAAAGGAGGGAACAAGCCAAAATGGATATAGATATATTAAGTATCATGGATACTAAATCTATAGTTGTCGTCAAAACGAGACAATGCATCCAAAACGAGACAAACACTATCAACATGGGTAGGCGTCAAACAAACTGGTTGGACTCCCGAAAATGATTGATTTCCTTTTCAGGGCTGCCCTCAGATCCCCTGCTAAAAGTTTCACTTTTAGTGGGTCAAATGGAAACCCCCTCTAACACTAAAAGTGTAAAAAGCTAAGGGGATGGCTGGGGGAGCACCAAGATGTTGGTTTCCCTTTAAGCCAACCTGGAAGAGTGTACCCTCCAAACGAACATCCGGCCCCGACGTCAGGCAGGTCCGAGAGGCGCGCAGGGAGCCACCAGGCAGGCCACTGCCGCGCCCAGTCCCCCTGCCACCACCAGGTTCGTAAAGGTGGCTGGCACCTTGGGTCCGGGAATCTCAGTTGCCCAAAAGACTCAGAGAAATGGTTCACATCTTGGAACCTTGGCTCAGAATGGGCCAAAAAGGTAGCAACCAATTGGAACCTTGGCTCAAAATGGGCCAAAAAAGAGGAACAAAAAAGTAAAGGTCGGATTTGGGCAACTGAGTTATGTAGATGGGAAATCGTCCGTGCCACGCACCAGTTGGTAAGTGGTTTATATCAGGGTTTTGTTTTGTCCACTGACGTTCTGCGGGAAATGAAGAATCGGCTTGTAAGTGACTTTCATCTTGAATAGGCCCGTTTACCCCGCCAGGTAAGATCATTTTAACTCGTGCAGAAACCTACAATGACCCACGTCGCATTGCCCCAAAAGATGATGTTACACCCACACCAAATCTAGGGCTGATTCCCGGTTCTGTTCAACCATAGCTCTCCACAGGTGTTTCCGTGAAATCCGTACAGGTTTTCTGGAAAGACAGCGGCGGTAGGGTGTCTTTTTTCAGGCCCCCCCCAGGCAAAAATTCCTCAACAAACACCCCCAGCAACCCCCGCACAAAAACAAAAAAACACCTGGGACTTAATTTCACCCGGTCAGCATGCCGAGACTCATTCCAAACGATGCAGCGGAACAAGACGCGGTCAAGAGACATGGCCACCATCCAGCCAGCCAGCAATCCTGCCCGGGGTTGCAGAAACGATCTCTTCAAAATGGGGATTCAAATCCCCCGAAAACACGCGGAGCCATGCATAGGCCCCGAAATCCATCACGTCTCATGGTTTTTGGCAGTGGGCCGTCCACAATGTGTGATACGAAAGTGGTCGATTCCCGTCCTGGAAATGGGATTGGTAATGCACAGAAAATCATTACCAAAGCCTCACTTAACACAGCTATGAACATCTTTCACTTGCATTTGCCTCACTGAAAAGTAGAACATTTACGGATCAGGGCCATATCTTTCTGAAGACAGACCTTTTTACAGCCATGCATCTGGATTTGTACTAGGGTGCGTGGCAATCCTAAGCCTGGGCACTGGGGTGACTTGCTGGCGACCAATATTTCGGAACCGAGAAATGCCCCACATATGCCAACGCCTACTTAGGTATCAACATCTTTCCATGTTTGCTTCAGGCGTTGCTGAAACTTGTGATATTCATTGGTGATGACCATGGCCCTTGAAAACCAACAGGGACATATACAAAGTCAGCTTAAACACGTGGGATTCCCTAAAGTACGTCCCCTTTTTGCCCCCAGCCCCCCAACAAACATGGTTCTCGTCCAAACTAGACAAACCTAAACACTAAAACTTTCAACACCGATCCCCGTGCCGTAAAAAAACACGGGATTGTGTTGGCAGCCCCGCCTGTGCATTCTTTGTTAGACAGAGCTGTGGGGCTTCCTACTTAGACCGCCCAAGGCTATTTCCTGGTCAAGGACAACCCAAGACTACAAATCAAAAAGCTTTGCTACGTCCATCTAAAATCCGGATTCCAGACCGATTTCCCGTACCCATCCATGTGAGAAACAACCACCAGCCACCTCACTTTGGAGGTGGGCCTGAAATCACCTTACCCTGGACTAGTGATTTGAAGCCCGGTGGTGTGGTATTAGGGGTTCACATCCCGCTACCAATCCGAACCACCAAACCAAGCCAGAGGTCCAATTTGCCATGGGGGCAGAGTCGGGAAAACAAAACATGGGATCAAGCGTCGCTAGTTTCCTTTAGGTTCCCCCCTGAACCATCCAAGAAGAAAGGCTGTGCAAAACACAAACATATTTAGGTGTGAGTTTCCACACCGATTGGTGGATATCAGAGTTCGGCAAGAAACAATGTGTCCGCTTATGATTGGTGGTTCAGCGCAAACAATTCAATTCCATGTACCTTCCTGGCCCTTTGGGTCATGGTTGGCGTCCCTTTAAAATGACGGAGAAAATCCTGTAGGTAATTGATACCTGTATTCAATTCGGGGCTCATCTACCTCAACAGGTACCTGGCGTGGATTTCGTCCATCCACATTGCTCCGAGAACCGAGGGAACCTCACCTTAAAAGCCGGCCAAGCATGTTCTGTTTAAAGCCACTAAAATGGAGAACCCCGCAAAAGACACCTTTGAACCCACAGAATGATGTTCAAAGACATGGTACCTACCTGTTTAACAGGGGGATGGCTCAAGCCTTTACTGAAAGCTTTCTTTTCGGGGAAGCCCTATGTCGACTTCCATGATTAGAAAGACGGGAACCAGAACCTGCCCTTTTGGCGGCTCTCAGTTTGAGAAACACGGTACCCACTTTCAGAAACACCCGCTTTAAGCGTCTTTTTTGTTGCGGTACCCATTTGTCTCGATTTGTTGCATTTGGAAACCCAAAAAACGGACCACCGAGCTCCATTTTGGGGGGGTCCAACTTTTAAAAGAAGACAACGCCTTTCTCGTGGCTTTCTTCAGTTGGAAGCCCCCAAAAACGGAGCACCGAAAATTCATTTTGGGGGGGTGTTCAACCCAATCGGAAGAGACCCAATGCCATCTCCGCTCCTGCCAGGATGGAGCTCCGGCACGCCATAGACGCCACCGCCGCCGCCATGAGCGCCGTAGACTCGTGCTGCGGCGCCAGAGAGCTGGCGGTGACCACGCAGCACCTCTGAGCCAAGTGGCGGCCAGCGGGGAGGGGGGGGGGGAACCTCCCTACTTTCCAGGGGTTGATTCTCCATTCTTTTCAACCATTCTTCTTTTCAAAATCCAGCTGTTTCGCCTGGGGTTCTGATGGTTTTCTGAAAATTCAAGTATCTGGGGGACACTTCCCCATTCTTGCCAGGGATCCTTCTTCTTCGGGTGTTTGGGGCTTTTGGGGTTTGGGGGGTTTAAGGGGTTTGGGAGGTGTTGGCGGCTTTGGGGGTGTTGGGGGTTTGGGGTGGGGGGCTTGTTGGGACTTCCGGTCCATTTGATGGACAAAACCAGGTGGAGTATCCAAACTACTCATGTTGCATAGTTGAGACCCAGAAATAAAATGTAATCACCTTTTATTGTGAACTTGACAATTTTCGACCAACATGTGAAAACCAAAAACAGACAAAAGGTCGGTTTTGAACAACTGCGATAGGGTTTCCCTCATCCCAAAATCAAGACCGGGTGGATTCATAGTGGTGGTGCCTCCCTTTAACCTTTGGTGGAAGCACCCCACTGTTGTGGATGGACAAAATCCTAGCTGCTGTTGACCCCTCTGCAACAAGTTTAACTTTTTGTGGGTTTAGTTGAACACCTTGAATTCCCAACAAGTTAAAGTCTAAAGATCCAACCCAATAGCAGTCAAGAAATCCACTCACCACATCATCTGTGGTTTGTCCCAGTACTCGTCGACTTTCACCCGACGAAAACTCAGGCTTGCGGCTTCGTCCATCGAGAGCGGGGCTTGGGATTTTCGGGAAAGGGGGTTTTAACCCAACTCAAAGGGCATGGTAGGGCTGGGAAACAAAAGGGAGGAGCATCTTGAGAATTTCCCAAATACAGAGGACATGGAGTCAATCATGTTCCTTTCAACAAAAAGGCAAACACCACAATACATGGAACAACAAGATCAGGTTAAGCTTTTAAGCAAGACACCCTCAAATTGACGACAAGTTGTGAGCCGAGCTACACGGCCGGCAGCGCCACAGTTCGAAGCAGCACCAACAGTTCTGCCAGCCGAAGCCCCTCCAATTCCGGCAGCGACTCGATGCAGCGGCAGGTCAGCATCACGGCCCAAAAGGCCGGCAGCGAGGCGTTCAAAATGCCTCGGATTGAACTTGCTGGTTGCCCCAGTGCCCTTTCTCACCGTGTCTTTTTTGGTTGGGAGGGTTCCCCTACTAAAATCGACAAAAAAAGTTGGTACCCCTGTTCTAACCTCTCAAATCTGGAGGACCTAGGTGCGATAGGTAGGGAATGCGAAATGGAATGTACCTGGGGGTCCCCTGAAAGGCAACCGGGGATGGTTTCCAGGGGTCATTCCATTTCTCATTTTTTACCTATCGCACCAGCAAGCAAAGGATCCCCCCCAAAAAAATGCCCAGGGCTTTGCCCAACAGAGGGCAACCGGTGTTGCAAACACAGATTCCTTGCCTGCAAACGGGGGAGTTCTTATCCCTGGTTTTGATCGGGAGGTGTCCCCTTTTAGTGGGGGGTTCAGAACATGTTTGGAAGGAACATCCCCTACCATGGATGGAGAAAATCCGCTTTGCACCAGTTGGGATGGATGAAGCCTGATTTGAATACTGGTTGATCAACCACCAATCCCAACTGCTGCTGTTGGTAGATGTTGTCCATCAGTATTAATAGGACGGATTCTACGCACGGCGCCCTACCTTAAGGGAAGGGGATTGTGTTTTTTGCTCCGGGGACCGCTTCCGTTTACCTGGTATTCCAACAAAAGGGAACATGGGTTGACCTAAATGGAATTCCAGGGGTCCAACTCCCCCCCTCTCGGACCCTCGCCCAATTCGCGCGAAGGGGCGCCAAAGACACCTTCAGATGCTGTCAAATCCGAGTGGGGCTGGCCCGCTGATCAAACACGCAAAGCATTACGAAGATCTGCGCAGGTGATGTTAAATCCTTCATGTGACAATGTCTCTCCCTCTCTTCTCCCTCTCCTCACTATATACTGCCCATTGATGTATCACAACAACACCGAATATTTGATCCTTTTTCCCCAACAGCTGAAAGCTTTGGGGTCTCAGCCCAAATAGGCTCCGGGGTGGTCCGGGGCGGCGAGGTAAGGTTCCACAAGGGTTCCACGGTTCCACGAGAAAGAGCACCGCATGCTGTTTGGGGATATCACCTGAGTTGTTTTTCTTCTCTCCGAGGGCTCCTTGAAACGGAGGACCACCTCTTGGTTGACATCGAAAGGGAAACCAGAAGACACCCAGCTCAAACGTGGGTACCCAACATGGAACTCTGGTACATGGAAACATGGACAAACACCCGTGGTGTCCTGGTAGTCTAATTTTGACCCACCGCCATTTTGAGAAACGTCCATCTTGAAAAGATGCACATGACACCTCTCCGCCCATTCCAACCCACTCGAAGCGCTTTCTTCCCCGAGGCGCTGGTCCAGGCGGGTGGGCTCTCTCGCCTCGGCGAACCGAAGGGGCGGTAGGGCTTCGACCAGGCCGTGGCCAAGGCGTAGGTGTAGGACACCGCGCGGGTGTAGGAGGTGGTGGCCACCGAGCCTCTCACTTCCTACCGGTGTTTGTATTAATTACACCCTGGGAATACACCCACTGGGTATTGACCCCATTTAGGCACATAATCCGGATAAAACCGTGTAATACAAAAACCCTCAGACGCTTGGTGCGAGAAAGGGAATGAGAAATGGAAAATGAACTGTTTGGGGATTCCCGAAAAAGAGGAACAACCACCAGTGGAAAGGTTTTTTGGGGGTGTCATTCCATTTCTAATTCCCTGCCGATCGCACCAGGAAGCTCAACTGTGCGTTGGAGTCGGATGAGATGCGGTTTGAAGGGTGGGCGGTTCGGGTGGTTTTTCGCATGGTGGTTTGGTGGGCCCTAGACCTGGTGCTTTTCCATGGGTGGCTTTTCCCATAAACAAGAACCAGAAATTCAAATCCAAATCCAAGCCAGCAATTTAAAGGGGTTAGGGGTTTGCTGGTGCGATAGGCCGGGAATCAGACATGGAATGACCCCAAGGAACACCATCCATTTCCTATGGCTTCCTTTAAGGGAATCCCCTTCCGGTTCGTTCCCAACACCCGGAAAGTCATTCCCTACCTATCGCACCAGCAAGTAGTTTCCCATTCAACAAGAACTAGGAGTTCAAATCCTACAGCCACCAATCCAAAGCAACGAAGGGTAACCATTACTCTTTGAAAAAACACACACGTACATGCGCAGTCCCCTTAAAAAAGGAACGTGTTTCATGATCTCCTCTGTAAGTTGTATGTTTGTTTTTGTCAGATTTAGAAGAAGGGAACCCCAAATCCACTCATTGGGTACTTGATAGCTATGTTGGTGCAAGAAAAACCTACAAGATCACATGAAACCAAGCAGGGCCATCCTGTAAACGTCACCTCAGGAAACTCACTTTAGATTTGCAACCAGAAGCTGAGATTGAAAGCCACTTCAAGGGGAAATCGCCCATATGGACGACCATGAAAGCTAGCTCCGATTGTGCAGCTTTGGATATGAGGTTGCATTGGATCTGGAAATAAACTAGTGTCAGAAGCTGAGCTGGCCTGAACAAAGTGCATTTGGGGAACAGGTTCGAAGTGAACAAACTTGAACAAACACAGTGTGAATGAAGATGGTTGCAAAACAGCCCAGAACGCGAATCCACCACGTTTACTGGGGTCGATAACACTGGCTCTCTCACGAGCTGTTCATGTCATTGAGTGGAATGCATCTGTGAAAGTTAGCAGTGTGTGCTTAAAGCCCCATGCATACATGTGCGCATGGAATCCCTCATGCATGTATACGTATATGTATCTATGAAAAAAAACGCATAATTATATGAACATAAACCAACACATTCAATTTCATTTTATATAGTACGTACATGCGTAATTGAGTGAACATAACACAAATGCATTCCTTTTATGTAGTACATGTATATATGTACATATGTGTCTATATGTGTGTCCAAAGACACCGACCCCCACCCTCCAGCGCCTCCCGCGTTTCCCACCAGCTGGATGCCGAACCGGCTTGAGGCGGCGCTGAGGCTAGAGCCCCCACTACCCGTGACAGGGAAGTCCTGGCGAATGGCGAGTTTCTGGTGGGGTATCAAAGTCAGAAAATGGGGTTGTTTCCCTTTAACCCGCCACTTAGCGGGTGACTTTGATCATGGTAAAATAATGAGGCCAGGAGTCTCAGGTTGACCGAGATTTGATTTCGGATTGGTGGTTTGGACTCGTCGCAGCGGCCTCCTTCTGCTGCTTCCCAAATGAGACTCTAATACCCGAAAGCACGGCACCCAATACCAACATTATATGGGTATGTCTCACAATAGCGGAGCCACACAATGGGTAATCTTTCTTTTGAGAACCCCCTTTGAAACAACTAGGCAAACTCACCTCTGCACAAGCCTAAGTCACAGAGGGTACAATCTTCGTGAGCCTGTGAACACTATGATGTCTTGCTCCGGAAGCAAACGGCGATATGGTTTGACGCTTCTTCTGGATTTCCCTATTTGTCTCCGAAGCCTCTTGGCCGTAACTAGGCTGCTTTCCGCTCCCCTGCTAAAAGTTTAACTGTTAGTGGTTTAATGGAAAACCCATTAGGTGGCAAAAAGTTAACGTCCTAACATCCAAGCAAAATGCACCAAAGATAAAACCTGGTTTGAAAGGCCCGACACCCGTCTCCAGGCTGTCGCGATATTTTTCGCCTCCCCCGTTCGCGCGCCTTGCGCCGAGCCGCAGCTTCCAGCGTGGCCGTGTGGAGGTCCACGTCCTCATCCAGGTTGCTGGGCCCGATTATACCGATCCAGGTTGCTGGGCTGGGATTTTCATCAGTGTGGGACGGGTTCCACGTAGGGAATTGGGGGGGGGTCCGGGGCCCAAGTCCATTTATGGAGCATTTCAAACTTAAAAGGGAAGATGGGTTGACATAAATGGAATTCCAGAGGTCGGAATCCCCCCTCCCCCCAATTCCATGTTCAAGGGAGATTTGCTGGGGCTGGTTTTGATTCCCCATTCAAACCGGTTGGTGACATCTTCAAAAGCATTCTCAACTAGGATTCCGTTATTGGTCGGTTTGGGGACCCGTTGGCTGCAGTTCCCCTTTCAAACCAACCAAACAAGGATTCCTGGACCCTCTGTTGGTTTGCTATACCCTAGGTCCGGGCGGATAAGTGAGGGCACCCCCCCAATTATGTAGCGTAGGGAGTATGGTTTGCGGGGTTTGGATTTGGTTCCCCTCTCAAACCAGCCAAAAAAGGGATTATTGATTCCTCCACAGTGGTCTACCCGACACCCATCTGAATCTGCTTTTCTGAAAACGTTCGAACACCTGTCAACTAAGAATTCGCTCCGAAATTTTACGTGGAGCCTGATCAAGATACTCCCTTCTTGTCACAAAATGAAATCAACGCACCAAAAATGGAGTTGCTGAAAAGAGCGATGGGTGAAACGCGTGATCGGTCAGGAACAAACTGAAACAACACATCAAGAAAAGCCTGAAGAGACAACACACGGCAGATTATGAAGGAAAATGGACGCACTGAGACAGACTTGGGCAAAACAGGCAATAAAACTATTTTGTGTGTCCATTGCAAACCAAACGTTCAGAGTTGGTCTTGCCTCAAGGTGCCATGAACAACTAATTACGTGGGAAGTTGTTCAAAATTTCAAAAAGACATTTTGGACCCTGGTGTCTGGTAAATGCCGCCTTCTGAAGAGGATCCCAACAATTGGACCTCAGTGGATTGGCCTGAGAAAGCTCCCCAATCTGTTTGCCACTAAAATGGTCCAAACCCGAAAAGTGACTAAAGTACAGAAACTCAAGTGATAATATTGAGACAACCCCCGACCTGTTTGTCTGACGTGACAATTTCACACTAGAGCCAACCAGGTAATAAGCCTGCCGGAATATCCTTGGAACTGCCGGATTGAAGAAGCTCAAATTGGCAAGTTCCTGTGGCTCAATTCCTGAGCAACTTGCGCGTGTGCTGCTGGCTACAACAACACACATCGTCGTGAGCAAGCGGAAATGGTTGAAACTAAAAGGGATTGTTTAGCATTTCCACAAACATAGGGCTCTTAGTTAGCCTCTGTGCAATCGTAGAAAGACTTGTGCAAATTACCCTTTGCTTTTCCATTCAACTCCCCAACCTTTCGACGCAGAGCAAACAACTGAGAAACGCCTGAAACACCCAGACCTCCAGGGGCAAAAACGGCACCTTTCTTTTGTATATCTTTTCCTTCGAGGTGCAACCCCTTGCCAAAAAAGAACAAAAACAAAACACCACAGGAGGTCTGGGAAATGGTGCGAGTCCGAGCGTCGCAGGAGATGCAGATCAGGCCCTCAACTCGGCCTTCCGAGATGGCCTTGGCCAACTCCTGAGGCAACCGCGCCGTGACACTTGGAACATCTGTGACGCATGTCGGCGTGTCTTTTTGTACGGGTACCCTTTTTGGGAGCGGTTTTCAGGGGAACACAAATTTGGGGCGGTCCCCCTATTTTGACCCGTCCCCAATGCGATTCTTTTGCTGTTGATTGACTTTCCCGAAGACCCCAGCCTCAAAAAAAGCAAAAGGGTGATGCTGGAAAACCTATCGGTGCGACGTCTACCCCGAAGGGGCGTGTCTTTTTTGGGGGGCGCCCTTTTTGGGATCGTCTTAATTAAAGGGAAACCACCCACTTTGGGTATCCCCACCAAAAAGGGCACGACCATATTTGCATTGTCCCGCTCACGGCATATAGCACAACGGCTCCTGATCCAGCTCCTGGCATCTCTGGTTGACGTCCTTCAGGACTCCTGTCTTCACCACCTCAAGGCGTGTTCCGAGGCCTTGCTCGGGCTTACCCGAGCACACCTGTTGCAGATCAAAAAACACACGCAGGGCTTCAAAACGTTGAAAAGTGGGGACAAGCAAAATTGACCAGTTCCTCCCTTTAAAATAGGCTCTCCAGAACGTGAATGCCTGAGAAAAGCGCCTCAACCCAAGTTTCTACTTAGCCCCAAAGAAAGAACATCCCAAGAACAAGCCTACAGCGTGTGCCCAGCACCTGCAATTTAATTTCACTCCCCAGGGCCTCTGCCATTGCTCGAGTGACCCAGCAGTCGATGGGAAAAACAGCCCACTAAACCTCTGCATGCGGAAAGCCGCTCACGGCCTCCTCAAAATGCCCAACCCGGCAGCCAACAAAAACCAAAACAAGCAAACCCACCAACATCCGAAACAAAACAATAATGACAGGCAACCCCCAGGACCCCTGCCCCCCCCAAAAAAAAACACAAAAACTCTCCACCAAACCCTACACCCACCAACTTGTGTCTTTCTTGGCTCGCTCTTCTTTCTGCTTTTCCCCCTCGCCTCCGCGTTCGAAGCCCCGAAGCGGTACAAGGTCGCCAGGTCTGTCTCCGGATCTGCGGCATCGAAGCCTTTGGACATGGAGCTGAATAGCACAAAGCCCAGGCCGCTGCATCCCTCAGTCTTCTGAAGCTCCTCATGGCCACGACAAAAAACATCCTTTGTGACTGGGTTTCCCGGGTTCCCGTGCGTCATGAGAACATGTTTTTTTGACATAGGAAACCCGGTTTCCCCTTCAAAAGTGCGAAAGGGTTTGAAACAGTATTTCGGGAGAGAATAAACAGGCCCAATCCCACCAACAAGAAGAGATTGTTTAAGTCCCCCAGTCCCAAGGGCAAAGCGGTGCCCCCGGCTGGCACAAACAACGAACCAAAACAGGGTGCCTTTAACCAAAAGATGAATGAACCCAGCAAGGGCAGAGACAACCGAAAGCAAGCACAAAGCAGCAAACCAGGCAGGCAAACAATGCAGCGCAGCGAGCAAGCAAAGCAAACCAAATGCAGCACCCTCCCAAACCCGTGTCCTGACCCACCTCCACGACCAAGCCCCAACCGCGGCCTCCCGGCAACGCGCACCTTTTGCGCGATGATGGGCGCCGCGCCGTTGAAAGGCGCCGTGACGAGTATGGCAAGTGTGAGTTTGCCAGAGGGAAAACTTGAGCCAAATGGCGCATTGGCCATGGCAATAATCAAACATGCTATGATAAACGTACATGCCCCCAAAAACACCCCCCTCGCCTGTACAAAGAGAGGAAGTGAATTTGGAAGGGCGCATTGGCCATGTTGAAGTTGAAAAGCAAAAAACAAGAAAACAGAGCCGATTAGGCTACCAGGGTTCGCGGCCCCATACCCGGGCACTCATTGGTGCCCGGATCCCGCCACCACCCCGAATTACGGGTATGGGGCGGATTCGCGCCGGTAGCCAAATCAAACAAGAGAAAGCAAAAAGAAACAGAAACAAAGATTCAACTCCAGAATGGCAGGCATGAAATAAAAATACATTTGCACTGCAACCACATCGAACCGTAAGGTTCGAGTGGATTTATTTCCTGAATTCATGATTTAGGCGCATTGGCCCACTGGTTGAAACGTAGTGCTTCGACCACAAGACCACGGTCTTTAAATTAGCACCGTCTAGGCGCGCGATCACGCAAAGACCTTCGGTAGGAACACCACCAGCTGCAATCAGCGGTTCAGGTCCGAATAGGACCTCACCGGCAGCGGTGCAGCGCATCCGTGATCCTCACCGCGGCACCTTGATGAGTTCCATCTCCAGCAGCAGCAGCGGTGCTGGACGATGCTGACAACCAGCGGCCGTAGACACCGGCGAGGGTAACTGCCTTGCTGCGGCGACGCACACCTGACAGGTAATCGCTGCCAGCGCGAATAGCGCACAGCTGCGCATGCAGTTGAATTCTGGAATGGCGAATAGCCCAAACATAGAAACACTACAGGGAGCATTGTCCATTATGTGAATTCCGGAATGAAAGCACGCGCGCGTTGGCGCCGCTACGCAAAAGATGCAGACGGACACCAGGTATTACCGATGTCGTCCGCCGCCGTGCCGTCCCCTCCCCTTGTTGACGTTCCAGTCCCCAGGAGGAGGAGGCACGGTCTCGGCCAACTCATCATCCGCACCCCAGGTAGGGGTATGCGGCGAGTTCGGATTCTCGAACTCGCGTGGATCACCCTGCATGTGCGGCTGCCAACCCTGCGGCATTGCGCCAGGCCACATTTGCGGCATCATGCCAGCCATTGGCTGTTGCATGTACCCTCCCATTGGGAAAGCGGGGTACATCGGACTTGGGAACGGGAAAGGGGCTGCCTGAGCACCCTTGTATCCCGACCCGCGAGTATCAGGCTGATACCCGCCAGTGGGAGTTCTCGATCTGGCGGATCCGCCACGACCGAACTGCCCTTGTTGGTAGCCGTATTGGCCACCCTTGCCTTTGTACTGATCACCTTTGTGACCCTTTCCTGGGAACTGGTCACCCTTGTGACCTCCGCCCTTGGGCCAGGATTGTGCAGGGGCTTTGCCCTTTTGCTGATCACCCTTTGACCTGGATTCAGGTCGCGGGGTAGCAGACCGTTGGTCTCCCCTAGGAGTGGCTGCCCGCCTGTGGTGCTTCCCAACCGGCGGGTCAGCAAAGACAATGGCGCATTGGCCGTCGCGCCGCGAAGCGGGGACCATGTCAACCTTATTGTCTTCGACATAAATGTATGCCTCAGCATACTCAATTGGGGCCGTGATGGATCCACCACTGGCCCGCAAAGAGTCGATATTCCAATCAAGAACAGTGGAAGCGTCGAAACTCGGATCTTCAGTATTGAAGTCCGTGAGGCGTCGCTCAGCCTGTACCAACGACATTATGATGTCCGCGCGTGAGGCGCCTAGGCCATACAGCGGAACCAAATACCCGTCCTCAATCCCGATGCGGTAGGCATCAAAGATATGCACAGAGAGGTAAAGGGCAAATGCTGAATTTAGACTGCCCTTTCTCGTCATATGACGACCCCATTGCGCCGCCTGTTGCGGGTGCTCGATTAAATATGCCATGACAGACATATTGTCGGGAATCGAGACGCCAGTGTTGCTCTCCTCGATGAGCAGCTGCTTCGCTACCCACCGCTCGAGAGCCTCATCACTCGCCCGCACACAAGCGTGAGTGTCCTTTGAGGTGACCTTTGCAACCTCCTGAAACGCAACTTGCACAATATCCGCATTGGGAATGTGCACAAGATGCGGCGCGCAGCGCAAACCGGTGATCATGCAGCTGACCACCTCGCGAATCGGGTTTACCGATGCCATGAGAGGGGCCCACGCGTCGGTCTCCCCTTCATGCCAGCTGCTGGGGCGGACTGCTTTGAGTTCGCTCAGCCAGATTGGCTGTCCATGCTTAACCAGAGCGCGGACGGTGCCTGGCACCCATTCACGATAGAAAATCGGCAGATGGCAACCATTGCATAGAATGGTGCCATACATGTTCAAATGCGCGCACCGAGGGCACCAGTAGTCATGCATGGGAGCATTGTCCCATGAAAATGACACCCCTCTCCGCGGTCCCTGAACATTCAACTCACGGACCGCCCAGGGGCGGATGTATATTACATCCCCTTCCTGATGCAGATAGCATGCGCGCCAGAATGGCGCATGTATCTCTTCCCGCACGGCGATCAAACCGCGTCGGGTTTTGTAGATGCCGGCGGCTTCCTCGATGGCCATCCACTTTAGGTCAACGGCCACAACGACATGGCGCTTGTCCATGTGCTTGACGCGGTCGTCAACATAAAATTCGCCCTCATTATTGGGGCTGGGCAACTTCCTGAAGGACCGTATGTACCTTAAAAAAAACCAGCATATGGTCGTTTGAAATGACCCTTATTTTAAGGGTCGTTTCAAATGACCTTTAAAATATGCATATCCTGTGCGCTCTGGAGCCTTGCTGCTGCACAGCCTGTCTAAGGAATCCATTTGTTGATGGTATGTTTTCTGCCTTGCAAAGCTTTAAAGCTCCTGTATTTGTCTACAAGCATCAAATCTCAGTCTTGTTTGCCCGCGCCGTTGCCGCGCCTGTATGCTCAAATTTGGCTCAGAAGAACAACATGTGTGTCAGTCCATAAGTTTAGTTACAATTGTTGCAATTCGCATTTCCTAGCCCAAGCAAGGAACATAATTTCAACAAAAGGTCCACACGAAACAGTTTTGGTTGCCCTGTGTTTAGCTGTGAGCCCGACCGACAACTATTTGCCATTCAACAGGCCGCCCTTTTGTTTATAGCTTGAAACCTTAGTAATTTCACACGTGGACAACTAAAGAGCTTACGCCAGGGAACAACACCTTAAGTGACCAACACTCTTGTCTTGGTTTCGGGGAAGCCCTGAAATTGCCATGGGCCGCGGTGAGCTTTTTCCTCCCGGAGCCTAGCCTATGAAAGCTTCTTGGCCTCGACCTACACTTGTTTGTTTGGTGATTACTGAAAACGACAGACTGTGGGGTTGCTTGATCTGAGGCTGTCAAGAGGAAGCTTCGCATCAAAGATGTGTTGACGCCAAGTGCCCTGCTGCTTTGAATGTAGCGTTTGCTGGAGCTAGCTTCTGCAAGTGCTGCCAACCTTACTGTGCTCTGCCGGGCCGAGCGGGCTCAGAGCAGAGAGCATGGCAGGGCAAAAGGCCTCGGCAGGCGAACTTCAGGTCTCTCCAGAATGTCGTGGGATTTCTGAGGAAATGCAAAAGGAACCCACTCTGAAGAAGGTGGCTTGTCGACACGGTTGGTTCTTGAAAGGACCCACTGACTCGCCTCAGGAAAACCAAAAGGAAGATGACTTGTCGAAACATGTTTGTTTTTCCAAAAGGAACCCTGAACAATTTGTCAGAGGAAACGCAAAAAGAACCCGTCCAGAACTTGTCAAAACAAATTATGTTTTCAATTCTACTGGGAGCAAACCCTGAACAACTTGACTTACGCCACGAGGAAATGAAAAAGGGGCCCTCAATATTCTGACTGTTTGTGATGGGTTTCAGGGTCAGAAAAATATAGCAAAACAAGCGGGGCCTGTTAAATGATTGAAACAAGTTTGATTGTTCAAGGGCCCTTCTTGAGTCGCCTTGCATATCCACGCCCAGCCGAGGCAGGCCTCAACTTGCTCAACGATTCCACGGGAAACCTTTTCAAGGCGAAGAGGGACATCACCAGAATGGATGTGATTTGCAACGACCGGGCCCCTTGGTTTAGAGCAGGAGTTGTGTGCGAACAAGAACAAGTTTAACTTGTGCCTTGAGGTGATTGCTGCAGCAATTCGAGGAACACCGCCGTCAAGAACCCGCATGAGTTCCCACATTCTTTCCCAGGCCACCTTACACTTTCTTTGCGCCACCAACGCCTTGCCTGGGGGGATTTCCATAAATGCCCCTTCAGTGCACAAGTGGAGTTTGCGAAATGGGGCCGCAATCAGGAAGCTTGCCGGGGTCTCATTGATTTTTCGTGTGTGCGGATTGTCGATGCAGCAAGGGTTTTGAGATTCACGTTGTGAGTTCCAGGTTTGCTTTCTAAGGTCACTAAGTTCAAGGTACTTATGCGGAGATCCACTTCTTCTAAGAACAAAGTGCTGATGGCGCTCAAAGAGGAACTTGCTGCTTTCATGACGGATGACCTCGAGCATGCCCCCAGTTTGATTTACACAGTAGTTCCATGTTTGTTTGGCTCCCCTTGATCGATTCCACTAGTTTTGTAGCCGGGGTTATCTCCAATTTTTGGGGCTACGTGCCCCCCTAAGGGTGAAGAGTCCGATGATGCCTGCGATGACATCTCAGTGCTGGAAACGCTCAGCTCTCATGATTCTGAGTGCACCCCAGCAACTTGGCCTGCGAATAGATTTCTGTTGGGCAACCCTTCCATTTATTTGTAGGCTAAGTCTAATTTTGAAAAGGGGATGCTTGAGGATTTCTGGAACAATCAATGTCCACCTAAGAACAAACACAATGACACATTTTGTTTCTGGGGCTGCACCAGCGGCTGCGCCAGGCTTGCTTGGCTCCCGAAGCAGTTGCTGACGAGCCCACTCCACCACCTGTGGACCGGAAGGAGATGCTGAAGAACCCTGGCTTTGCTTTTTTTTTGGGCAGGGGTGGCAGGGGTGCGGGTTTGTTTCTTAACCTGGTTTGCCCCTCAGGAGACTCGCGTCAAGGATCCTCGCTGAAAGGGAGACTAGCCAGAAAGAAGACGATCGCTCAAATATTTCGAAGATTGGTGATGCCTTATCGGTGCTGAAAAAGAAGGAGAAACAAGTGGACAAAACGATGCCGCCAGTGGTTCAGACCTCAACAACGCGTTAAGTTGACATTTAACTGACCCTTGCCCCTAGGTTTTGGAAAGCTTGAAAGCTTTCGCGCCCGATATCCCCAAGCCTGTGCTGCCAAGCTCACAGTGGCTCAGCTATGTGAACCCTCAACACGCCTCTTGTTTGAAAATACTGAGCTCCTGGCACTTGTAAGGTGGAAAAGCAAGGCGGAGTACGAAAGTGATGTTGAGGAGGGCGCGGAGCCAAAAAAAGGAAAGGGCAAGAAAGCTAACAAAAAATCAGTGAAGAAGGGGGCCAAGAAGAACAAGCCTACCCAGAAGAATGATGCTGGCGCTGGACTTTATTCACCTGGAAAGTACTCAGAAGCCCGGAAAAAATTCATTGCAGACCTTCGAGGTGAAGGGGCCTCATATGCTTCTGCCTCAACTGCTTGGAACAGCAGTGAGGAAAGGACGAAACTTTTGGCAGGGATGCCTGCTTCTGAACGGAAGCGGCGACGCTTTGCCTAGGCTTTTGCGCGCGACCATTCGGGGCCAGAGCGGGGAATCCCTCGCTGCTGACACTTTAAAGCGTTTGAGGTCACCAACAAAAAGCAACACAAAATAGAACGTTTTGTGGTTTGTGCATTGACGCAATGCCTTGGTATGAGTTCTCACGAATGTCCATTTTCTCCCAAGCGCCCGGGCCTGACTTGCGACCTTGCCCAGCTGGCGCCATGGTCGTTGGCGAGCTCCTCCAGTGGGGAGCACCGAAAACCCTGATCTTGGTGTGGGTGCTTTTGGGCTTCCTACCATTCAGCAGGCACAAGGAGGAGAGTGTTTGACTTTCAGTGACAAGTGTTCAAGAAAAGTGCTAATTCTCTTGCAGGACCGCCAATACTTAGAATTGTTTGCTGGAGTTGGGCAAGTTTCAGCAGCTTTGAGAGCTGACTCTTGCCAATGCTAATGTAAGGTGTCTGAAGTTCGGGTTGCCAGCTCTAAGCCAACTTAGGAACAAGCGTTTGGAACAGCCCTCGACATTGCCTATTCGCCGATGAGTATGGATTTCTGCACACCAAGTGGTTTCTTGCCAGGGGCTTACCTCCTTGAAATGCATTCCGCTAAGGGACAGCTCTTGCCTGCCTTGTAGGTTAGCCTTGAGTGAAGTTCGACGTCTTCGGCCTCATTCAGTGGCAGTCGTTGCACTGTGCTGTTCTTCGTTTTCTGTGATGTGGGGGTCTCGTATGTTCATCAGGGTCGCCACATATCGTTTTTCCTGCCAATCTAAGAAGCTTTTTGGGGGTCTGACTTGCCGAGGTCCAGACACACGTCTGGACGATCAGTCATCAATCCACAAGGCCATCAAGGATATGATTTTGTGAAAGCAGGAAACTTGCTGGGTGCACGAACCTGTCTACTTGTTTTGTGCCTTTGTTTCAAACAATGCCGTTGGCTTTTGGAGCAGCCGGCGCAAAGTGCATTTCCTGATCTTCCTCGGTGGAAATGGGTTTGCGAAAGGGTTCGTGCCCCTTGGAACAACTATGTGTTTTCCACCATGCTTTTCTGAAAGGGGAACTGGGCGCCGGCTCTCTCGTGCCAAGGTATGGCGTGGCTACTTCTACATGGGCCGATTTGGAGCTGGAACGCCTAAACGGCATGTGGTTTGGAGTCCGGACGAGAACTTCGTGGCCAACCTGGTCCGTGAAGGGGGGCACATGTGCAAACCAGAAAGAGAGGCGCTATGTGGCGCCAAAACCGCCCGATCCTACATCGACCCCAAAACAGGCCAACGTAGGCACGTTGGTGTGAAGAAAACACTCAAAGAGTCGCAGAAACTTGTCCGATTGCAAACTTTTTTGTTGTTCGAACCCTGGCTTAACACCCTAAAAACTGTCGTGGCTGCTATCTGGCCAACTCCCTGTGGGTCACATGTCTTTACATCATGCGACCTACAAAAACTGCTTAGCACCCTTTGTTTTTACCTTATGCAGGGGGGAAGAGGGGCGCTGCCTTTTTGATCAATCTACACCTTGCCCGCTCAGGACGTACACAGCGAAATTCGGTGCAGAGATCGCTAGGTACTTCAGGGACAGCAGCTTGGAAGATTCCTGGTTGCAGACATGTGAGTGTTGGTTTCATCTTTTCCCTTTAAAGCAAAAACACATATATGGACACGTACTTGGTCAGGAATTCTTCCCTTCTCCAATGCTGTCAGTGGAAATTAATTGGGGGAAGAGCGATTTCGAGCTATTTGCGGAGGGCTTGGATTTGGAGAACATTAAGTACGAGGATTTGGGGGACCCATGCGATGATGCTTCTTGCCTGATTTTTGAGGGGCTCGTACAGTGTGTCCCTGATTTCTTTTTTGGGCGGGGGCTTTGGATCCACTCTTCCCGAAACCCTGCGAGCGAGGCTGGCCTCAAAGAAGTGCTCCGCTACATCCTGGGATGCAAGCATTTGCGGCCACCCGGTCAATGGGAATCTCGGACTGAGGTTAGTTGGGGGATTGGGGTTGGTTTCGAAACACCTCCGCCCCCAAACTACAATGTGTTACAACACACTTAAGTTGTCTTTGTTCTGGGCGCCCTATTGAAATTTGATTTGCTGGAGATTCGTTGGGGCCCCTGTGCAACTTGCCTCCATGAACTCTTGAATTGGTTTTGATGGAACGTTGGGGCCCCTGTGCAAATTGATATGTTTCCCTTCACTTGCCTCCAGGAACTCAAGAATTGGTTTGATATGGACTGTTGGGGCCCCTGTGCAAATTGATATGTTTCCCTTCACTTGCCCTCCATGAACTCTTGAATTGGTTTTGATATGGACTGTTGGGGCCCCTGTGCAAAAAATGTTTCCCTTCACTCTCCATGAGCTCTTGAATTGGTTTTGATGGAACAACATTTCAGCAACCTGCAAACCATCTCCCTTATTGAACCACTCACAGGAAAACCAAAGACTCCCTGGTACCGCTTGGAAAAACAATCAAAACAGCAACCCTTGACTTTTAAAGGGTGAGAGTTCTAGTTGAGAATTTAGGGGGTAGGCGCTATGCTGTCACATGTTTTCCGCTCGCTGCTCCTCGATCACCATGGCCATTCCTGATCATTTGGCCACCACCACCACCACGGGTTCCACCAGAAGGCTTCGGGCGCCGCTTGAGGCTTCCCGCCTTTCTGCCTCTCCCAACTTCGGCCGAAGTCATGGCACCGGACGTGGCCGCCCTTCTTCTCCTCCTCCTCCGCCTCCTTAATCTCGTCCGTGTAGGCCGCGTCACTTGGCTCGCCCTTGGTGTTCGGCTCGTCCGTGTAGGCATCGCCCTTGCTCGGCTTGCCCTCCATGTAGGCATCGCCCTTGAAGCTCTCACCCTGCGTGTAGGCATCGCCCTTGAAGCTTGGCTCGCCCTCCATGTAGGCATCGCCCTTGAAGCTCGGCTCGTCTTCCGTGAAGGCATCGCCCTTGAAGCGCGGCTCGCCCTTGTAGGCATCGCCCTTGAAGCACTGCTTGCCCTTGGCATCGCCCTTGAAGCACGGCTTGCCCTTGTTGGCATCGCCCTTGAAGCTCGGCTCGCCCTTGTTGGCATCGCCCTTGAAGCTCGGCTCGTAGGCGTCGCCCTTGACGAAGTTCGCCTTTTTCTTGACGAAGCTTGGCTCGCTCTCGTAGGCGTCGCCCTTCATGTCGATCGCCTTCTTGTTGACGACGCTCGGCTCGCCCTTGAAGCTTGCACTGCCCTTCATGACGAAGCCCGGATCAACCTTGTAGGCCACCTCGCTCTTCGGATCGCCCTTCGTGGACTTGCGCGCTTTCACCTTCTTCTCCGTCTCCTTCTTCTCTGTCTCCTTCTTCTCCGTCTCGACCTTCTTCTCCTCCTCAATCTCCACGACGATCTCGCCCTGCTTGCGCTTCATCGGAGGCCGCGGCCTTGCCTTCGCCTCCAAATCCGCCGGGGTCTCCGGGACCCACACCCATCGCCAAGACCCAGGCCCCCGAGGGGCTGCCATCGAGCCAGCAGCTGCAATGAATGAACCAAGGTAAGACGCTAGGAAAACAAAACTGATGACAACTGTTTTTGGGGAAGCATCAAACCAAGAAAATGGACCAGAACTGAGTTGTGCAACACAAACCTCCCCCCAACACCAGTATACTTTTACAATCTGCAATTGTTCTGGGAAGCCATCAAGTTGGTTCAATTGATCCACAGCGAATTCTTGCAACTATTGGTTTAAGGTTCATGCGTAGGGAAACCCCAAGCAGAACGAAATATATTGTTGTGAAATCTGAGAGCTGCTGAGACCCTTAAACAAAGATATGATGTTTATGCTTCCTTGGAACACTTCAACATCCAGGTTCAATTCAAGGGTGGGATGGGGAATGTGGCTTGCTCGGCTTGTCCATCCAAGGAAATCCTATGTGGCGCGCTCCGGGTGCAACTTGGCTTGTTAAGGGCGGGGCCGGGGTATCGTCTTGGGTGGAGCGTTCTTTTTTTTGCAACACGGCATTGATTGAGGAATATGGGACTCAAACAGTCTCCCGACGATGAGTGCCCCGGCTAGTGCGAGCTGAACTCATCAAATTCTGTGCGTGGAAATTCGTGGAAAAGTGTGCAAACGCAGCTTAAACGTGTGCAAATGTCTCTTAAAAAACGGGGAAAACGTGGAAATCAATTTCACACATATGTTTACCTGTTTGAGGCGCCCCATGCAAAACCTTGCCCATCACACATAGACAGCCTCTATAATTGGCCCACTCAGAACCTTGCGTATGGCAACATACACTTGTGACATGTCCGTGCAGGCTCGGCAAGTGTGCGTTGACGTACGGTGCGGCCTACTATAGGCGTGAGCGATGGGTCGTGAGCGGAAGCTTTCTGCAGAGGAGGAGCGTGACCTGCAGCAGTTGATGCTGCAAGAAAACCTTGAGCGGGAAGATGCGCTTGAGGTGATGAGCTACTTGGAGGAGATCGTGGATGCGAAGCCTAAGCCGAAGGCGAAAGCTAAGGGTAAGAAGGCGGCGGCTGCGAAGGAGGCTGCGGGGGATGCTGATGAGAAGTGCGATGATGAGCCGGTGGAACCGGCTCAGAAAAAGCAGAAGGGGAGTGGTGGCGGGTCAGCTGCAAAGGCCAAGGCAAAGCCGAAGGCCAAGGCAAAGGCCATGAGCTTGAAGGGTTCAGCAAGGCCTGCGAGCTCAAGCGGCAAAAGCGGCAAGGCGGCGGTGGAAGACGAACGCGGCTCTGAGGAGTCTTGCAGTGAGGATGGGCAGGCCACTTTGGAGGCCACTGTGGAGGAGATTCAGGCCTTGAACGTGGCCCCTTTGACACCAGCTGCACGCACTAAGAAGGCCTTGGAGAAGGCTGGCAAGAGCGAGAAGGCAGCTAAGAGCGAGAAGGCGAGCGAGAAGGCGGCTAAAGAGCGCGAGAAGGCGGCTAAGAGCGAGAAGGCGGCCAAGAGCGAGAAGGCGGCTAAGAGCCAGAAGGCGGCTGAGAGGGAGAAGGCCGTGGAGGAGGCTGGCGGTGAGGGGAAGCCTGAGCTGAGACGAAGCGGGGCAAAGGTGAACTTGCTCGCGAAGAATAAGCTGCCTGCCATAGAGGATGCTCCGGCCGACGATGACAACACGGACACCCAACAAAGCCTGTGGCGCCCTAAATGAGAAGTGGTTTCATTGGTATTCACATCAGATGATACCCCAAAAACAGACCTGGGTTTGGGGTAGGGAAAGTTGTTTGTGAAACCCTTGATTGTTGAGAACCGCCATGCCCATTGTGAAACATTTCAATTGCGGGTGTCATTTTTTTGGTTCCCTTTTTTCGGAGGAATAAAAGCAACCCAAAAATTGGAACCCCTAACAAAAGGCATTTTTGCTTGGTTTGAAGGGAAGCCAAACAGAAAACCATGATCTTTGGGGAACCCCAAGCAAGTTTCCAACGTTTCAATTCAGGGGGCGCCCCAAAAAACAATCCTGGATACACCAACTGTTCATCCCTTGCCAACTAAGGTCATGTGGCACCTTGCAAGCCGGCCAAGATCAAGTTGCTGCCATGCAGCGGGTGTGCTCGGTGCTGTCGGTGGACAAGTCTGTGAGCAAGAAGGACTTGGAGGAGCACCTTGGCCCAATCTAGTCTTGACCCTTCACACTCCCCCCAAACAGAACATCAATTTTTCAGGGTGGCCCCTTGTAGGAAATGCTTAAGGTGGTACGCTTTTCTTTTTGCTTGTGTGAATCACTCAGCGGACTGAGGTTGTTGGGGCCTTCGGCCAGCCAGGTTGGCGCTGACCCGATCAAAATGTTGATTGGTCTTCTTCAAGAACGTTTGGAGACGTCGGGGGCTTCAGATACCAGTTTGGGCAACAAGGTGACCAAGCAGGACCATGGCTCAGCAACCCCAGGAAACAAAACACCAATTAGGGTGGAGGTTGTTGAGTCAACCCCCGAGCAGACAGTTTACAAAAAGCGAAAGGTGGCTGAGAGCCTCCCTGACCGCCAGCCGGACACACCAGAGGACACGCTTGTTATGTCGCCTTCCCAGATTCCTGATGATCCTGAAAGCCCCGAGCTGATGGAGAGAAACGATACCCAACCGGCCTCGGTGGCCCCTACTGTGCCCGTGGGCACTTTGGCGCCGTCAGTGCCTCCCGCCCAACCCAGCAACACCGATGTGACGAATGTGAACCAGGGAGCCAGTAGTGACTCTGGGTTGCTGGTGAACTCCTCGACCCACCGCAAGGAGTATGCAAAGTTGGCGCTTAACTCAGTTAGTTCATATTTGGTGGAAACCATGTGTTTTAACCCCTTGAAACTTGAAGTTGCCTTTGATGATTTGTCTAAGATGCGGCTTGTCACCAACGGCACTGTGGCCACGGGGTACCCCAACTGTGCGGAGTTGGCCAATGGATCCTTGAAGGCCATTGGGCGCAATTAGCAATCGAGTTTTTGCGGCTGCCCTGAAAGCCTTGAACGTTCCACCCCACCGTTCCAACACCTTGTATTCTCTGCCGAGGATCGCCAGAAGCTGCTCCAGCACTTTGTGTCGAGTGGCCAGAACATCGAGGCCTGCGAGGCCAACATCGAGACAACACGCACCCAGGAACTGGAAGGGAAGAAGAAGTACGCTTTGGTGCCTGTAAAGGACATGCGGCACCCCCCTTGGAACTTCTCTCAGACCCTCTCCCTATTAAATCTTGGCTTTGCCTCTTTCACTTATTTGCAGGTGTCATCCCCAAAGAAACTTGTTTGTGTTCATTTGGTGGGTCCAATTGGGCTGAGGCGCAAAATTGAAGCGCTGATATCCAAGGGGGGCGGTGTTGAGGATGAGGACTGTCCTGGAGTCTCTCACTTGCTCAAAGTCGACCTTTTGACTTCTTTGTTTCCCCCAAACTTCAATCCACTAACGCTTTATTTTGAGACATCCTTGCTGCAACTGAGGTATTGGAAGAAACCCGCTTTTGGGTTTTGCAGGAATGCACCAAGACAGACCGGGTTTCCGTCAAGTTCCTTGGAACATCTATTTGTGTACTTTCCAACGTGCAATATGCAAATACTGTTAGGGGTATTCCCATTTTGGTTTATTCTTTTTTTTTGGGGGGAGGCATTATGCTTTGTGGAATTTCATGGAACCATCTCAGGATGCAGGAGAGCATGTCCATGCGCACGAACGCCTCGCATGCGCTGAACAGCATCATGGGCAGCGGCGTGACCCCTTCCCTTGAAAGGGCGCCCGTAAGGGCAAGCGCGAACCCTTTGAGCGGGGATGTGTTGAGGGCGTATGACAACTACAACCAGCAACTGCAAAGCATTGTGGCTGACGAAGGCCTGCTAAAATATGTTTGGGAGGGACTCTCAAAACAAGTTAGTAGCGACTTTCCCTGAAGGTGCGCGGGCCAATAAAGCTCAAGGGCAGAAGCGACCAGCTCCATCTTCGGTCAGCAGGGCCACATCCAAGAAACCGTTGCTGGAGCAGACTTTCAACACGGAGAAGGAGAAACACCAGCGTTGGAGTTGGGGTCTCAAATGTTTTTCGCCCCATAACAGTGTTGCACCCTTTTTTTCCGCAATCATTTTCCAAGCCAAGGCAATGAGATCAAGAAAGAACTCAAAGACATTGCAGGGTTCCTGGTTGACATGCCCAAATCCTCTGACCTCACCAATGTCTTGAAGAAGCACCAGCGATCCCTCAAAGCCTTTGCCTCGAGGTTGCTCGGCTTGAGCGGCAACAGTCCTCAGCCCCCCATCGCCCCGCTGCCCAGGTTTAAGGAGCTCAAGACCTTTCAGGACATGGAGCCTGCTTGCGCGGAGATTGCCGAAGAAGCTACTCATATTGACTACTGCAACTTGAATTTTGGGGGGTCATTGCCTGTAGCTTTGTTTTTTGTTTGCAGGCCCCTTGAGTTGGTCACTGTTGTTTGGAAATTGCTTGGGGTTGTCCAAGTGACAAAACTATGCCATCAACAGACCCCCTGTGTTTCCCCCACCATGGAAGAACCTGTTTGTTAGGTTATTGAAATCGCAAATTACACATATGGTTGTTTTATTTCTGAATGACTCAACCAAGTTTCAAAACATCAGGTTGCGGCTCTGAAGATGACCAAAGGCCAAGCCAAAGGCATGCTGAACGAGATGAAGAAAATGTGATTTTGAACAACTTAGTGGTGATCGGGCAGCCTGGGTCCTCGGGTGTTGAAAAGAGATGAGAACAAGAATTGCAAGGCAACTTCATCTAAATATTGTGAACGATTATACCTGTTGGCAAGTTGCAGGACTCGGGCAATGCTCGTTTGCGTTTGAAGGAACCTGGCCATGAGGGCTGGGCAAGCAAGCTAATATATGGGGTTTGGCAACCTTGGGTGAGTGCCACACGAATGGGGTGTGAGCCGCATCTCAGGGAGTGCTTGTATGGGGCTTTGATCTTCTGAAAGCCGGATGTCATTAAAGTGAGCAACGGTGAAAAAGACTTCGAAGAGGACATTAGTTGGAAGGTACTGTCAGCATTTGTTTGTGGTGTAGGGATGCAATTTCTCGGCAGGTACAAGCTGCAACAGCAAGCTGAAGGAGGTCAAAGATTCTCTGGACCAAAGGTGACTCGGTGAAACATGAAACGAAACCATTTTCAGTTTTCTTTAACCCTCGCCCTTGCGCCGAGGCTCACCAAGGCCACCTGCGCTGGGGGCGCAACCATCTCGCTGGCGTGCGACCTTGGCAGCTTGAATTCACCATAACCCAGCCCCTCATTTCAAAATTGGTTTGAAGAATGGGATTTGAAAAAGTATTCAAGCCCCTTGTGATCCAGTTGCTGTCACTGATGCCCCTTGAAAACCCCCTGACAAATGAGACAGTGTGACAAGCCCAAGGTGATGCCTATGGATCTGACCACCTACAGGGGTACGCTTCACGGCCTCTCCGAGAAACAGAATTTCATTCCAGGCTTCTTCGTGCGGGCCTGGCTTTGGATGCAAAGCCGTCGTGGATTGAAACCCCAATGCGTGATGAAGATGACAACATGTATATAGGGAGCATGCCAATCATGTACCCCAGTACCCTCGCGAAAGCCTTGCTGGACATTGGTTTCCTTGACCTAGTCATCCCTCCTGATTGCTTGGCCTTGTATTGGAAACAACTTTTGCAAGATTTTCCAGACCACCCCTTGCATGATTGTGAGCAGCAGTGGCGTCATGCAATTCCAGTAAACCTATGGGGCGATGAAGGAACAAAGGGCCACACTTCTTGGATGCTTTTTTCGTGGAAGCTGGGATGCAGCCTGAACACACCCTTTCGTGATGCATGTTTTTTTTTTGGTGGGGGGTTGTTGCAAGCTAGTTCATCTTTTGTGTTGGGGGCTTGGGGCAACCAACCAAGGATGGTCGACGTGTCCCTAGTGCGTTCAGACTCGAAAGCTTCAAGGCACATCGTATTTTCATTTCCTGTCTCCCGCTACGCGCTCAACCGCGGGGTGAGTGAGAACCTATCCTTGCAAACTTTCCTTAGAGCCACTGTGAACGATTTCAACCAGATGGCCACTGCTGGCATTTGTCACAAAGATGGACAGGACCCCCAAACCCTTTTAGCCTTACATAATTTCATTCGTACTCAGCCTTTCGCAGTTCTTTTTCAAACGGAGCGTGTGCACTTTGAGTGGCGCCCTTAAAAAAACCCTATAGATTAATTTGCTCCGACGCCCCAACTCAGGTATACACCTTCCACATCGTCAGCCTCAAAGGGGACCTCAAGTTCTTGGGGCAGGCTCTGTCGCTGACAAGGCACCCGGGCTGCGAGGAGGCTTGGAGCACAAAACCCTTTGCCCCAAAAAAGATGTTTGTCTGCCTTTGTCCCCTGAAGGTTTGTTTCCGGTGCCCAGCTACGATGGGCAGAAAAGATTTCAGTATGGTCTACACCAACATCTCTGGGGGGTGGCAGGATTCAGAGCTGGAAGAACCTCCCTGGATTGCTGAGCCAGCGCTATGCCAGCTGCACGGATTCAGCATGAGGATGGTATCCCTTGATTGGATGCATTGCTTCAATTTGGGAGTTTGCAGGGATTTGACAGGGTCATGTTTGAAAATACTCTTGAAGAACCGACAGTACTTTGAGGGGTCGAACCTGGACGCGCGGTTTGCCACCTTCAATCGGGAGCTCCGCGCCTTCTTGAAACGTGAGGGGCTCCACATGCACCTCAAGTACGTCAAGAAAAGCAATCTGATTTGGAAGAATGATGCTTGCCCCGAACTTTTATGTTCTGCCAGTGATGCGACTGCTGTTCTTAGGTTTCTCTCCCAGAAGCTTGCCCAGAAACCATCCCCCTTTCCTTTTGAGGGCCTAAGTGCCTGCATGTGGGTGGCAGAGCAGCTCAATGCAACTATCTTGCGATCAAATGTTTTTATGACAGAGCCCGAGGTGCAGGCAGTCGATGCACTAGGGTCATCCTTTCTTCGCATGTACTTGTCTTTGGCAAATAAAGCTCAAGAGCAAAATGCACTATTGTTCAAATTGAGGCCTAAGTTTCACTTTGTGCAGCATTTGCTGCTGGATGCCACGGCGCGACCGTCTAGGCGAAGCTTGGGGTGGGATGCCAACTTCATGGATGAGGATTACGTGAAACAATGCCTCAGAATTTTGCGAGGTTTGCACCCTTCGACTGCGGCTCATAATGTCTTGAAAAGGCAGGTGACGCAGTTGAAATTCGCTGTTGCGCACTACCGGGAAAGGCTTGCCTGAAAAAAAACCGAGGCCACGGCGCTGTTTGGGCGCAGTTCTGGGTTTGAGCCAAAGCAAAAGGGCGGGCGCTGTTTTGCAAACCCAGTTTAGTTTCCCAACCACTCAGGAAAGCACAATCCAGTAGTGCTTGGGCTTAGGGTATTATTTTCAGAACCCCCCCCCTTCTCAGAACAACCCAATGTTAACCAAATGTTTCCAACAGCAACCCAACAACCAACTGTTTCCAACAGTGTTCCAGACATCTGAAGTCTTTTTCTTTGCAGTTTGAAGGGTGAAAAAAACATGATCTACAAATATAATGTTTTCCTTTGTCAATATTTGTCTTTTTCTGGGCAGGCTACCTCCAACACTGCTTGGCAAAACACAGGATGCGCAGGCGTGTCCAAATTACCCTTAAATGGCCAAATGACCTCTAAAGGTCAAATGACCCTTAAAATAAGGAGTCGTATGGACCCCTATGTCACTTTTATGAGGCGTTTCGTCCTTCAGGTTGAGGAAAGGCACCTTTGCGCCCTCCATCCCAATCATGATCTCCCCCCTGCAGACCTGCTCAGGTCGCATGGGGAAAACTGTGATGGCGAATTTGCCAGGCCTCCGGATGCACCTCGTTTTGAGGGCGGACCGATACTCGGCCATCGTCAGCAGCACGTATCCCGTATAAGGGACTTCTGCTGCTCCCATCGGCCTAAGCAAAGGCCCCATAGGCGTTCGGTCACGCAGTGCCCAACGCTTGAAAACTTTGAACGGCACGTCCCTCCCGATTAGGGTGGACCGCGCAAAAAGCACCTCATTCGGGCGCACACTCGTGCCATCTGTCCTCCAGACTGTCCGTATTAGGAGCTCGACTGGAGGGTACGATGGGCTTTCCTTTGCGAGAGCACCCGCCCAGGTCGCTACCTCGACACTCGTGCACTTGTGGATCCCGTATAGGGCCTCAAGTAGCGTTGAGATCAGAGTCATTGACATCCAACCTCCCAGAATGTCTGGAACCGTCCCAAACAAGAAGGGAGGCTGCTCACCGGGCTTCACGTTTAACCGCGTAGGGTCAGTGTTGCCCGACAAAACTTCTAGCAGCATTTGCGATTCCCTGGAGCTTCGTCCAACAAACGCCGACACATCCCTAATTTCGGGGAAAAAATGGAAGATGTCATTTCCGGCAGGACAGGCGATTCTGCCTGCTATCCCGCCCTGTGCATCAATCACAACCTCTTCACCCTCGTATGTGAGGTTGTAGGTGCTCGTAATCGGGCACACACCGGGCTTAGCCATCAGTGCCTCTTCCAACGACGCACCTGTTGGGAGGACGCCCTGTACGTGCGACTTGGTACCTATGGGACCAGTACTCGCAGACATAAGCCGATAATTTTCGGCACGAAAGAATGGAAAAAGGTTCTTCATCCTTTCAATTTCTTCTTCAGTGGTGCGCCACGCCTTTGCCTCATAGTAAGGCGGCTCCTGCTTTGAGGGCACTAGGTCGCGGTCACCCATTGATGAGAATTTGTCCACATATGGACCCATTCCATCATCGTCTACATAACTCTCGTGATCTTCATCCGAGACGTACTCCTTGGGCGGCTCGCCCAGAGCGTCCAGATCGACCTTACCAAGGTCGACCAACGCCGGAGAATCCAGGACTCTCTGGATCCTCATGAGCTCGTTCCTAAACTGCTCAAAGCCTCCGGCCTTGTCAATCACGGAGGTCGGCATGGCGCCCTCCCATGATTCTGGAAACATGCACACGTTCGTAGGGGAAACTCGTCATCGGAAATATCCCGATCACGCTCCCGTACGTCGCTGATTAGTGTCACATCCAACGAGCCGCCTAGGGCCTCGGGACGCGACGCTTTCGCCGGATGCGGCTTTGCGCTCTTTGACGCTACAGCAGCCTCATTGGCCGCTTTGTCCTTCTTCTCGTCACCCTTACTCCCCTCCTTGTCCACATCCATTTCGGATGGCTGTGCGCTCCCCCCTGCTCCGCCCATTGGCGGTTCAGAGGGTTGAACAGGGGATTCCTTGGTACGGGCTTTGCCGTAATAATGCCCTGGGATCTGCACGTTCCCAGTGGAGCCACCGCCAGCCTCTCGCGGACGCTTGGCGGTGTGTGCCGACCCAGTATGGACAGCAGGCGCCGATCGCCTAGGAAGGCCCTTACTGGCCGACAGAGATGGAGGAGGTGGCTTCATTTTGGGAGCCGGCTCCGCCTTGGGCTCCGACTCCGGTTCAATTACGCAGGACTTGAGGTCGAAACTTTCAGACCTCAAAAGGCCCGCGCAATAGGAACGGAAAACGTCCTCAACTTCCCGAGCAAGGAACTCGGGATGGTCATCCTCCCTCGGAGGTGTTCTCCAGCCGTCGTATCCATTGAGCAGATTCCTGCCCACGATTTCATTGAATCGATACGTGCCCAAACCGGCATAGCGGTTGGCAGCCCGAAGAACATTACAAAATCTTTCGACCTTTTCGGTCGCCGCAATGGCCGCAGCCATCTGAGGGTGAATATACCCAGTTTCAATCATGCATCCTGCGGCTTCGCGCAAGCATGATCTTGCACGCCACAGATTCGCGGCGGCCTTGTAAAAGTCGCAGTATTCAACGTTCCACGTTGCGTCCTGCGCGCTGAGCTCATCATCTCCGCTTTGGGAGTCAGGCATAGTGAGCCCCAAACGGATCTCCCGACCGCGGAATACGTCGGCGGAGATCTGGTTCGAGTTCGGCTGATCCTCCAGCGGAGGACGGGGAACATATTGTTTCCCTGAGCCGACACTAGACTCATTTGCCGATTCCCTGTTTGGATGCCTCCCCTCGGTCTGCATCTGATTAAACCGTGCGACCAGGTCCGACCGAGGGCCAATCGACAATGGCCCAAGGTTCTCCTCAGCCCAATCAGCAAGCGCTTTGGCTCCCGCGTGATGAATTTCATCGGCATTCATCGTGTCAGACATAATGGCCTTTGACAGGAAATCCCAGTCGTACTCGCCGAAGCGACGATCAGTTGCTGAAGCATTGTCCAGCAGCTGGAAAAACTCATCCTCTGACAGGCCTTGCCACAGAGGTAGAGCGAGGGCATCCTCAATGGAATTAGCCTGAATAGGGTAAAGAAGGCGCCTTGGCCAGGCCCCGTTCCTCCACGCCGCCAACGCTGGCGGGTAACCTGCTCTCCGGAACAGGTAGTGCACTGCGATGCAGGCATCCGCGCTTTCAGCGGGCGCATAATATTCCGAATCCGGACCAGTTTCATGGTCTCCGGGTTCAGACGGATCATCGTCGCCATCGGGTGGATCGGGTCCACCATCCCCACCAGTCCCGCTCCCATCCATAGGATCGTCGCGGCCCGGGAGCTCATCGGCAGGGGAGGTAGGGGAATCTCCCTCCGCCCCATCGCCGTCCCCATCATTGTCTCCACCCGCAGCGCCTTGGCTGGGTGAAGCCCTTTTGGCCCCGCCTGCATCCGCAGGTTCGGGCTGTACATCCTGACCAACGGGTTTGGATGCTTCGGGATGGGAAGCCATCCCCATCGACGCATCGGTCGACAGGGACGGAGTGCTGTCTCCTGGTTGAGGATTATCCCCACCAGCGACATCTGGAACGCTGTCCCCACGCTTAGGTGGCGGCTCCGCCTGGTTAGGCTTCGCCGGCTCAGACAGACTAGCCGGGGGGCTCTTCACTGCCTTCCGCGGTGGAACCTCGGGCCGAGGGTGCGTGATCTCGCTATTCGCGGGAGCGCATCCCCCCGAACCCCCATCGGTCGGTGCGTCAGCACCTGCCGCTTTAGGCACGGGTGGGCCCGTGACCTCAGGTGCTTTGACCTCGGGTCCTTTAGCACAAGGAGCGGCACCCTTTGGCGGAGGGCCAGCGGCCGAAGACAGGCACGGCAACGACCCTCCCACCTTAGGTGGCGCGCAGCTGGGACCCCTTGCGGCCCCACCTCTCCATCTGTTAGCGGCTTCGCGCTTGGACAGGGATGGAAAGTCATCGGAGTACGCGTCCTTGGGAAGCTCGGGAGGATCAGGCTTAGCCTTCAACAACTGCTTCCCGGTAGCAGGCTTCAAATCTATTCTGTGGCCGCCTGTTTTAGACGGACCACCAGTCGTGGTCGGGCTATACCCGCACGCCTGCGCTGGCTTTGCAGGTATTGTTCCCCTCTGATTGCCGCAAACAGCCGGCGAGAGACCGCGACTTGCGGCCGACTGGCCGAAATCGGCCATTGCTTGGCCCAGCCTCTGCCTCCCCGTTGCGGGCGGCGTCGAGGACCGGACGCGCTGAGCCATTGTCTGTGGCCCATTTCCCGCGTTGGGGCGAGGAGCAGACTGCTGCTCAGACGCTCTTGCATCGGCCGCGGCAGGCGCTTTGGCCGACGACACACGGCTTGTGGCGCATGGGCCACTCGACATCGTTCTAGGAGCAGAGATTACCTCCGCCCATGGCGCATCCTCAGATGAGGACCACCGGTCGACCGGTGTGAGGCCTGCCCCGACTCCGCACTGCTTCGCAGCGCTCAGATATGACTCCGATGGTTTCATCAGAAGCTCCTGTTCTACCAAGAAATCCAGAGCAAGGGCCAGGGCTTCCCGGACCTCGTCACTCATTGAGTACTCACGCCTCAGCAGACACACCAGGTCGGTGAACGCCGAGACAAGACCCATAAACTGGTGTCCGCCTCTTTCGAGACCGACAACGCCGCCGTTTAGGCTCTTCTTTGAGCAGCCGAACCACATCGCGTTGGATGGGTAGGCTGGGAAACCGGCGTCGCGGCACTTCATGAAAAACGTGGTTGCGACCTCCTGCATGGCTGTCCCATGCCAAACGATGCCCGGACCCGACAAGATTATCGTCGGTGCCTGGCTCCGGCCGCCCTTATTGGCGAACGCCTTCATGGCATCGATGTTTTCATCGATGATCCTACCCGCATCGGGGCTGGGACCATACGTGTTTTCGGACTTGCGCCATTCGGTCAGCCACAGGCATTTGGTAAAGATGATGAATATATCATCTTTAGCGCCCGCAGGAGCACCTGCATGTACCGGGTCAGCTAGTTTCTGGCTGACCACGGTACGGAGGAGCTCAGCTACTGAGGTCTCCTCCTCAACCTCCACGACCTCCAGCGCGTATTCGCCGGGTTTGGCCGGGAGCTTTGTCCGGATGGTCGTCCACTGCTCCTGAAGCTTTGCTTCAGTAATGGACTGACCCGCGCTGCCGGTAACCCAGTGTGAGGGTCCAACCAGCACCACAACACGAGATCCCTCTACACCTATGTAAGAGACCTTGTTTGGCTTGCATCCGCTTAGCAGCTCGGCGCATAGGCCAGCCGCAGCGGAGGGGTTGACGTATCCCAGCATTGTGAGAACGAACCCCAAATTGTCCGGCTCCTCGCAGCCGGCGTATTCCATCGCCGTTACGGGCCAAATCATGGAAATAATGTACGCCCGGACACTGAACGCCCATGATTCCCACATCTCCCGCACAAGCTCATACGGTTGGCGGTCCTGACGATCAGGGTAGATGTTACCGCTGATCGCGCTCATGAACTCACTGCATTGAGTGGCTGCGTTGGCCAGCGCCGCTACCGCGTGCCCTGGCACATGGTACATGAGCTTTGCAGCCCCTGAAAAGGGAAGGCCGCCAGCCAATGGAAAGAACTTTCCTTCCGATGCGGGAACATAGTGCTCCCAGGTTTCGAACAGCGGGCAGCATCGTACCTCGCCGACTTCGCGGATCTCCTGGGGAAAGAACTTAAAATCCACCTCGCCGCCGGGCTTAGCCGGGGGAACCGACGCCTCACGTGCCACCGACCCGGCGGGAATTTCCGCCCCAATGGTCAGCGCTACGCGGTTGGCGCCGTGACGTATCCATCCGACCTCTGCCGAATGAGGGTTTACCTCAAGCACAGGGTTCCAGAGGTGCGTGGCAGGGTTATGCGACAGCAAATTCCCCGCCACAGCAGATGTCCCTTCACCAATCGTCTCTTCTTTGAGAGCGATTGCCTCGACACGAACGCGGAATTGCCTTATCACGCGTTGGTGTGCAGGCCCCTTCTCAGTATGCTTGTACGCCTCGTGGGCGTTCTTACCGAGAGGGCGTAGCAAAAGTGCCAGACGGACGGTTACGCCCAGGCCAATATGGCTGAGACAAGAGTAATACTCTCAAGACAAACGGGCTTCGTCGATGTCCACACGCCTGTTAGCGTGTCGGCATCTCCGAGCGATGCAACGGCATTCCCATGGCCCAATATGTTCCATAGGGAAGAGAATTGTGTTCCATGAACCCATCTCTCGTGCATGCTGGCTGCATTGAGCTCTGTGCAGTGCCGCATCGGGAACACTAGATACCCGTCGCGTTCAAGCACGGGTTCACCGGCGTGCCAATCCCCGATTTCCTTGCTCGGCATGGTAAGCGGCTTAGCGCGTTTCCAGTCAATCAGGTGAAATATGGTGGGGGGAATCCCTATTTCTTCCGTGATGAAATCCACAAAATCATCATAGGAGCACCACAAGGCCTCAATCTCCTTGCACATGGATCCTACTTCAAAAGCATGTGCATTGACCGTTTGCATCTTTGTCAGCGCATCGGCCGAGATGCAATAAATTGCCTTCATATACCCGACCACCGGGTGGGGTACAAAGGGCAGTTGGGCGCTGGTATGCCCAGGCCTTGAATGCCTCCTCGGCTCCTGCCGGCTGTACATTCGAGGGCAAATCTCTCCTACCCTTTACAACGGCAACATTTTTATTCGCCGCTTGGAAAAAGGTCTGCCAGCGTGAGTCGACCTTCGCCATCTCGTACAGCCAGTTCCCGCCTCGGGGAACCAGTGAAGGGGAAACGGCGGTGGACAATGTCATTTCGATCAGCGAGTTCCGAGTTGGCTCGCAGTGGAGCTCGGGCTCGCGCGGCATTGCCTCGCAGATGATTATGGCAGCCGTGTAGACGCTTTGGTCACTCAGCTCCACTTCACCTAGAAGCATGGCCTGGAGAATACCAGCCACGCGTAGGCGACGGTATTTCTTGATGGCCGGGACGAAAGACTTGTCCTCAATCATGCCCGTGTCAAATCCCTCCAGTAGGTTGAAAATGCCGGAAAAGGCACCGACAACCTGAGGGTCCTTGACACCGTCCTTAACTTGCACCAACTGCGTCTCAGCAGTGGTGCGATAACCGTACTGATCGGACTTTGCCGTCAAGTGCGGGTAGCAAATTCTAAGATTTTCCGATAGCCGAGTAGGCCTCTCATCTGACAGCGCATTGGCTGCGTGCTTCGCTTCCGCTGGAAGCGGACCCAAGGTGCAGGCGCAGTTCGGGTTCATTTAGTCCGCCTGCTGCCGCGCCGCCAAAGATGAACCTCTCGAGCGCGGGGCAGCGCCCGCCATTCCGCCGGCCGCGGATGCAGCCGCTGCCATGGCGCGAGTTTGCGCCCGGGAAGCGGTAGGGTACCACTAAAACAAAGAATACCACGGAAGATACCCCGAGAACAGGGAAACCTTCCACATCCAAAGGTGTGTAAACCTTGGGTGCCATCTCTATGGGTACGAAGGGGCAATTTCCCCTGGTATAAGACCGAATATGGTCGTACCTATGATAAACAGTCGTGCGTTGACAACAACCCTGCTACATCACTACACATGAAACTGCAAAGCTACCCTATGGACATGCCCACCCGGGCGGAAAATGACACAAACACAAACCATCTAATCGAGGCGAATGTGCCTGAACTAATGTCGCGAATTTGCGTTAGTTATTGCAGCATGACTAATGCTGTTGTGAATGATGTCCATCAAGCCTACTCAGTTCAAGGCTGTTTGAAGAGCAGCGCGGGTCGCATATTTTACAACTAAGTCATGCACAAGAGGATCAACACGTGTAGTGCGATACATCCTGTTGCATTTGAAAACTGGGAAAGAGTTCACATGTCGTGAAATACAAATTAATGTCAATGCATGCACATGATCCTTATTTACAAGACATGAGCAATAGTGTACAACACGGCTATAGCGGTTTACGCCAAGCTTGACAAGAACATCGCGATTAGCAATCCAGGTATTTGGCTGTATGAAAATGCCTACGGAAAACTCCGTGTTCAGCGCGTGCTCAATTAAGTCGTTTAGACATGATTGGCACTGCTCTACCTGGTCACGTGCGCGCCTGATCTTGCTCCAATTCCCTCGCGTGGATGCATCGATCAAACTGCTATATCTACATAACAAAATGTTAGGTCTGGAGCCTTCAATTGTACCCCGTCTAGGGATAACAGGGCAAAGATTGGCCGGTCTAACAAAGTAGGTAAGCCATCTACCAAACTGAGGTTCAGGCGTTATGCCAAGCTCAGAATCGACGAAAACGTTTCGCGCATCGCAAACATTTGATCGATCCTCAACTATGTCAAAAACCATGTAGCTGGATTCAGCTAACTGGATGAATTTGTTGAAAAATGAATTTTGATCGGTTTCCATGCGTACCCCCCTAATTGGGGGGAGAACAGGTGCAGCAGGCTTTACGACAGGGAGGGTGGGATGGCTAATGAATTTCTCCAGGAATCCTGGATTAAACATTCCTAAAGTCTGCAAATTCCTACCCCATGTCACCTTGTCTACGCACGCTTTGGTGAGAATGTCCGCGCCTTGGTAATGCGATGGACATGCTACGAATCGAAAAATCTGTTCATTGTAGACTTCATTGAGCCAACTAATGTCGATCCGCTGAGTACGCGACATATATCGCATGTTTGGGTTGTTCCCAGTGATAATGATGCGGCATGCGGCCTCATTATCTTCCATACAATTCACCGTGACAGGCTTACCGGTGCCTTGACCGATAGCAAACTGCCAAAGCTGTGCAAGTGGCATGCCTTCCTTGGCCACGCCATGATCTAGTGCAACGATCTCCGCTTCGGGAGTCGATTTGGATACCGAAGTTTGCTTCTTGCTAACTGCGGTAATGGGAACATAGGGCCGACAAGGCAAATAAGGACACCAGATGTACTCTTGGAATCGGTACGATCTCCAGCGAGATCGGCATCGCAGTAAGCGACGATTTCAATGTCACTAGGCTTATCACAGACCCACCCGTATAGGTGTAGGTCTAGCGTTGAGTTGATATAGGAAACAATCCTATGAAGCTTCTTGTCGCACAGTCGATTCCACTTAGTGATTCGACTGGCCAACGCCTGTACAGGTCTAATTAGGTCGTATCGACCCATTCTAGCACCATACAAAATTTTCATGAGACCTGCAGCTGCAGCGTCGCCTAGGACACCGGGCTGTTCAGCAATCACGTCTGTTGGGCAAGGAGATGGCTGCCCAAACAGCTGATCTACTTCCGGGTTGATGGGATTCTCATCAAACTCCGGTTTACTTTCATCCAGAAAAGGCGTCTCAGCCTTCACCAGAGGTCTAGGGTACTTGGGGAGGCATAGCTCCTTGTACCTATCAACGCATGCTTCCATGAAGCACGCCTCGGTATATTTGATGATCTTCACCCGAGCCGGGTCGAATTTGACCTCGTCAGCTCGAAGTCGTTTCTCTCCGAAACGAATGTCAGGCATCTCCTTGGATGGTGGATGTTCCACAGTCCAAGCAGTGCGAGGATCGAAGAAACCCTGTACATCTGCTGCAGCAAACTCATGCTCGCAGCCCAGATACCGCTTGAGGGTACCCGGCGGTTCCATTGTAATTACCCGACCAATGAGGTCCCATCCGATCGATAGATTAGCGGATGGGCCACCCATCTTAAAATCATCAACATAAACCACAAGAAAAAGCTTATACTTAGGGTGATAAAACACACTCGGCCATTCCGGGACACGGATAAATCCGACCTCAATAAGCCTTGCTTCGCAATGCTTTTCCCAGAACGTGCCGGCATCAGGATGCCCGTATAGGGCAAGGATCAATGGACAGACCGGATCGTCATAGCCAGCATCAACCCAGGCTTGCGGCCATTGATCCTTAGGAATACGCACCCATGTCGTGGGACCCAGCAGCTTAGCTTGGGTATAGGCGGATTCGCCATCACTGACTTGTAGTGCGTGACCAGGCAACATACCATATGCATCACACATCTTGCCTGCGGCCATTGTTGCCGGGCATGAGGTAGCTTCGGAAAACATGGCCCAGTGATTTGCCTGGTCCCTCACAAAGCATCCCTCAAACACTACTCTCCCTTTGTACTTCCTATTAGGATCATCCTCAGGGAGTTCTCTTTTCCACACATATGTCAAAAATTCTCCCTACATGGACTGTCTTGCCATTTGCTCGCGCTTCGGCAGCAACTTTCTTCCACTCTCTAACTCTCAACTCATCCCAACATCCCAACTTTCGGAGCTTTGTCCACTCCTTGAGGAGAGCTGCACGAGCCTTGTCGTTACCAGCTTGCTCCTTCTTCGTCACAGGCCTTGCTACACAGGCGTAAAAAGTTGGTATGCCCTGTAGGTTGGGTTGATGCCCCGAAGCCTTGTTCGATCTGGGCATCGGCGGAACAGGATCTCCATTTAACCCTCTGGCGGGACCAGCAGGGTACCCGCCGGTACTGCCGAAGCCATTAACCCCCCTGACGGTTACGTCGGGTTGTTTGACAGTGATCTTGGCATCAACAATCATGACTTTCTCGAGTATGAGTTGAGCGATCCTGTCTCCAGGTCGAACTCGAAACTCATAGTCAGTGTGATTAAAAAGCATCACTCTCACTTCTCCTGAGAAATCAGGGTCAATTACACCTGCACCTACGTCTAGCATGTGCTTGACTGCCAGACCTGATCTCGGTGCGATGCGGCCGTAAACTCCGCTTGGGAAAGTAAAGGCGCATCCAGTTTGTACAAGAGCACTCCCCTTAGCGGGAACGATGATTTCATCGCACGAGCTTAAATCTAAGCCCGCAGAGCCAGGCGTCTGCCGCGTAGGGAGAGTTGCAGAACTGTTCAACATGTGGACGAGCAAGGCATCCTTGTCTCGTCTCCATGCACACGGATCGGCCCCCGTTACCTCAACAGGCGCAGCAGGAGCGTCGTCCTCCTCGCTCAAGGTAGCAGGGGCAGCCGCATAGGGCTTATGCCCGTAAAGACCTTTAATTACGGCTTTACACATCCCAATAGGATATCGCGCAGTCAAGGGCGTAAGGCTTCCCTCGATCCTGGCGTGGGGGTAGCCTATTTCGTGGCTACACGTGCGCCCTCGTAGCTCGTTGGCTAGTTCAGGGCAAGAAGTGGCGATCCGCCACTGCTTCCTGATGGGAACACCATCGGACGTTTGCATTCCAAAGTCGCAACCGTCAACATCGACACACCTGATGTCGGGATCGTCGATTAGACGCCTCATAAATGGCTGTTTCCAACCAAGGCAATGCCTCGGCCACTCGAATGCAATTCTACCTCCCTTAAAACGCACGCGTTTGGCGACACGAAGGAAAGCAGCAAACATGACCATCGACGTTCGTCTAGCTTCGTTGAGCTCTACTGCGAACTCGGGACCGTACTGAGACAAATTAACATACTGCCAAGTACTCCACGGTCCGCACGGGATCGAGCCCCATAAGTCACAACCAGGATTCTGATCGACGATCTCAATCAATCTGGTCATATCCTTATTCTTTAAAATGTCGAACGACTCTTTGTGTACGCGAATCGCGTCACCCCCCTGTTCCAGCATTGTGGCGGAGAGCTTAGAGTCAGGTTCGCATGCAAATTCTATCAACAATCTCCGCTTTATCAAAGCGGGTCCAGCTGGTTTGGAGGGTGCGGCTTCGCCAGCACGCGCTCGTTTCAGAGCTTCCTCCCTTTCAGCCTCGATGTATATCCTTCGCATACCGACGGACATACCTTTCCAGTCAGTAGAAGAAATGGAGTTGGGTTTACCAGATCCAGAATAGGACCTCTCCTTTCTTCCCTCCTTCTGCTCATAATCAAGCTCATCACCGTGTAAGGTGTGGGCTTTAGGCTCACCTGCATCGAGGTCTTTGACTTTGTCTAGCCTATTTTTAAACTTGGTTAGAGTGACCCTCGGAGCCCTAGAAGGAGCATGCCCTTTATCATACAGAATGGTCACACCAGTCCAGAACTTTTGAGTTCTGACTCGATGTCCAGGGTTCAGGATTCTCCTGTCATCACGGATACACTGCTGCGTAGAGTCAATGTGCTTCAGATGAGTTACACGATAATCATCCACATCCGCTTGGGACGGGCCTCCAGGAGGCAGTGGAGATCTATCATCCCCGAAAAAGGCTTGCCTAGCATCGACATGGTGTCTGTGCCAGGATTTGGACTCTTCATCACGCACCCAGTGGTCCCTTTCAGGAACATCAGCAGGTGCTTCAGAGTCAACAGCAGGATCACCACTGTCATCGTTGGGATGATCAGAACCCGGACCATCGGCATTGAGCTGGTTGTCCGGTTCGGTAGGAGCATCCGCTTTGGGAAGACCCTTTCCTTCTCCAGTATCTAGGAGCTGGACCTCCCTAGTCAAACGCTCATAGGCGGCCAACATGGGAAAAACGTATCCCTCTTCGGGGTTCCGCCAAATTCTTTTGACTTGATGAACACTGGGTCGGGAAAATCCGTTCCTAAAGTGTTCAAGATGGGCAACGTAGTAGTCGCCCTTCCACTGGCCACCGGGCTCTAATCTATAACCCAGGAAAATCCCAGGCTTCGACACTGGCCCGAATTTGGGCGCTTTAGATGCAGGGTCAATCTTCTGTGCCGGCATAGCGGGCACGTTACTGTACTCGTCCTCTCCGTGATCGGACGGCCCTGAATCATCAACTAGTCCATCATCTCCTTCGGGCTCGTAATCAGAGTCCTCAAGAGGGTCAAATTCTTTTGGCTTTACAGTGAAATACGTCTCGCCAGTCCACGGGGCTTTTAGCTCCTTGGTGGAATCTGGACCGTATCTCCAGTCTACGGAGTGTATCATTTCTCCATTTTCCTCATCATCCTGAACCCATGTATCACGGTCAGCAGTGAGACGAATATGCTCGATTGGAGCATCAACGCTGTCAGCTCTGAATAGCTTAGTCCTTGGTTCAACATGCACTCTGACGAGTTTGCCAGATTCTTCATCGAAGATCCAGTGATCTTTTGTAGGAATTTCATCAGCTTTGTGACGGTCGTCCCGTTCGGAGGCGTTTTTGAGCCCCCCCTTTTCGAGCCTACGCGGTTTTGGCGCGATTGGCTTGAAATCAACAAGACATCCGAATGGGATGAGTTGACCGGGAAAATCCCTGTCATCGTTTCTCTTTCCCCATGCGGTTCCTTCACCTCGATTTTCGAGATTTCTGGCCGCGCAAAATGCGCGAACGGCAAATGGCCACCATTTGGGCGATAAGCCGGCTTGTCTGAGGAGTACTCTTGCTCCATGCAGAACTAACTTCACTTTGTTTTCAATGATGCCATTCGTCTTTGGCATTCCGGGTGTGGACATGTGGTGCACCCAAGCCATTCGGCGAGTAGCCGCAAGAAACTCTCTAGCTTGGTCCGAGTATAACAGACCAATCTTGGGTTCGGGACCCATGAACTTGTGAAAGGCTTCTACCGTATTAGGTACAGAGCGACTAAAAACAGGGAGTACATCTATGTACTTGGTCGCAAGATCGTAAAACACGACTGCGTCCGTTTCACCATTCACACCACGGTCCTTTAAACCGTGTAACACCATCGTGTCGACAGTGACAATATCGCCGAATTTCGTGCATTCATGCGCGTCGGCACCGCCCCGGCGGTGCAAACGCACGTTCTCCATCTTTGCGCGTTGGCAATGTGGGCAAAAAGGATTCTTTGGCAAGTGAGACATCATGTGTTGAAGCGTCTTAGCTTCAGCACGTAACTGGGCTTCGGTCCTGTGGCCCTCAGGGTGTTTCATTTCAGCAACTTCACCCCCCTCGTCAGGCGCGTCGGCCTCAGAGGGAGCTGCAGGGTACAGTGAATCGTTCATGGCAATTACTGGACCGGGCATTGCCGGTATCGCAGGACATGCATCTAAGTTCGGGGCTCCAAACATAACCGGCCCCTTAGGCAGGTATGGGGCGTTGTTTATAACGTCGAGCCTAACAGTTCTCCCGGATGGGCAGATGAGAACAGGCGTCTCAAAAGCATCCCACCGGAAACTGTATCCAAAATCCACGCACCTACGCCCTATCGATACAATCGAGGGTGTATTATCCATGACAAAGGCTTCAATGTCCTCGTCAAGCGACTCAACAGTTGCATCAACTCTACCCTGATTCCCAGCAACACCATTTGCGGTTTGCAAGGCATGTTGGATTCGCCCATTCTTGATGTGGCGATGATCCTGCGCGGGAATGTCGTGCATCCCAACCAAGTCGAAGGACACCCAGTGTCGGCAAGCCACCGGATTTCGATTTGTGGGCCAGGCATAGCAGGCATCTGATCAGGAACATTTTCCCTGATCATTCGAGGGCGACGAGCCCACCTGTTATCAGGCACATACTCACCTAAGTGCAACTGTACAATCTGTCTAGTAGTGGCAGCTAGGATTCTAGCATTTTCCTCGGACATCGCAATCACCTCGGGAGGTTGACGCAACCTATCCGGGTGAATGGGGTGAGAATGCGACCGCCGATTCATGATCGGCCTAGGCTCGTCACGTGTCCGTATATTCTCAACTTGCTGAATTTCAGCATTGTCATTGAAACTCAGCCTGTGAGCAGTGAGCTTAATCCTCACTGCCTTTGCGAGCTCAGAGTTATACTGGCCGCAGTTACCGGGCAGGTAATAGAAATCCGTCCTAATGTCAATTGGCCCAGGAATCCGTCTGAATAAAACGGATTTGCGAGTCGGTACACTCAAGTCGACATCATCAATCAGAGCGTTGTCCGAGAGACGAATCGTTCGTCTGCGAATTACAGCTCTGATATTCGGACCACCCGGACACGTGCCTTGCAGTGTACGAGCGCCAATAGTGGTCACTGACCACTCCATTGTCCCTTCAGGGCGTTGAAACCGAGCTCTATACTCTTCAAATGCCTTGGCTATGGGATGAGCAGGGCAGGCAACAAGCCCTATAGCCTGAGGGTGACGGCCCGCCCCTCTCAAAAACCAGCTGACAAATCAGGGGCAGGACTATATGTCCTGTCGTCAGCAGTGGTAGTAGGTTCAGCAGACTCGGGTTGCGCATCGGCAGACTCGGTCGCTGGGGCCGCAGTGTGTTGCTTCGCTTCTTTCAGCAAATGCTCAGGTGGCTTTGCATGCTTGTAATCACACTTATCCCTCATGCACTTTCCATAGGAAACCCATTGGGCGCAATACCCTGGAATCAGGGGAGGACGCTCCTTGCGTTTCGCATCGGAACTCCCAGTTCTTGTGTGTGCGAATTTGCACTCTTGTCCGCGCGAACAGTATCCACGCGCGAAGTCCCTGCACGCATCAATCGCAGGAGCACCGGGCGACGTAGATCTGGGCCTCCTTGGGGGCTCGCCCCTAGGGCTAGGCGTACGCCGCTTGTCCTGCTCCCGATTCCTGGGAGAGTACTTGTCCCTTCGATGAGGACTTGGGGTATTACCGGTCCTCTTCCTTGGATCACTAGGAGGCCGATTAGGCCTATGGGAATCTCCAAACGGAGATCGTCTCCTGACGGGAGGACCAGGAGCACCAGGTTTCTGGGCTCTGTCCCTGGACTGAGATCGTTCATAAAAGTCTTTGTGCATATTGACCTGATTCTTACGAACCCTCCAGCGGTCAATTTCGTTCTTACAACGAGCACGAAGCCATTCATAGCTACAAACATCAGGGTTGGATATGTTCCTATCCCATTCCCTGATATCATGAGCCAAACAGTTGAGGTGTCTAACCTTCTCACTGAATAGCGACCGCTTTACCTGTTCGGTCAGCGGTTCATCGAGACCCGCAAGGATGTGATCCCACTTCGCGATGAACCTTTCAAGTCGCTCCTCTTCAGTATAGAAAGATGATGTACTGCATCGTAAGTTTGAGAGCTCAATTATCCTGAACGATTGCTCTCCGATATTCGCAGTCCTTAAGTGGTCGTATAAGAGCCACAGGATCTGCCTACTCTTGATGCGATTGTTGGAGCGTTGAGCGGCCTCGGTGAGACGATTAATCTTATCGATAATCGCAACAGTCTTGATGCACTTCCGAATGGCTGCATTGAACCTGGCTTCAAGGATGTGGTACAAACATTCTCCATCCAGTTCATCAAAGGTCTTTGCCTTCTCGACTTCAGTTAGCCAATTGATGACGTAAAGATCATAGCTGTAGGCATTGCTAACAGCTTCCTTCATATTGGCTATCCATACCCTCAGCCCAGCCGCGTCGGGCTCTGGCGGGAGGTCTATGGAAATGCACTTAGTCGCAGCTGTACAGTTCGGATCATGGTGGCTACTGTATCCGCCGCCACCAGTTCCGAAGAGATGCTGTGGAACCTGAGAACTACCGATTGACAATGCACACACAGGACAAAGGCGTGTAGCCTTCGGAATACAAATCTCACATGCCCTTTTCATGCATATCTTACATTCCTCAATTTTACTGGGATCAGGAATATCCCGATCACTATCACACATCCGACATTTCTTGTCAGGAGGATCGGGGCCACGCATGGTCGGCGGCTCAAGGCCTGAAGGATCCTTCGGCCTTGCACCGTTGGGATCAAATCCTGGATAATATCCGGTTTCACGTTTATCCAGGGGCACGGGGTGCGTAGCCTTCGGGGGACTCTGAATGTTAGCCGCACCGGGCTGAGCCCCAGTTGGGGTGTCACGGAATCTGTCAACGGGTGGCCGCAGAGGCGGCGAGAACGACCGTGTCGGGTTCGTCTCAGGTATGCCTCCAGGCGACCTATTCCTGACACGGTTACCATCGGGATCCCTTCTTCTCCTAGTCTCGTCCCTAAGGCACGCAAGACAACAGGGACCCTGGACAAATCCAAATCTCCTGTAGTCATCCTGCCCAGCAGAATGTCTGGTGCAGTAGTAGGTCTTACAAAACTGACACTCAATTCCCTTGGTCAGGAACGAGCTCTCCCTACAGACTCCGCATCGGGGTCCGTTACGGGAACATTCTTCACACAGGTTCTCTTTAAATGAGAAACAATACTCACAAATATCACCTCTGCATCCCTTGCAGTGAAACTCAGCCACGAGATGATTATACCCATCACCTACATATTTACATCTGGGTTTACCAGGGTTGCCAGGGTTCCCACCGGCAGCACTCTTCTTCCCCCCTCCTCCTGGGCTTTGCCAATCTGGAGGAGGAGGTGGTGGAGGATCACCATCAGGAGGGCCAGGTGGAGGTGGCCGCTTATCCGGAGTACGGGACGCGGCTCGCCTTCCTCCTGTGTGATCGTTCAATCCACTACTTGAGGCCTGGTTCGAGTGCCTAGACTCGAGGGAGTTAATTCTCTGGGCCGTATTACCCAGCACCTCGAGCATTTGCTCGAGCTTACTGTTGAGCGTAGTCGAAACGGCCATGTTATGAGTATTCTGCTTGTCCGTGTAGGATTTGCAGTCCCTTGACTTCATCTCAAGGTTGGCTTGTGTCTCATAAAGTTGGTCTTTAACCCACTTTATGCCGTCCCTATTGTTGGTCCAGCGTTGTTCGACATCTTGCATCATCCTATCAATCTGACATACCCTAGTGGACAGGTCCTCGATCTTGAGGTTCACTCCACCAATAGCAGGATGGTTGGATTGGCTCTCCACTAGAGATCTCTCGATCATATCAACACGAGCTATAAGCCCGGTTACTCGATCAGAAAGAGATTCAAAAACAGTTTGAACCTGGGTGATGGAGCGAGCAACATCATCGTAGCTGGCTCGCTCGTTTAGGGCATCGCCTATGCTTATCATGCGATCGGCAACGATCTTGACGCGTTGGCCAAGCTCGGTCACGATGTCCTTAGTCCCTTGTGATAGCTGCATGGCCGCGTTCGCAGCCTGCGTACACGTGCCACTCATATGGACGCATTGGTCGTATTTGGCCCTCCACGAGCTAACCTCAGTGGAGAGCTGCTTGATGCATTGATCACTTCTATCATTCCTACGACCAAGGTCTTCGACCTTAGCAACCAGGCGATGAATAATGGGCTTTGGAATTGCGGGAAAGATGACGGGGCGGGTGGCCCTGGCATCCATGCGGCAAAATCCATACCAAAAATGTTTCCGTCGTTGGGCCATGAGGCTCTCCAATCGAGCCCACCGGACTCGGTCGGCAGATGAACATCAAATGCAACTCCACTCGATGTACCAGGTTCGGGATTACCGAGCACTTGAAAAGCTATGCTACTGGTTGGCACAGGTCTACTGCTACCTCGAGAATCACGAAACTCGGACTGACCAATATTCATCAGCTCCGGGAAAGATGAGGATTGAGCTCCAGGTGCAATACCGGGCTCGTCATCATCACGTCCTGAGACGGAATCATCATGGTCAGGACGATTAGCCCCATGACCCTGAGAGCGATTAGCTCTTGAGGCATTAGACGATAGGTCATCAGTGCGAGTAGCACTGGACCTTCCTGAAGGCATTGCTTCTGAAAAAGTATGGTCCGACAAAAGGTCAGGACCGGAAAACATCGGCTGTCCGGGCACCTGGTCGTCATTCACAACGTCCAAGATTCCGGCCTGGCCGAGAACCCATTCATCAGTCACCACATGAGGTCCATCCTCAGTGATTCCTGCCATCATATATACAGTAACCTACAGCGCCTGCAGGGTTGTTAAAAAGGGGTTCGCGGTGCCAACCGAGGACGAATCCTACGGCTGATAACCTGCGAAAGGGTTTGAAACAGTATTTCGGGAGAGAATAAACAGGCCCAATCCCACCAACAAGAAGAGATTGTTTAAGTCCCCCAGTCCCAAGGGCAAAGCGGTGCCCCCGGCTGGCACAAACAACGAACCAAAACAGGGTGCCTTTAACCAAAAGATGAATGAACCCAGCAAGGGCAGAGACAACCGAAAGCAAGCACAAAGCAGCAAACCAGGCAGGCAAACAATGCAGCGCAGCGAGCAAGCAAAGCAAACCAAATGCAGCACCCTCCCAAACCCGTGTCCTGACCCACCTCCACGACCAAGCCCCAACCGCGGCCTCCCGGCAACGCGCACCTTTTGCGCGATGATGGGCGCCGCGCCGTTGAAAGGCGCCGTGACGAGTATGGCAAGTGTGAGTTTGCCAGAGGGAAAACTTGAGCCAAATGGCGCATTGGCCATGGCAATGATCAAACATGCTATGATAAACGTACATGCCCCCAAAAACAAAAAGTGGCGGTTTACTGGTGGGTTCCATTGAAACTGCCGCTTTTGGAGGTCCTAAGAAGTGAAATTGAGGGACCCTTGTTTGAATCCTACCCCGTGAACAAAGGCAAGGGTTCAAAAGGGGAGCCCATGGTCAAATCTCCTGCCCTTTCTATTCTAGTCTTCATCTTTCTAGTCTTCATGTTACCATGGTCAAACCTCCAGTGATTCGTTTTGTAGGCCATGGTTCCTTGTGTAAGCATTCTTCTGGTTGTCTGGGTCCATGATCAGCTTTGACTGCAAAATGAGGGGAACAGCCACATAGCCCCTCTAAAGACAAGCAAGAGTACCTTCCCAGCATTGAACCAACATTCCTTCAGCACCCTCCCAGAACCAGACCCAACCCAAAGCCATGTGAAGACCACAAACCCCGCCCCTGAAGAAAACGTGGATGCTTCGGTGCTTCCATTCCCACCTTTGCCATGGCAAAAGCAGCGCCGAAGCGCCGAACGCAAGCGGAGCGGACGGGGTCACAGGGCTCCAGCTCTTGACACGATGTTCAGGTGGACTAAAAAACACAGGGTTCCCCTTTAAGGGAAGTCAACCACCCCGTGGGTAGACTAGATAAACACGGGGTTCCTCTTTTAAGTGAACCACCCCGAAACTAACTCCCCGAGGTCTACCTATGGAACCAGGGCTCCTCATGGATGACGCGTAGGAGCTCCGCCGCATCGTTGTGCCCCAAGGTGGCCGCGCCGCCACCGGAGCTGCCGATGAGGGCCACGGACATATCGCTGGATGGCGTATGGTAAGAAAAAAGAAGCTGAAGAACAACATGTCGGCATGGGTCAAAATAAAAAATCACTAGTCACTAGGGGGACCGCAGGTTTTGGCCTTTGCTTCCATTTACCAGGGTTCCATGTTTTGTACCCATGTTTGGCGCGGAGCCATGTTGTTCTGCGTAATGTTGTCCCAGCATTCCTAAACCCCAGGTTGCTGAATCCCGGGAAAGCCAACTTTGACTTTGGAGTGGATCCGCTTCTTAGAACACTCCGTACTGATCCGTTTTCCGAGGTCCACACGATGCTTCTGGCTCGTATCGCTGGCTTCTTGCCTTCGTCTGACGGTCTCGGAGCAAAAGCTCTGGGAGAATGAAGCACACGATCCATGCCAGGTGCCATTCAGGTCACGCGCATGACCCTCAAGGCTTCATAGATGGGTGTGGGTAGAAAAACAATTACCGAAAATCGACCCCTGGCAAATGGAAACAAGAACTGAAAACCTGCTGTCCCCTGGTGGCTTTGTTTTGAGCCATGCATATACACTTGGAATACACACTTTTTGGGGGGACATCAATACACTGTTTACCGGGAAACAACACTATTTCCCCCGGAAGATGAGGCAGTCTTGCGAATGGGACACCAACAGATAAACACGTTGCCCCTAATTTGGACAACTATTGGTTGCCGTTGAAGGCTTGTCTGTGGATATACTTCCTTCAACCAATGCCCAAAATTGTTTTGTTTGTTTCTTCCTCAAGCCCTTTAGTTTTCTCGGTGCCCAAAACAAAGCTCCTTGTTGGTGGCTCTGGTGGCTGTGTCTTGTCCCCACAGAGCCCCTGGGCCCCTCTCCAAGAAACTGCTGGGCTCTCCGGCGCTCCAGCGCCTGTAGCTTGATGGCTGCCCGCTCTCGCTCCTTCGATTTCGGAAGTCGAGTTGCGGAATCGATGGGCACCCCGGAGCAAGCAGACTAGCAGAACCCTTAGTTGATAGTTGATTGGGGGAGGTGAGGCTGTGACCTTTTCGTGGGTGACACCCTTTCTTTTAGTAGGACGTGGATTTGGAGAGAGGCCCTTTTAGTAGGGATTCAGACCACATTGTGGGTGACACCCCCTATTTATAGGACGGGGTTATTAATCCAGGTAAAAGTTATGCCCCTCTTAAACAAGGCCCCAAGAGGAAACTCATCAAGTGCCACCAGGTGATGTTCAAACGGAGGGGAAATAGCGGAAACCCTTGGCAAGCGAGGGACGCAAGCGGGATTTGACATTTGACCCTAAGCCAGATGTCACCTTGGCCCTACCCAGTCCGGCTCTTGTTGTAAAGGATAATAAAGGGCCTAGTTCAGCAGGACGTTTGTCTTCCAATCCCCTGTCACAACCGTAATGTTTGTTGGCAAGAGGGAACTGTTGGTTCTGAGATTTGCTGGGCCAGTCTAGCCAATGACTAGTCAGGCTCGATGACTGCTTGATTCCCTTCAGGAAAAAAACACGCTGAAGCAATGATACACCGAAATCATGACTGGTTAAATTCCCCCCCCGGCGAACCACGCTGCAACCGGTGACCCTGGTAGAGAAGGGAACCGTGGATTTGGTTGAACGTTGTGGGACATACACTGAACCAAAATTAGATACAGAACAACTGGGACAAACAATCAAAAGTACCTTAAAAGGATCCGGGAAAGTGGATTGAACCAGTTAGATTACAAGGCCCCGTTATTGGAAAACCTGCGGTACTGAGGAGGCGCGGAAAAGGGGACTGACACACACACACACACACACACACACACACACACACACACACACACACACACACACACACACACACACACACACACACACACACACACACACACACACACACACACACACGCACACACGCACACACGCACACACGCACACACGCACACACACACACACACCCACACACCCACACACCCACACACCCACACACCCACACACCCACACCCACACCCACGCACGCACGCACCCACCCACGCACGCACGCACGCACATAGCACACACGCAGACTTGCACACTCGCACACACGCACACACGCACAAACGCACACACGCACACACGCACACGCACACACGCACACACGCACACACGCACGCACGCACGCAGACACAAACACAAACACACACACACAGACACACACGCACGCACGCAGACACACACACACACACACCCACACCCACACCCACACGCACACCCACACCCACACCCACACGCACAC
>CAUJNA010000164.1:0-7500 GCA_963377175.1 Effrenium voratum
ATCCCAAGATCGCGTTTGGGCACAGCACAGCGCATTTTTGGGCTTCAGCTGGCTGCATTGTTGGCGCATGATGCGACTCACTGTGGAGCCCCACGAATGGATGGTTGAGGTCATGCATCCCCACCTTTGTGTCCATGCTGGATTGTGCTGTTTTACTTTTTGTTCCAGTCGTTGATGCTCGATTCTCGAACAGCTCATGCGTCATCTTTTCCTGTCTTGTCCGTCGTATGCCGTGCAGGCAAGCGGGATCAAGGACGGCTTGTGTCATGGCTCGCGTCCCGTGTGTGCTCGCGGCTGCAGGACGACCCAGATGCCACGGCGTTCATCCAGGAGCTGGTCAAGGCCAAGCCCAAGGACCTCGCCGAAGGCCGGGAGGACCGCGGATCAGTTTTGCTTTTCTTGCTGAAGCCATGCTGAGGCGTGCAGGTCTTCGACCTCAAGACGTGCCTGCCTGCAGAGCCCTACGACCTGAGCGGGAGGAAGCTGCTGACGCGGATCACGACGCGCCAGGCCTGGCAGGCCACCTTCGAGCTGATGAAGGACGGCACGAGGCGCGTGGCCATGCTGGGCACCCCCGGCATCGGCAAGAGCAGGTCCCTGGCGCTGGGCCTGTGGCACCTGGTGTCGGGCCACCGCCCGGACTGGATCAAGGAGCCCGAGGCCATCGTCTTCGAGGCCCGGGAGGGCCTCAAGGTCTTCATTTTCAGCAAGAACAAGGACGGCCGCTGGAAAGGGCACAGCCTGCCGATTGGCAAGTGGGATGCAAGCGACTGCGAGCACCTGCAGAACAGCGACAATTGGTATTTAGTGGATACCTACGGCAAGGAGACTACGGGGAAGCTGCCGGCCAAGACGGTCAAGGCCTGCAGCCCGGACAGAGAGCACTACACAGGTTTTGTGAAGAGCGGTGGGGCTTGTGTGTACGTAGAACAATGGAAGAAGGCTGAGCTGGAACTGGCCTATGTGCATTTTGCACAGCCTCCGGTCGACAAGGACACGGTGTTGCGCAGGTTTCAATATGTTGGAGGCAACCTGCGTGCCCTGTTGGACGACGATGGAAGCTTCCGCAAGTACCTTCAGGATCAAAAAAATCAAGCTGCCGATTGGAAGGGCTTGCAGCCTGCTTTTGGCGGTGTTCTCGACAAGCAAGGCAACAAGCTGTTGACGAGGCTCTTCACGTACGTCACCGTGGACGGCAAAATTAGCACGGCCCAAGTTGTCTCCCCCAAGGCCGCAGAGGTGATAGCAGATAAGCACTATGACAAGCTTGCTGACCTCTGGACCAAGAACGATCCACGTGCCAGGTACTGGTTTGAACACTTCCTTGGACCCCTTCTGACCTGCTCGTGGTTTCCGAAGAAGTTTGACGCCCACCACATCACTGACAAGAGTTCGCAAGGCAAAGCCAACTGGGAACGGAATCCGTGCGACTCTCTGGTTATTGACGCGGGCTTGCAGCTGCTGAGGTGCGACACTAAGGACATATTCGAGCGAAAATGGAGCCAGGCCGTGAAGAACGGCAGCCTTGAGAAATGCCTTCTGCAAAGCCCGGAACGGTACGCAGGCGTCGATTACTTGCTAGGCTTGAATCATGGCATCTCCGCGACAACTGGTCCCAAGCACAGCATCGCAAAGAGCTTTCTAGACACGCTGCGGGACATTTTCCAACACTGCAAGGGACAGTACAGTTTCACTCTCTCTTTTTTCACTACGGGAGACCCCACAAAGTTCGCCCCCAAGTCAGGAGAGGAGTTCAGAGCCTTCATGGAGATGGCGCAGGGGCGAGACAAAGTGTTTAAGAATGTGCATGTACAGGTGGTGCAGGTTCCGAAGACGCGAAACAGCATGGAGAAAGTTGCTGTAGGGCATGTGGAGTCCAAAACAAGATCTCAGGCATGGGAGCGTGGGCTGGTGTGGGATCGTTTTTGTTGGTCGGTTGCTCAGGTTGCCTTTTTTTTTAAATAACTTTTTTCTTTTTGTCTTAGCCCTTGGAGGCAAATTGCAAGCGTATCTAGGGGTCGTTTTGTTGCAGGCACACGCCTGCGCGCAGCATTTTAGATTTCGAATCCTTCGCTCAGAACCCTCCCAGGTGCAATAGAATCCGTTTAAAGAACAGCCTCTAAAGAGAGAGCCCGGACGTCTGAATGACTGGGTGGACGACCTCGCCGAGGACGCCTTCACCGTTTCATGAAACCGCCCTGCAGACCGCGTGCGCTTTAGCCCTCGCAGCCTTGCTCAAGCTGGAAGGGGGCTCACTCTGTGCCCCATCGATGCGCTTTGGCTGCCGCATCAAAGAGTTTGTCACCAAACTCAGCGCGCTAAAAGAGCTCAAGCAGTTTCCGAACAATGTGCGCATTCGCCCTGTCAGGCGCAACCCCGCTCTGAAGGGGGGGTTTGGTCGGCTACTCAGCTGGCTCAGCTCTTTCCGGGGTTGCTTGGAAACACTGAAGAGGGGGACATGCTCCTGCTCCAGGTGCACCGCGTGCCCTGGGCTACTTTCAAGCAACCTGTGAGAAAGAAGTGCGCACCTTTTGGATTTGCGGGGTTCTTTGATGTGAGGGTTGTTTGGGTTCAAGCTAGGAGCAGCGCAACAGGCCTTAACGCTTAGGGTTTTCTTTTTCCTTGTGTTTAGGGCCTGTTGTGAATCTCGTACGCGGTGGCCATTTTGCTCCCAGCCTTGAACTCAAACCGTTCGATTGAAACCCACCCTCCCACCCTACTTTGCCTGTCACAAGGCTGGCTCGAGGCTGCAGACGCTCTGCACCTCAAGCCCAGGCTTGGGCACGCCTGCCCTCGCCGCACACATCAGAGTGAGCACGCTTGCCACGCTGTGTGCTTGCGCTGCAAAAGCCACAGGGGGGGACAATGCTTCCTCCTGCTCCAGGTGCACCGCGTGTCCTGGAGGCAGTGCTACTTTCAAGCAACCGTGAGAAAGAAGTGCGCGCCTTTTGGATTTGCGGGGTTCTTTGAATGTGAGGGTTGCTTGGGTTCAAGCTAGGAGCAGTGCAACGGGCCTTAACGGGGAGCGGAGCGTCTTAGGGTCGGTGCTCCCCTTTTCATGGCTGTTCCCTCTTGGCTTGAAGCAGCGAACAGGATTTTAACACGCCTGTTTTGCCCCTTTTGTTTCACGGGTTGGAATACCTCGCCCGTTGACCAGGGCACTGCGTGCCTTGGTTCACTGTGTGCGACCTTCCAAGCAACCCGTCAACCAGGTGTGCGCCTTTGTCGTTTGGCTTTGTTGGGAGGCCTTTGACGCATGGGCATTCAGACGTTTGAAAAGAAAATGGTCGTTCCAAAAATCAGGTTGTTCGAACAACAAAAATGGTCGCGCCGTGCCGCAAGCAAAAAACGGCAGTCGTTTGGGGCACTGGGTTGTTGTTGGTGGTTGTGGTTGTGGTTGCGGTGGTGGTGGGGGTGCTTGTGGTGGTGTTGTCGTTTCAGGTTGTTTCCATTTAGCCCCTTGTGCTGGGTGTTAGGAAAGATGTTAGGATGGTTGTGCATTTTTGGAACAGAACCTGTTGCTCAAAACCCCTTCCAAAAACCCTTCCTGGTGCCGAGTGAGTTGATGGTGGTTTCGCAATTTGAGTACGCGATCGCAAGATCCGCTTGGCTGTGTTAATTGAAGGGGTTGCTGCAGGACAATAGAGCATACTTTGTAAACTTGGCAGTCTGGATTTGCTTATGGCGATAGCGCCGGCGACCTTGAGGCAAAAACTGACAGTTTGAGCCCTGTTTCAGTAAGAAATTTCGGAATTCGGGTTGGTCAAGTTTCCAACCACTGCTCCTCTTTTACTTTTACAGCGAAATCACCTGGAGGAGAGTAAATGTATTCCAAGTGTCCAGTCCATGCTTCGACAAACGTATCTTGCGTGGATCGGCAAGCCGTTGCACTGGAGCGGCGCGAAACCCTGGATGGCGGAAAGCGGAGCAGTGAGCGGCGTTTCGTTTTTTTCGCTCGGAACCGCGGTGAAGCCACGCGGCTTGCAGGTCCCTGGCGGTGAAAAGGCAACGGGCAAGGGCGCTTTGCCAGACCTCGCAGCTGGTTTTGATGGCTCCCCCGATGGTGGTGCTTTGCTGTTGCAGTGCATCTCGACGGTTTGTTTCTTAGGTGTCCTTTCTTTCAGTACTTCAGGGAGCGAGAGCTTCGCTTTCTTAGAACTGTGTAACAAGAATATCAAAGATGCTGGCAGGTCGGTCAATTTGGTCAGACTTACGGTTGTATTTTGCGTGGCGGTGCGGCATGATCAATTCTCACCCTGGGTTAAGTTATGATATTTAAACGGCTTGCAAGTATGAGAATTGGCTCCATCGCCTGAAGGATTCTAGGGGGAAAGGGGTGGCCATTCTTTGTGGCGAGGCAAGAGGGCAAACTTTTATGCTGGTGGTGCGTATTGTGAGACCTGCAGCGTTGCGGCAAAGGGCGTTTTGAAGCTTTGAGCATCCGGCAAAGGCGCAAGATTGCAAAAACTGAGGGGCATTCGCGCGGTCCACACTCCGAAGCCTCTATCTTTTTATTTTTAAGCGTAATAATAGACCCACACAAAATGGAGGTCTACATTTGATCCGGGGTGGCCTGCGTGGCTTTGCAGAAGCAAGCAAGAGGCATGAACTTCTGTCCTCTTGATGTAGATTTCAACTGCCTGGTCCTTAGTAAACCTCTCTAGCGATGTACAAATCGCTGCCCTCCAGGAGCAGGAAGTTCTCCCCTCTCAGAACTGCTTCCACAAAATAACCAAACACGCCGCTCAATGTGGTGAGTTTCATCGTGGCAGGTGCGATATGATCAATTTTCACCTTGTTTTAAGTTATGATATTCACGGCTTGCAAGTGTGAACTTGATCACCCCAGCGTGCCCGAGGGCAAGTGTAGTGTGGAACTTCCCAGGCCTCCGCTCAGGGTCCTTCCTTTTGAGTTTGTTAGGGTTTGGGGTCTGCTGCTTCGTGGGCTGAAGAAAAAGATGCTTCTGGGCTGGGTTGGGGGGTTGTCGAAGCAACTGCCGCCGATGACTCGGGGAGCCTTCCAAAGGGTTTGGGTCGTTATCAGAGGAGCTGGAGTTTGCTGTGATGCCAGGAACTGGAGCTTGTGACTTGATGGGAGATCATGGTTGTGCTTGTCAGCAATTTGACAAGTCATGTTTGTGGGTTGCAGTCAACGTGCTGGAGCATGGCTGTTATGATGGTGCAAGAGCGTTTTGTTTGCTCTCCGGGCGAGTCAACACTCATGAAGCAAATGGAATGCAGGTTGAAGTGTGCTGGGTGCAAGTTATTGAGGTGCTTCACTAGCTTTGCTTAGGGTTTGGGGTCCGATATTTTCACAGGGACTTGAGCTTGCTGTTGACTCGATAGGCACCTGGCAAATGGGCTTTTGGCTTTGAGCAACACGTCAACTTGGCAAGGCAAGTCTTTTTGCGTGGACATCATCAGAGCATGAGTGAAACCATCTCGTGTTTTGCTTGGATATTGGCAGGTTGTTGATGATTGCGTGGAACATCTCCTGCTTCACTTTGCTGGTTTGGTAGCAAACACATTGAGAAGCTGTCGAGATGCCCTTCTAAGGGTCATGCCGTTGGAACAAGGCCCCAATCACAGCAGCGTGACTTCTCAGTCTTGGCAGAGTCAACGTCTGTATTGCGAAGCATGCTCTCCCATGGGTGCCTGTTGATGTTATGGTCAGTAAAATTATTGGAGACCATGAAAATCCCGCTGAGGACATGCTTGCTGCATTTTTGGTGGTGGTGGTGGTGGTGGTGGTAATGGTGGTGGTGGATATTCATGGCGATGCATGTGAATCTTGCAAACTCTGCACGTGGGGGACGAGCGAGTTGCGCACGTTGAGCAGCGCTTGGCCACGTCACGGGCTTTGGTTTGTCCACCTCCGCCTGACCGAGTCGTCGGGGACGCACGCCTTCACTTGGAGTGCCGGCCGTATGCAGGGCGCAGCCCTCATGGCGGGCACGAGAGCTTTGCGCCGTGCGTGCAGTCCGCAGGGCCACCTTGCGAGCTTGGCGCAAAGTCGGCGCCAGTTTGACGTGGCAAGCTCAAGGGTGCGGGACTGTGCTCGCTCAAGGGTGCCCCAGCGCAAATCTCGCTCGTTTCCTTTGCTGGTGTTGGTTGGTTTTGAGCCACCCATGCCTTCGCAGTGTGGCCCATCGATGCGACCCAGCAACGAAATAGATGACAGCCACGAAAAGTTGGGGCAGCCGCATTCGCCACGGCAAGACACGGCCCGCTTGCTGATTTCGAGGGCGTGCTTCCAGTTTGAGCGTGGCAACTCCTAGAGCCCTCGCACACTTTGGTGCCATTTCGGCGCGCGAGAGCAACTTGCTCTTCCCGTATGTTTTGCGTCGTCTTCCCGTAGTCTTCCCGTCATGTTTGCTGTTATCTTCCTGTCTTCCGTCATCTACCCGTCTTCGGTCATCGTAGTCTTCCCTCATCTCCCGTCTTCGGTCATCGTAGTCTTCCCTCATCTCCCGTCATCTTTCCGTTTGCTTCCATAGTCCAACAATTTTAACAAAGTCTACTTAGAAAAATACATGTCTTTTTGAACTTCTTAATTCTTTCCATTCCGGGTAGATCATTGCAATGGGTTTGATTGCGACATATTGCGACTCAAGTAAAGGTTCGCCGAGTTTTCCCTTTCAACCCAAAGAAAAATCGGCTTGAGCCTAAAGAAACCCCCTTGTCCTTGAGGGCTTGACCATGAAATTCCCCGCTGACTGGCTCTAAATGGGTCTGTTTGGGTAACATCTGGGCCACAAAGAGGGCGCGGATTGGGGGCCCCGGGGGGGGGGGGCCTGTGCACAGATGGCATCTCTGGGTGAATTGTCCCATCTTTGCACTGGGCGTCCCACGTTTTCCTGGCCTCTTTGGGTAAGCGGAGTCGCCAGTTTGCACAGCACGTTTTGGCGTGATGGCTTCAAAATCTCGCAGCCTCAGTTGGATAGAAACGTGCTAACTTGCTTGGCGAGTGACGTAGTTTCGCAGCACAGTGCTTAGACAGCTTTCCGCACAACAGCTGTTCGCAAGCAATTGGGTGTGCGATTTTTGAAACCCCATGTCATCAAAGCCACAGCATCGGCTGGTCAGCAAGGTGTTCGTTTTGAGCGGGTTCAACTGCAACACGATGGCCCAAGTTCTGCAATCAGAAGTTTCAACTCAAGTGCGCACGTCTGAGGTGTAACCAGTGACAGTTGTGTGGGTCGGAGCCTGAAAACTGAGCACGTATGCTCGTGCCAGGCACGACGGTTGGCCGCGTACGTTTCTTGCTTTCTGCTCGGCGCTGGCACCTTGGGGTCACAGCATCTTTGCCAACTTAAAGTTCCGTCGGGCGCAGCTACCACTCCCGCAGGCTTAGGCTCCGCGCAGCTTGGGATCCCCACGCGAAGGTCTTCGCGTGCAGGGCCGGGTGACGCCTGCCCTCGGCCCAGTCGTGTTGAAGCGGAGCCATTTGGGGCTCCGGCGCCTGCTCGCCCAGCGCGGCGTATTGCCAAGTTGCCGCGCG
>CAUJNA010000164.1:12500-157500 GCA_963377175.1 Effrenium voratum
CCACTTGTGTGGCTCCGGGCGGCGTGGTCGTCGTATGCAAGCACGGCCCTTGTGCTTGCCTCGCCCTCTACATCCTGACGCGCGAAAGGGCGTGAGGCTTCAGTCCAGCCCGGTTGCTGTTTGTGCGGCCCGCCGCTGTTGATGGCTTGTGCTGCAACCTTCACCCGCGCAGCGGGCGCTCTATGCCGACAGTGACCTGATGCATGTGAGGCGCCGCTTATTTTTTTTTCCTCCTCCCTTTGTGCTTTTTAGGCTTGAATCTCATGCGCCGCTGCATGTAGTGGTAGAGCTTCTTTTCGAGGGCAGGGAGTAAAAGGCAATGCTCGTCCGGATTTTTTTTTGCGCCCCCGGCACCCAACGGGCGTCGGAGAGCACGTCGCCCTCGAGCGGCGCACTGGTACGCGTCGCCAACGTCGGTGGGCAGTTGGCAAAGGCTCGCGCCGAACGCTCCCTGAGCGGCAGCTGCGAGTCTGCCCCCGCCGGCGCCTGTAAGCGGCTGCGACACCCGTGCGCTGTGCCGCGGGGCTGGCGAGAACACGGCCCTGCGCTATGCGGTGGAAGGCCTCAGTCTCCTCGCCTTTTCTCCCCCCAACTTCAGGGGCCAGCACCGTCAAGCCACCGTGGCTCGCTGGAACTCCGGGTAGGTGGACAGCGCCAAGTCAGAAGCCATTCAAAGGCGGACACACCACACACCGGCGTGGGTGTGTCCTATCCGCAAGGACGACACTCAATTTTCCTACCGCAATTCCTGAAGAGTAAGTGCCGCGTTTCTGGGCTGAGATCTTAGGGCAACCTTGCATAATTCGTGCAATGATGCGATGTGTAGGCCCGGGGGCGAGTCCCATTAACCTGCCCCAGACAGACAGTTGTTGCGGAAAAAGGCGCGCGAAAAAAAAAAAGAGAAGAACCTCGATGCAGCATATTGAGCTGATGCAACCACTGCAGCCAAGGCTTGGCCACCCGTTTGTGGAGGGTGTTGCGGCTGCGGGTAGCACCAATCGGCGGACGAGTGCATGCTCGCTTCGGGCGAGGTGCAGAGGGGTTGCTTCTTCGGACGTTGCGTGCTGGGTCCGAGCCCGGCCCTAGGCTGGAGGATGGTGAAAAATGCACGATTTGCATGTGTGCCGCCCGGACCGCGGCTGCAGGGCTTGAGGCCCTTTTCGAGTGGCCGTCGTGTGGCCGTCGCCTGCACTTGGGTTGTGTTGCGCATCTGCATGTGAACTCTGGGCGTTCGGTCGCTTTGCTCGCCAGTGTTCCATGCACTCGGTGTCCCGCCCCTCCTCCGCCGTCGTCCATCGCAGCTCAACATGTGGCCCTGCATGCCGACTTTGAACAGGCGAGGTGGGACCTGGAGTGGGTGTGCCTATGGCGTGGCGACTGTGAGAACCTAGTGCCTGTCTGCCCGGAGCACGGGGCCCGTGTCCTTGCTGTTGACGTCGCCTTGTCCGGGCCACCCGCTTCTTGTCCTGCCGTGTCAGCCCGTCCCGTGGGACGGGCCGTTGGACCCGGGCGATGTCGATTTGGCCCCACCCAGGAATACTGTCAGTTCCCACCGCTGCTGCTCTAGCCCCTGCAGCTCCAGCCCCCACGGTGCAGCCGGTGCGATTATTTTTTTTTTGGTTCCCTCGTGTTTCAATCCTGTTTGAATCTTCGGCCGCGTTGCCATTTATGCTTTAAGCCTTCGGGGTACAAGGTTTCAAGGGTTTGATCCCCGTGGATCGGGCCGTCCATCTCCTTCCTCGCTTGGAGCATCGCTTGTATACTCACACCCGCATCTCATGAACTCGCCACTGCCGAGGACACGGATGCCGCGTTGGTCACTAGGGAGGGTGTGGCTCCCAACCCAAACCTCCGCAGGGTGGGGGAGGGATTCGGCAAGCGCGACACCAGCCGCGTTCCAAACACGGGCAGCGCTGACCATGCAGCCCTTCTCGACCTGCCCGACACCGCCGCCAGGCGCCCTGCGGTCGCGGGCGCCCCTTGAGCACGCCACCGCCCGGGTCTGTCGTGAAGCCGGTGACCATCCACACGCTCCTTCGGGACTTGAACGTGCATGTCGACGGCCTTGATGACAGACTATCGCTTTTAGTGGCCTTCCCACGTGGGGGGGGTGCAGCTTGCGGTTGATACGACCCTCGTCTCGGCCCTGGACTCAGCCGACTACGCGCGATTTACCAGCGCCGCGCCGAGGGAGCCGCGCTCTTAGGTTAACGATTGGTGACCAGCGCTCAGGCATGCTGCGAGCACATTCGCAAGCCATGCAATGAAGGAAGGGGCCGCATGCATATCCTGACAGGTTACCTGCTGCGGCACTAGTGTGTCCAAAAAAGGGACGTCTCGCTCCGCACCTTTTTGTCTCGTGTTGCTTAGAGGGTGCAGGGAGGTTGACAACCAACGCGTGTACAAGCCCGGAACCTGCACCCCATGCGGAGCCTGTGACCATACCCCACTTTAGGATTTTGAGCGACCGGAATGTCTATCGCGCATTTGCTAGGTTCGGGGCGCCACGCGGCATCTGCGGGATCAACGTTAAAGCGGATTTGTGAAACCAAAAATCATGCGGCCTGAAGTGTATCCTGGCAGTGGGCCCCTGTGCAAATGCAGCGAGTTTTTTTTTTTTTTTTTTTTTTTTTTTTTTGTGTTCCTTCCTTTTTCTATGCGCCTTTTTCCGCAGCAACTGTCTGTCCGGGGCAGGTTAATAGGATTCGGGCACAAGAGGGCTTTGCCTTACAACTCCCAGCAGAGCAGTCGACCACGCCCCTTGGGCCAGGCAGCTAGCCACTCCGACAGCGAGCCACAACCTCCCGACCCCATGCGGCGGCGGATCGGCAGCTCCAGCGGGCGCTGGTGCAACTTGACTCAGTGGATTTGCTCCAGACACTCCAGCGCCGTGCTTGCACTTTCCAGTTCGTTCCCCCTTTTGTCCGCGGTCCCGTGCGTCACGCCCTGGCCTTTGCTTTGTCAGCCATCCTCGACGCGGGAGCCCACGAGGAGCGATCCATGCGAGCCTGGAAGCTGTGGTTCTTGTTGCCACGCATGCTGTTGCATCGCAGCCCTGGTGTTCGGAAGCTGCCCAAGCATGAGTGGATTGCACGCCTCGCGGCGTTTAATGAGGGGCGGTGGACCCAACTCCTGGAAGAAGCCCAGCCACTTCAGCCACCGGTGCCCCGAGCCGAGGTAGCGACCCCGGAAGCCCTCGCGGCCCGTGCCGCCCAGCGCGCACGCCACCTTGTGCACCTTGGAGAACTGTCCGCGGCACGACAGGCGCTGACGTCTAGCGCGCTGGCCCCAGGCACCCCCGAGACTTTGCAGGAGCTTCGTGATCCCGACCGGCGCCCAGCCGAGCCGTATGAGGCGCTTTCCCACGAGGTGTTGGATTTCCAACCTGACCAGGTCCACCTCCTCCCTGAATTGGTGCTTTCAAACCTCCAGCGCGCACGAAAGGGAGCTGCCCCAGGACCCTCGGGCCTCACGGCTGAGGTCGCTCGTGTGCTCCTTGACGATGAGGGGGCTTCTGATCTCTTCGTCCGCGTGACGCAACTCGTTGCGCAGGCGGCGGTGCCCAGAGATGCGGCAAGGGCACTCGGCCTCGGGCGCATGGCCGACCCACAGCCAGCTTGCTTTGCGGCGGCTGCCGCAGCACGTGCAGCACTCGGCCACTCCGACTGGGCTCCCCCGGCGTGGCGGGAGCTGTCTGCTGGTGAGAGCGCGCCCGTGGTGCAGGAGGAGGGGCCTTCCACCTTCCTTCGTGGCTGGCAGGGCCAAGCTGCAGCCGCCGAGGCCCGTCGGCATCGTGAGACCTTGCTGGCAGGCGCCGATCCTGCTGCCCAAGCGCTCTTGCACTCCCAGTCCGGGCCTTCGTTTCCTCACTACAGTGCCAGTGTCATCAGTTTTGTCCTATCCCTGCCATCTCTTCCGTGTTCTCCTCCTGCGCCGCCTGCGCCTCCCCTTGCCTCTTGCTGAGCGCACCTGCCGGTGCCGTCGCCTTCTGGACCCCTTCGGCGACCATCGTGCAGCCTGCGCCCGGTCAGGTGTGCTCCGGGGGCGCGGGTGTCCGCTGGAGCGTGCGGCCGCACGCGTTTGCAGAGAAGCTGGAGCCAGAGTCACCTCCAACACACGCCTTGCGGACTTGAACCTTCAAATTGACCGGGTCGACGATAGGCGGCTGGAGGTCGTGGCCAATGGCCTCCCACTGTGGGGGGGCCAGCAACTTGCAGTGGACACAACCCTTGTCTCGCCCTTGTCAGGCCAGGGCCAGCCCGTTCGGCGCGGGGGTCAAGTCGCTGGTGCTGCCCTCGCCGTGGCGCGCCGTCGCAAAGAGCGGGCCTACCCAGAGCTCGTGCGGGCGCACAGATGCCGGTTGGTCGTGCTTGCAGTCGAGGTTGGCGGGCGGTGGAGTGATGAGGCCGCCTCCTTCATCCGGTCCTTGGCCCGCGCCCGGGCACTTGAAGCGCCAGCTCGGCTGCGCCCCAGTGTTGTCAGCGCTCTTGTTGCCAGGTGGTCGGCCCAGCTGACCCATGCAGCCATGACGGCCTTTGCTTCGTCCCTTTTCAGGCAGGCTGCCGGGCCGGAGCTTTGCAATGCCGGGGGTGGCACCCTGCCTCCCCTCGACACCTTGCTGGCTGATCTTGCCCACGTGCCACTGGCGGGCGCATCCCGCTTTCCCAGCCGGTGAGCCGCACAGCCGGGAGCCGCCGGTATACAAATGGCTGCCCCCTTAATGCCCCCTAAGCACATCCGGGTAGCGGCCCGTGCGTGCCCGATTTCCTGCAGTCGGCCCGAGTCCCTATCAGCCCTCCGGACTGCCAGTTCGGGTCCTTCTGCTCCGTCGCCTGCGCCTCTCTTTGCCTTTAGCATCTGCTGGGTGTGTTTGTCGGCGGCACTGCTTCGATGTGTTGGGTGACCGCGCGCCCGCCCCTTTGGAGCGGGCAGCTGCTCGGATCTGTGGAAAAGCTGGGGCCACTGTCACCACGCACACCCTTTGCGAGATCTCAACATCTTGGTTTTCCCTGGTGAGGCGGGGCGCAGCTCACGGTCGAGACCACCGTTGTGTCAGGCTGGCACGTGTGTACCAAAGGAGCAGCTCTTTGCATAGCTTCGCGCGCAAAGGAGCTACCACGAGGCCGCTTTTCGTGCCCGCTGGTAAAAAGAAAGCTATGAACTGAGGCCTGAGCCTCAATTTCAGCTTTCCGCTTGTGCGTGTTGAACGTCGGAGTTTCAAGGATCCTCATTCCTGCACGCCTCTTGACGGGCTTCCTCGCAGCGCACCTCCAGCTGCTCAGCCTGCCAACAAATAACAACAATGACACACTGCGCTGGAGCTTTCCGCGCTAGTGTGGTCGAACGTCCTACCCTCCACCAGTCGTAAAAGTTCGGATGCAGCACTTGAATGCCGCATCTGAAGCCGGCGTGCAAGGATGTTGCCCAGGAGGACGTGTTGCTTGTGTGTTGGCCCAAAGTTTGCTCTGCGCAAGTTGTTTCTCTGTGCAAGTCGTCTTGTGCAAGTTCCCCTGCGCAAGTGCTCAGCGCAAGCTGCTTGGGCAAGTTGCCCTGTGACTCTGCGCGAACTGCGCTGTGAAAGTTGCTCCGCGCAAGTTGCTCCAGTGCAAGGTGCAAGTTGCTCTGCGCAAGGGCCCTGCGCAAGGTGTTCTGCGACATCCCAGCCGGAGCGCGGATTGTACTTCGAGTACTACTTTCGTTCTGCAAGCGATTTTCGAACCGGAGCTGCGGCAACGCACTTCGCGTACTACTCTCGTACTTGAAAGTTACGCCACATTCGCACGGAACCACAGCGAGAGCGCTTCGACACGCACGCTCTTCGCAGAGGGTTCGTCGGGTACTTTGCAAATTGCCGATCCCCGCAAAAAGGTCACGCAGGCATCGCAGAAATCGAAGAAAAAACAAAATAAGAAAAATACGAAAAAGAACAGCTTTTGGATATCGACCATGCCGATGCCTGCAAAGGGTCGCGCGGGCATGTCAAAGTCGCAGAACGTCTCAGTTTTGTAACCTCGACCACGCCGATCCCCACAGAGGGTTCCGCAGGCATGTCAAATATTTCAAGTCCTCAGCTTTTTGACACGGAGGGTTGACGCACGAAAATCGCCCAATGTCCTCAGTTTTTTAACATCGACCACGACGATCCCCGCACAAGGTGTCATTTTTGCAGAGTGGGTAGGGTCGCACCGTGCCACCTAAAAGACCAACTTTAATCTCGCGTTTAAGTTTCTTGGTGCGATGCGTGCTCGAGGAGGTGCATATAACTTCTTCGATATGCGTTTCTCTGTTGACTATCCCTGTGCAAGTTTCCTATATATGTCTGCCGCCATGCTATTGTCTGTGCACTTTCCGTGTGCGAATTCCCGGATCATTTCCCTACGCATCAGTTTCCCTGCGCATCTCGCTGCGCATTTCTCCATACACTTTTGCCATGCAATTTTTGCAATGCCTTTCTTTGTGCGCTTTCCTTGTGCAGTTTCCGCAGCATGTCCCTGCGCATTTCGCCGCGCATTTCCCTGTGCACTCTTGCTATGCAATTTTCACTATGCAGGTCTCTGCGCGCTTTCCCCGTGCAATTTCCCAATGTGGCTGCAGCGGTGCAGAGCATCACCGGAAGAACCCTTTGCAAGGCTCTCGGGAAAAAACAGTGCAACTATCTTCATGCCGCTGAATGCGGAACATCAATCTCGGAGTGTGCCTCGTGCCAAGTCTCTCGCGTGTTCCATCAAATTGGGTTCCGTTTGAGGCGCTCGATTTCGATGGAAGCTGGGGAACAAAAATGAGTAAGTGCAGTGGATCCCTTGTTTTTGCAGAATCGAAAGGTGCAGGTGGATTCACGTTGCTTGCATTTTCGTTCTTGGTTTGGCCGAACTGTCCATGCTAGCCATCTACCACCCATGAGCCTTCATTCAAAGCAAACGCGTCCACGCAACCTCATATGCACCATACGGTGGGGTGATCACCATGACGCTAGCTTGAGGGTAAAGAGGGTTCTGGCCAGATCGCGCCCATGGCGAGCCTTTTTGTGGAGGCGGCTCTGGTGTCTGTCTATGCCAACGTGGAAGCATTGCTCATTTGCTGCGCGGGGGTTTATGCCATGCATCGGCAAATCGTAGCGCCCGAGGGCCTGCGAGTTTTGTCCAGGCTGGTGGTGGCTCATTTGCAAAGCGGCAACGCCCATTGGATGTGTATCATTTGCTGGGATTCATCTTTTGAATGCCTGGGCGAGTGTGTGTCTCGCTGCTCGTGTTTTTTTTTTTGGGGGGTGTGCGTGCAATGGTCACGCCAGATGTGCTTTCAAACCATATTTCGGCCACATGAGGTTGAGGTCCTTTTCCCTTGCATCGCCTTTTCCAACTTCCGTGCCTACTCCTGGGAGCTGCTGGGAGAGTGGTACATGGCTGGCGTCGGCAGTTTCTTGACAATGGTGCTGGGAACACTTCTCGGGAAGTGTGGGGCCTTGCTTCTTCGCTTGGAGCCGCCCTACTCGAAGATCTTCATTCTTTGCACCACGTTTGGCAACGCAACTTGGATTTTCTTGTCGAGCCGGAGCGAGTCATGGTTTTGCGTGGTCTCCCCGTGGATAACAATTCCCCAAGTAGTGCTTACACTAAAGAGCATTCCCGCAGCTCCAGCTGCATGCGCGCTTTCTTACGCAGGCTGCGGGGTACTTGAAAACAAAGCTGAGCCAGTGTGCGATACGGTGCCCACCAACATGTCCGATCTGTTGCTTTGTTTTGGAAACCGTTTCCACTTCAACCCTTGGAATTGGGTGAAGGTCCTCCCAAAATGATTTGTTTTATGTTGGTTTTTCCAAAAAGCTTCTCTGATGCTTTGGTTCTGCTTCAGGTATCTTAAGGTGCCTGTGAGCGATACAAGCTGTGACGACTTCCATTTAGTTTGTGCTGCAGACCGCTGGAGACCAGGCGTACGAGGCTGGCTGGGGGGACGGCGTGGTGCAGACTGGGTGCGCGAGGCTGGCGCGGTGGACATGCGGAAGCCGCCCGCAAGCGAGACTGGCGCCGTGAACCGCCCCGAGCGAGGACGCTCGTGACATGCGGAAACCGCCCGCGAGCGAGACTGGCGCGGTGGACGCTCGTGACATGCGGAGACCGCCCCCGAGCGCGAGACTGGCGCGGTGACGTGCGGAAACCGCCCCCGAGCGCAAGACTGGCACGGTGGACGCTTGTGACATGCGGAAACCGCCCCTGAGCGAGACTGGCGCGGTGGACGCTCGTGACATGCGGAAACCGCCGGCGAGCGAGACTGGCGCGGTGGACGCTCGTGACATGCGAAAACCGCCCACCGAGACTGGCGCAGTGGACGCTCGTGACCTGCGGAAACCGCCCCCGAGCGAGACTGGCGCGGTGGATGCTTGTGACATGCGGAAACTGCCCTGAGCGAGACTGGCGCGGTGGACGCTCGTGACATGCGGAAACCGCCCCTGAGCGAGACTGGCGTTGGACACTAGTGACATGCGGAAACTGCCGGCGAGCGAGACTGGCGCGGTGGACACTGGTGACATGCGGAAACTGCCTTCCGAGCGAGACTGGCGCGGTGGACGCTCGTGACGTGCGGAAACCGCCCCTGAGCGTGCGGAAACCGCCCCCGAGCGAGACTGGCGCGGTGGACGCTCGTGACATGCGGAAACCGCCCGCGAGCGAGACTGGCGCGGTGGACGCTCGTGACATGCGGAAAATGCCCCCGAGCGCGAGACTGGCGCGGTGGTCGCTTGTGACATGCGGAAGCCGCCCCCGAGCGCGAGACTGGCTTGGTGGACGCTCGTGACCTGCGGAAACCGCCCGCGAGCGAGAATGGCGCGGTGGACGCTCGTGACATGCGGAGGCTCCCTGATGGGGCCAGGCGCATTGGCAGGTGACAATTTAATTTCTGGCGAGTTCAAGTCTCACAATATTGCATCCGCGGCAATGGAAATCCTATGTGGTTATGAAACGGCTGTGCAAGCTGATCCGAGAGGAACGCCGTCGAGTTCGCAGCTTGCAGCTGGGCGCGAGGCAGGAGTTTCTTCGGCGGAGTCTTCTACAGGCTTGTGACGAACTTGAGCGAATGACGGATACTGGCTTGGAGTTCGTCCTGTGCGAGCTGTCCAAGATGGTGGGTACTGTCTTACCCGGAGGGCGCCTTCATAGTCGCCAGATGTGTGTGCCCGGACAGGGATGAAAAAAGGAAAAAAGGGCAAGCAGCCTTTTGTTTCAGTTGGTTGCCGGGCAATGCTAACATATAGCACACCTGCCGGTGCATACGGTGCATAAGTGAAACCTTGGCGGCAGGGAAGGAAGGAAGGAAGGAAGGAAAGGAAAGGAAAGGAAAGGAAAGGAAAGGAAAGGAAGGAAGGAAGGAAGGAAGGAAGGAAGGAAGGAAGGAAAGAAGGCAGGCAGGCAGGCAGGCAGGCAGGCAGGCAGGCAGGCAGGCAGGAAGGAAGGAAGGAAGGAAGGAAGGAAGGAAGGAAGGAAGGGAAGGAAGGAAGGTGTCGACCATAGGACTAAGTAGCCTGCGCAATGTGACATAAAAGCAGATTGTGCGTGAATAGGAGGCAGGGCGAAAAAAGGGACAAGCAGCCATTGTTTCACGCGCAAACGGTGCATAACTTGAATGAAACCAAAGCGGCAGGGAAGGAAGGAAGGTGCCCGCCATAGGACTAAGTAGCCTGCGCGCACCTGCATTTTGCCCTTGTGAGATAAAAGCAGACTAGGCGGCAGGGAAGGAAGGAAGGAAGGTGCCTGCCTTAGGACAACGTAGTCTTGAAGCAATTTTCCGCCGTAAACACATGGCTTTCACCCCATGCGTGTTGGAAGCCGTTCTTGGGCGACACGTGATACGGCTGTCAGAGAAGTGATAGAAATCAGGCGCGGTGTGAGAAATCAGGAGGCTGGTTTCCTTTGGGGTTCCCGGGCTCCTCTTGTTTGTTGAATCCCACCACTCTTCGGGGACTCTTGCCGGGTACTTAGGGCGGCGTGCTGCCTTTTGTGCTGGTGCCTCCCATTGTTGTCAATTGGAAGCCTGCGATGAGCGACCCAGAAAGCCTTTACAAAGCCTACGGGGTAATCTCCCTCTATGCGCTAGTCTGGAACGTGGCACTGTTTGGCTTGGGCCGGCCTTATGCCCTTTCGATGAGAACCGAGAAGGTGGAGACTGAGAGTGAGGCGTCTCAGAACAGGCCTTGTGTGGTGCGGTTCCTCCAAAAGCTCCGCAAAATGGATTCCGTGGTGTGGGCATCCATCCTGGCCATAGTTGTGGGCTGCATCGCGCCTGTGCGGGACCTGCTCAGTGAGCGGGCGGGCGGCGTGCTGCGCTTCGTGGAGTCGTTCACCTACAAATTAGGCTCTGCAGGGATCCAGGTCTCCACACTGGTGCTGGGGGGCTCTTTGTACTTGGGTGGCGTGGCGCAGCTGGAGAAGCGCAGGGCCAGAGTAAAAACTTTGAGGGATGCGCAGGAGCGCGAGGGCGCGTCGCCTCAGGCGGGTGTGGAAGCGGCGGTGAGCCAGAGTGAGGTTGGCGGAGAGGCGTGCTGCGGGCTTTCACCCATGGTGCGGTTGGCAGTTGGAGCGACCTTAATCAAACTGGCGCTGGTGCCTGCGATCGCGATCCCTTTGATAGTCCTAGCTGTGAAGGCTGGAGCAACCGGACGAGACCAACCGATGCTGTTTATGGTTTTGATGATCCAGACGGGCGTGCCGTCTGCTCAGACCACTCTCGCTTTGCTGGTGTCAGCGGGCTTGCAGAAAGTGGCGGGGGAGATGAGAAGCTCGGACTGACGAGTTGAGAGACTGCGGGCTCCGCGATTCCCCCAACGGTTACCGAAAATGCGAAAGTGCACTCCCCATTACTTGTTCATGGTAGATGCCCAGCGAGTTTGTGGATGCGCATAATCGGTGTTGTTACAAAAACACAGGGCTTGTGCCGAGGCATCGTGTACCTGCCCATGTATGTCGCGTCCGTGGCGACGATGGCCGCCATCATCATGATAGCTGTGACTTTCTTCGACACCTTCGACATCGACGCGCCAGGCATAGCCGGCGTGGACCTATTAAATGCCACCCTGTGAGCGAAGGCCGGGGAGCTGCGCTGCTCGCAAGGTCGAGTGGCGCGCATGGCAGCCAACAAAAGCTGAGAAAGCCGCCGAGAGAAACTGCGCCGCGGTTACGTTATGAAGACTGACGAGTTTACCCCACGTTCCATGTAGAGGCACTTTTTGAGCACTGATGTTCTGAGCTACTCCCCTCCCAATTGCGCACACCCAGATAACTCGATACTTGACTTGGGGCCAGTGGGATACATTCAGACTATGACCCGGCACCCGTGGGTGTTGCTGAGGATCCTGATGGCTGCAACGGGTCCCTTGTTTTTGCCGAATCGAAAGGTGTAGGTGGACTCACGTTGCTGGAGGCCAGTGCCCGAGAATCTCCACCATCTTTGATTTTGGCAAGCGAATGCGCTGGGGCTGTCGGCGTCCCGCTTTGCATTCTTGGCCGAACTGTCCATGCTAGCCATCTACCATCCATGAGCCTTCATTCCAAGCAAACGCGCCCACGCAACCTCATATGCACCATACGGTGGGGTGATCACCATGACGCTAGCTTGAGGGTAAAGAGGGTTCTGGCCAGAGTTTGGCTCGCGCCCATGGCGAGCCTTTTTGTGGAGGCGGTTCTGGTGTCTGTCTATGCCAACGTGGAAGCATTGCTCATTTGCTGCGCGGGGGTTTATGCCATGCATCGGCAAATCGTAGCGCCCGAGGGCCTGCGAGTTTTGTCCAGGCTGGTGGTGGCTCATTTGCAAAGCGGCAACGCCCATTGGATGTGTATCATTTGCTGGGATTCATCTTTTGAATGCCTGGGCGAGTGTGTGTCTCGCTGCTCGTGTTTTTTTTTTTGGGGGGTGTGCGTGCAATGGTCACGCCAGATGTGCTTTCAAACCATATTTCGGCCACATGAGGTTGAGGTCCTTTTCCCTTGCATCGCCTTTTCCAACTTCCGTGCCTATTCCTGGGAGCTGCTGGGAGAGTGGTACATGGCTGGCGTCGGCAGTTTCTTGACAATGGTGCTGGGGGCACTTCTCGGGAAGTGTGGGGCCTTGCTTCTTCGCTTGGAGCCGCCCTACTCGAAGATCTTCATTCTTAGCACCACTTTTGGCAACGCAACTTGGATTTTCTGGTCGAGCCGGGCGACCGTCATGTCTTTGCAGGTTCCCAATGTGGATAACAATTCCTCAGTTTGTGTTTTTTGACCAAGGGGTTCTTACGTTCTCACTGTGGATAACATATTTTTCAAAATCCTTCGGGGTACTTAGGTGGGGGCGCTGCCTTTTGTGCTGGTGCCTCCCATTGTTGCCAACTGGAAGCCTGCGATGAGCGACCCAGAAAGCCTCTACAAAGCCTACGGGGTAATCTCCCTCTATGCGCTAGTCTGGAACATGGCACTGTTTGGCTTGGGCCGGCCTTATGCCCTTTCGATGAGAACCGAGAAGGTGGAGACTGAGAGTGAGGCGTCTCAGAACAGGCCTTGTGTGGTGCGGTTCCTCCAAAAGCTCCGCAAGGTGGAGTCCGTGGTGTGGGGGTCCATCCTGGCCATAGTTGTGGGTTGCATCGCGCCTTTGCGGGACCTGCTCAGCGAGCGGGCAGGCGGCACGCTGCGTTTCGTGGGGTCGTTCACCTATAAATTGGGCTCTGCAGGGATCCAGGTCTCCACACTGGTGCTGGGGGGCTCTTTGTACTTGGGTGGCGTGGCGCAGCTGGAGAAGCGCAGGGCCAGGGCAAAAGCCTTGCAAGATGCGCAGGAGCGCGAGGGCGCGTCGCCTCAGGCAAGTGTGGAAGAGGAGGTGAGCCAGAGTGAGATTGGCGGAGAGGTGTGCTGCGGGCTTTCACCCATGGTGCGGTTGGCAGTGGGCGCCACCTTCACGAAGCTAGTTCTGATTCCTGCGATCTCCATCCCTTTGATAGTCCTAGCTGTGAAGGCTGGAGCAATCGGACAGGACCAACCGATGCTGTTTATGGTTTTGATGATCCAGACGGGCGTGCCGTCTGCTCAGACCACTCTCGCTCTGCTGGTGTCAGCGGGCTTGCAGAAAGTGGCGGGGGAGATGAGAAGCTCGGACTGAAGGGTTGAGAGACTGCGGGCTCCGCAATTGGTTCAACGGTTCCCGAAAAGGCGAAAGTACCTGCGAACGTGTTTGCAATCAAAGTGGGCGGGGAGACTTGATCCTTTGATTTGCCGCCGCTGGGTGTTTTCGCTGGCTTGTTCCGTGTAGCTCAATTTGCCTCCAATGATGAGTGTTCCCAGACCCTGGAAGTCTGGGAGTGAGGCAAACCGTGGGATGCACAGATGGTTGTTGCTCACGTGTGCCGAGGCATCGTGTACCTGCCCATGTATTTCGCGTCCGTGGCCACGATCGCCGCCGTCATCGTGCTCGCTGTGACGCTCTTCGATACCTTCGACGCGCCCGGCCTCGGTGTGGAGCTGAATGCCACCCTGTGAGCAAAGGCCCAGGGGGCCGCACGTGTGGCACGCAAGGTCGAGCAACGTGCGGCGCGCATGGCAGCCCAAAGAACCAGAGAATCAAAAAGCACCAGGCGCCAAGCGAAGCCGCCTCACAGCTGCGGCATGAAGACCGAATATTTTTTGACACGTTCCATTTAGAGGGCCCTGTTGAGTATAGATGTTCTGGAGCCAGTCCCCTCCGAATTGCCCACACCCAGATAACTCGATGTCTGATGTGGGCAAGCGGGATACATTCAGACTATGACCCGGCATCCATGGGGGTGTTGCTGAGGATGCTTATGAACCTGCTGTTTATATCCGTGCGCGAGATCCTTTTGGATGGCAGTTTCCCTTGTTGTCTTTATTTGGACCAGGGATCCCCGCAATTTTGAACAACCCAGTTAAATTCGCCGGACCTTCAGGTTGGATTCACGTGGATTGTGTGCAACAAAAAGCGCCGCCGGGCCAAGTCCGCAAAGCCATTGTTCAGATTTTTTCTCCTGCGTATTTTTGCCCTTCGAACCGGAGACATCCGGAGCCTTGCGGAATGGTTAGCTTTCAGGCGGCCAAAATGGGCCAAGGAGCCAAGAATAAGGAGCAATCCTGCTGGAGCTTGCTCGTTGTACTCTGCGACTTTGCGACGATGTCTGCGGAATTGCGTTTCGCAGCCGAGTTCCCTTATGGGCGTGTCTTGATTTGAGGGTACCCCTGTTTGGTTTTAAGAAGGGAGACCAAACGGAAAACCACATGATTGCTTTTTGTTTTGGGATAGACACACCCCGGGAGAACGAGATGGCCGCGATTGCCCACCTTTGAATCAGAATCCCCCGTGCCGAAGGGCCGAACCCTGCGGACGCCTGGCCGTTTCTTTGTGCTTAGGCTGGCGCCCGTTTGGTTCAGATAAACACTCACACGTGTATTTGTTTGCCGCATGTCTATTTTCCGAAAGCCGGAGATGTGCACCAGCAAGAAGGAGGCTTGCTAAAATCGCATGCGTGAAGCACCCAGCCTTGGAGCGAGCTATGGCCGGCCTTTTTGCGGAGGCGCTGCTGGTGTCTGTCTACGCCAATGTGGAGGTTCTGCTCATTTGCTGCGCGGGAATCTACGCCGTCCATCGGGGCGTGGTGCCGCCGGAGGGCTTGAAGATCTTGTCTCGGCTGATAGCGGCTCACCCGGAGTTGCGAAGTGTTATGTTCGAACGGATCCCGGAAAGGTCTAGCAAGGCTCGCACGTGGTGCCATTTTCCAGGACTGAAGGATGCCTTTTCCTTTTTTGTTCCTTTGCTGGGCCAAGCGAGGTTGAGATCCTCTTCCCCTTTCTCGCCTTTTCCAACTTCCGTGCCTATTCCTGGGAGCTGCTGGGGGAGTGGTACTTGGCCGGCGTTGGTTGCTTCTTGACCATGGTGCTGGGGGCACTTCTCGGGAAGCTGGGGACCTTGCTTCTTCGCTTGGAGCCGCCCTACTCGAAGATCTTCATTCTTAGCACCACTTTTGGCAACGCGGCCTGGATGCCAGAAGTGGCGCTGTTTTCCTTTTTTTTTGGTTTGGGGGGTTCTTCTTTCTCCCAACAGCGAGCAGATGTGGGTTGCACTCCCTCTTCAAGAGGGTGAAGCGACAAGCACATCTTCTGCCTTGTGCTCCGTGCGAAGTGCAAAGGCCCACGGGCGACAAGTGGCTGAGTGACGTGCAGTATGCGTTTTTCCTCGCGGGGCTGGGGGGAGGAGGTGTCTCTCCACGCGGAAAATGCTGGATTGTGGTTCTGGCGGCGCAGGTGAATCCCCTTTTCTGCATGTTTCAGTATTTTCTGCACTGCCAGTTTGAACGATGAATATCCCTTTTGAACAGTGCCGAAACCTTCACGATGAACTGAAGCCTTTTGCACCGCATGTGGGGGATTTGGGGGAAAGCAAGGCTTAGTTTTTTTTCTTCTTGTTTCTTGTTTTTCTTCCAGGATCTAGGTTTAGGGGTATTTAGGGTTTGGGGTTTGTTGAGATTGGGTTTAAGGTTTGTTTAGGGTTTCGGCTTCGGCTTCTTAGGGTTGAGGCTTAGGGTTGAGTCTGAGGGTCTAGGTTTATGCTTCTTTGGGTGAATGTTTCAGGTTGTATGGATTAAGCAAGTTGTGTTTTGCTTGGGTGAAGGTTTCGGATGAAGGTTTTGGGCGTTAGTGTTCTTTTTCTTTTAGGGTTTAGGTTTAGGGTTGGATGGACCTCACCCCTCAGCCCCAAAAACGCCGGCCCTGCGCAGTACTTTGCGCTTCGGAGGACTGAAGCACTCAAACTCCTGCAAGCACAATGGCCACAGAGAGTAATTTGCCGAGCTAAGTTGAGCTACCGGGATTCTCGGCCATGCAGCTAACCCGTCCTGGGCGTTGGGGCAGATAGCTAGTCAACTAAGATTTCAGCATTCCTGACCCCTGATTTGGAAGCAACCTTTGATGCCTCATTACATTTGATTACCCATCACTCTGCACAAGAACCAGACAATTCAAGAAGCATAAATTTGGGCAATGCAACAGAGTGGCGTAAGGTGGGGGCGCTGCCTTACGTGCTGTTGCCCAACATCGTCAGCAATTGGAAACATGTTAGCGACGTTCCGGAGACTCTCTACGAAGGTTACGGGATCATCTCACTTTGCGCACTGGTCTGGAATTTAGTTCTTTTCGGCCTTGGCCGGCCTTACGCTCTTTCCGGCTTAGCTGAGAAAGAGTCCGCGAGCGAGGCGCCGAGTGCTCACAGTGACCGGCCTTGTTTTTCGCGGGTCCTCCAGAAGTTGCGGGGCGTGGACTGCGTGGTGTGGGCTTCGCTCCTGGCAATCCTCGTTGGCTGCATCGCGCCTTTGCGGGACCTGCTCAGTGATCAGGCAGGCGGCGCTTTGCGATTCGTGGGCTCCTTCTCTTACCAAATGGGTTCCGCGGGGGTCCGAATCTCCACGCTGGTGCTGGGGGGCTCGTTGTATTTGGGCGGCACGACTCAGCTGGAGAAGCGCAGGGTGGAGAAAGTCCTCAGGGAGGAGCAGAGTGAGAACTGGACACCTCAGACGGCGAGGCTGGAGTGCCAAGCTGAGCTTGGTGAGACGAACTGCTGCAGCTTGTCGCCCATGGTGCGGTTGGCAGTGGGCGCTACCTTTATCAAACTGGTGCTGATGCCTGCGATCTCCATCCCCTTGATAGTCCTAGCTGTGAAGGCTGGAGCAATCGGACGGGACCAACCCATGCTGTTTATGGTTTTGATGATCCAGACGGGTGTGCCGTCTGCGCAGACCACCCTCGCTCTGGTGGTGTCAGCTGGCTTGCAGAAAGTGGCGGGGGAGATGAGAAGCTCGGACTGACTGATAGTGGCTTGTTACATCCTTCCCAGATCACCCCAGCCCCTCCCAATTCTTGCGGTTGGGAGTCGTGCTAAGTTATGCTGGTTCGCTGTATTGCTTGAGCTTCTTTTCTTTTTTCCTCCCCAACAGCTGAAAGCTTTGGGGTCTCAGCCCAGATCGGCTGTGGGGTGGTGCGAGCACTGCGTGCTGTTGGGGATGTCACCTGAGCTTTTTTTTCTTTTTGCTTTTCTCTCCGTGTTTTGGCATCAAGACCGCCAAGAGCACATGAAGCCGCCCCTTTAAATCGTAGGTGTGATGAGCAGGGATCCCTTTCCGAGCTGAGGCATTGTATACATTCCTATGTATGTCGCGTCTGTGGTCACAGTGGCCATCGTCATCGTGATTTCTGTGACGCTGTTCGATACCTTCGACGCGCCCGGCAAAGCCGGCCCAGACGCGTTCCAAAATGCCACCCTGTGAACAGAGGTTCAGGGAGCTTCGCAGACTAGCTGCCCGGGCAAACCATCATGGAAGCATGTGTGGTGTGCGCGTGGCAGCAGCATGTTTTGCCTATTTAGATTGCTCTTGGCGCCATGGAGCAGTGTCCGGGGGAAAGCAAGGCGGCTTGCCATTTGGGCGCGTCTGAAGTTCTCCCGAGTTTGGCTGCAGTGATCTTTTCCTGTGTTCAAAGCAGGATCGGCGTGTGCCCCAAAACGGTCGCCTTGGCGTTCGCCAACGTGAGCTCAGCGCCAATTCGCTCGATTTGCCTGTGCCATTTGTCCGAGCCCAATGCATGATAGCTATGAGGGCTGACCGCGGTGAGGCTCAACCCTGTAGGTTCAAAGTTGGCCGCGACAGCATGGCAGACACTTCAGCATCAAGCCCAAGTCTGAAGAGCTCAATGAATGTCCGTGCGCCTGCGATGGTCTTCGGCAGCCCAGGCTTAAGCAAACTGGGGGGGGGGGGGGGCATTTTTGCCGCTTTGCTTGCAGTAGCTTATTGAGGGCCAGAAACCTCTTGCGCTCCAGGCGTGACAATCGACGTGCCCAGTGCTGATGAGGCTGAGGAGGCGCCAGGTTGTTTCGGTTGGTCGGGTTTCAGCAACTTCTGCGGTTGCGCTGAGACGGGATCAATGCCGATGTCACCTACAAATGGGACCTCGGTCCGCTCAAGTGTATGGAGCCCCTTCAGTCAGCTTCTGCCTCATGCTCGAGTTGCCTCTTGCGGGGGAATGTGGCGAGCTCTTGGACTAAGGTTCAGCGCCACGATTCCAAAGACACCCTGCTTGTTCACGCCTTTCCCGCGACCCTTGCGAGAAGCCGCTGGTTGGCATTCACAGCGACAGTCAAAGCTTCATGGACCTTGATCGTGTGCCAGCTGGATGCTCAGGACGAGAGGCGGCTGCTGTGCTTTGCGGAGTGACTCCATCGCTTTGATGCCTTGTTGCGAGCCAGGGCAGCTGAGCTCGTGGAAGAATTCCTGAAGGACGGGGATCAAGAAGGGCATGTTTCATGTAACCAGTGCTTTTGCAAGGTGCGCGTCTTTATTTCGCCATGGGGCTTTGGAACTTGTCAGATTTTGATGCCATATTGGCTGCCAATGCTTCAAACAACAGAAGTGCGAGGTTTCTACATACTGTGGATGGACAAAATCCTGCACCACTTTGAAACCATGGGAAACTACTGTTTGTTGGTATTTGCAGAGGAGTCATCATTCCAGGGTTTCTCAGGTGGTGCAGGGTTTCGTCCATCCACAGTATCTCCCTCTTCAGCGTTCCATCGGGCGCTGCTGGCAGGAACTCAAACGATGCCGAGCATGCTCAACTAAAGACACGGAGGCCTGACAATGGGCACCCAACTTGCTTTGTGTCGCAAGTTGGCAGGCGGTTCGCGACTATGAACTACCTACCGTTGAATATCTAGACAGCCGCTTGGCACAACTATTTCCTTTGTTTGGGGCTGTGCGCATGCACTGCCAGGAGCGTTCGAGGAATTTCGACGGCGTGATCAGGAGAGCGCTGAGTGGCAGCCCCGGGCGCTTGCTGCTTGGCGTGAACCTGCATTCTCCGAAGAACAGGTCATGTCCTGAAGAGACGCTGGGCTGAGCTGCTAGCATTCAAAGATGTGGCTGTGGGTCAAAACCGATGTTACCATTTTGGGGTTATCGGTGCACCACCCATTTTAGAACCTATTTTAGTGGGGATTGGCATGTTCACTGGGGGTAGGGGCTTTTGACCCATTGCCATGTGTAGTGCTGTTGCCTCAATTCGGCTGGTCCCACAACTTCAGCCGGGATGTTTTCTGTGAGGTTTGCGAAACCATTCGAGCAAAAGCATTATCTGTAGGCATGCTCTGCGTGGCGGTGCCGTGTGGGCTGATGCAACCACAAATGGGCAATCATGCTTCTCGCCGCATTTGCAGCGGTTCTGGCGAGTGATATGTGTGCAATTCGCTGGCAGCGATGGCTGGTGGCATGTCCTGCGCCTGGCATTTTGCTCTTGAGTGTCGCACGCAGGGATTGGGATGTTCACGGGGGGTACGATTTGGATTTTGACCCATAGCCAAGTGTCTGTTCCTCCCCATGCGAAGGCTCGTTGAGGACCACGACGATGCAGTTGAGGTTGTGGAGGAGGCCACCAACGGGGGAAATCGGCCCCCGCACACGGGTCGTACATGTGGGTGTGGCTCAGAATGAAACAGCTCGGGTTACGCGGGTTTTCGTTTCCATCTACCAAAATTGCCATGTTGGGTACCGTTTGTTTTTGTTTTTTTTGGAGCCACATCGCCATGGCAGCGTTTTGGGCCGGTAGCGAGGGGCCGAAAGGCATGCGTTTTGGGCAGGTAACGAGCTTCAGCTTTGAGATCCCGGACGGCGTCAAAGCCGGTGTCACGCTGAAGGTGCGGGGACTCAGCCCGGGGCAGGTTCGGTGTTTTGGTCACCGTCGCTGCCAGAAGTCGGGCGCGGGTTCATGGGCTTGTATTCGGGCTGACGCAGAGAGACAGAGAGAGAGAGAGAGAGAGAGAGAGAGAGAAAAAGAGTGAGATTCTAGAAGGGATCCGCCTTCTCAAATCACGCATTCAACTTATCCAGGGTCAACTCGTGCAGGGGCCATAGTGTTTGCCCAGAGGGTCCTGTACGCGCCTGGGCGGACACAGTTTCATAATCTTAAGCTGAGAAAAAAAGAAAGAACACCAAAAACAAGAGACAGAAGAGCGCAAGAAACGATGCTGAAGTTGAGAATTATTGAGGGTGTCTTGGCTTCTTGCTTGCCATGGTTGGGGCCGAGTTCCGATGGCAGCTGCTGCTGCTGTTTTGTGCTTCAGTTGCTTAAAGATATGCTGACCAATCTAGGCCGTGCTGAATGTCCACACCCGTGGATTGAGGGCATAGAGGGCATGCAAGCCGTGGTGGGCATTTGGGGTTGAGCGCTCCTGTTTGGTGTCGGTTCTGCAGTCCATGCTGCCAAGCTGCGATTGCTTGTGTCAGGTGACCGCCCCGGACGGCGTGACTCTCCACATTCCTTTGCCCCAGAATATCTTGAAGGGCGACAAGCCGGGGCCTCAACAACCGCTTTGCAGCCTGGCCACGTTTTCGCATGCTGGGCCCTACCTGCCTTACCTACCTGCCAGGATGGTCATGGTGAAGTCCTTGGAAGGCAAATGGGGCATCAAGCACGCGCACTGCTCGGCGGGTTTTCTGCGAATGTCAATCGTTTTTCGGGGGGCCCTGAGCAGAGCAAATGATCCTGAGGTTGTGCGGGCAGACGCCGCGACCGTTGTGCTCCGGCCTTTGCAGTGCTTTGCAAAGTATCTGCCATATTTGCACTGCACCCTTTGGTCTATCCTGGGCTTCTCAGGGCGAGCCCTCAGAGTCGCATCAAGTCGCGGGAAGACGTCGTCGCGCCCTCGGTTTGCGCAAGCACCCAAGGGGAGATTTCCGTGTGGGCAGCATGGTGCGCGGATGCGGCAGGCAAGGGACCTCAGTCAGCCTCACGCCTTCCCGGCACGTGCGTAGCATTCCACCATTCCATCCTGGTGCTCTGAGCTCTCAGTCGAAAAGCGTGCCTGCGCAATAAGCCACACTTGGAGCCAGGTGTGTAATGTGCATCTTAGAACAACGAAAGGCATCATCAAGCTGAGGCAGGTGCGTTGGGACAATTCTCACTGACCTGCCTGTGTGCGAAGGGTGGTGCCAAACTGGGCACCAAAGGGTGCCCAGCGGTTCCTACAGCTGGTCACGGACAAGTGCGGCCTTTCTTGCGAAGCTGCCGGCCCTTTTTAATAGCAGCCTTGGAGGTACTACACAGACCTCCCGGTATACCGGGCTGCTGGCTCCTCACATTGCCTTTCTATTACCTTGAGCTTGCTATGCTCCAGTCAAATGAGGTAGATACCTTCTTGGTGCAGTTTGGCATCACTGGGGACCCTGACCGAAGCGAGAAGTATGAGGCGAGCTTCAAGCCGTGTTTCGCAGGTTTCAAGGCTTGGCATCTTTCCCTCTCTGGCAGAAGGCCATTGAAGATGATGAGCTCCGGGGCATTCCAATTTTGGCAAGTGGCTCAGAAGGCCTTGGACAGATGGGTAGTGCAAAGCTTCCTTCCGAGGAAGGCATGGTGTGCTTTGCAGCTGCTGCTGCGTGCGGCCGCCTAGTTTTGACAACACTTCCCAACAAGTGCTGGGCGCATGCAAGACTCGCAGGGATCGCTATGGCAGGAACAGCCGACAAGCCACGGTGTGCCTCTTCTTGAGTGACTTCCCGCAACTGGGCAAGTGCCGCCGGCCAATTCGTTTTTAGCTCAAACTTCTCGGCGATGTGGCCATGGGTCATAACCAATGCCTCCACTTTGGGGCGATGAACGCGCATGTACCACCTATTTTGATGTTCACCAGGGGTACAGGGTGTCTGACCCGCGTGATACATGTACTCCAGGCCGGTTCCATCCGCCAGGAACAGCTGGGAGACACCATTTGCCAGGGTATCCGAGGAGTCGTTCCCTGTGCACCCGCCTCACTCCTTGCCATTTTTCTGCCTTCGCCACTTCCGCGCTTTTTTTGGGGGGGGGTAAGGCTGCGCAGCATCTTCACTGGCTATGGGGACATGCCTCAGTGTGGCGGCACTGGCCCTGACCCAATTCAATTGCAGGCGAGAGACGAAAAGTCTCCCCTGGTGTCTTTTTCTTCCTGGTGAGTGCACGCACATCCATTCGTGCAGGATAGGGGGAACTCTTACATCACGGAGTGCTTCCCAGAGTGTGATTTTGCTCGCCCTGCCGCGCTTTCTTGCTCTGTGGCACACTCAATTTTTGATTTCCGGAGCATGCCAGGTGGAGTCTGCTGAATGGGTGCAGTGAGGCTTCATGTTTTGGTGTACATACCTAGCATCAGATCCGGGTCGGCGTCGCAAAGCGCGCGCCCTTGAAAGAAATTCAGCCTGAGAGCTCCCGGGCAAGGCAACTACCCCCCTTTGTTCGGGAAGAAAAACAGGAACTATTCGCGTTGGTGCCACTGCATTGGTGAAGTTGAAATCTGGGGTAGCCTCTAGCGTGAGTTGAAGCGCCTCACGCAGTTTCAGATCTTCAGTTGTGGGAATCGTCGAATAATGCAATGCTGTACAGCCGCCCTTTGCGTGTGACCGCCTGTCTACATGTTTTGCGCAGTCTTTGCAAGACTTGGTGTTGGTTGCCGCATGTCTTGTGCGGCCCGGTAGCAGCTTGGAAGCATGGCATCATAAGAAATTGGCCATGCCATGCAACCACTGCAGAAGATCGGTCGCCCTTGTTTTACCTTCAACCTGGCAAGCTTCCCCCCTTGCCGACCCAATGATATCCCACGCGCCGAAACAGCCAAGCCATCTAGCCAGCACTGGACCACTACGGAGGCCACTTCAGCCACGGGCACGTTTGCAGCGGGCCAGCTAAGCAACTTGCTCACATGACAAGAGGTCTTTGTTATTAGTTCCCGACTACTTGGCGCACTTGCTTACGATTTTGATGGATCTGGAGTAGTGTTGCCCGACAATGCTCGGCCGATGCGCGTCACAGAGGAGCGCGGGCCACCCCGCACCCCTGTGGTCATGATGTTGTGGCAGCCTGGCGGTCAGTGCAGCTAAATGTCACGACAGCACGGCTATTCTTGGCTTTTGGGAACGCAGGCGACTTTCGTGCACTGCAACTTGTGGCCAGGAGAATGAGAACGGCAGAGAGTATTGGGAGTCATTGTGGGAGCTCTGTGAGGGCTATCGTGCCCCGGCAAGCGCCGCCTCAAAGTTGCAAGCTCGTGCCTGACGTGAGCCCAGGGGAATTACATGCTGCAGAGCCCCCTTTGGAGAGAAGGGCCTTGTCCTGGTCCAGATGCATTGCATTCGCGCAAGTCATGCTTGGAGCCGCGGGGTTTCCTGTGCAGTTTGCGTGTTGCTTTGGGTGCATGTGTATGTGCATGTGCATGTGCGTGTGTGTGTGTGTGTGTGTGGTGTGTGGCTCTATGCGAGTCTCCGCATGTATGCCATGCGCTGGTGTCCCGCGCGTAGCCTGCCTCCAGGAGCCTGTGGTGAGCCTGTCCATAGGGGTCAGGCAGATGACCCGCTCGTGATTTGGGTGTTGGGGACAAGTGATGAGGCAGGACAATGCGGTGAAGCGTGTTTGCCTAGTGCTTTGGGTGTCTCATTCGTAAGCATACGTCTTGAGAGGTGGAGGGGGCGCTGGCTGCCAATGGCTACTTCCGTGATGCACCTTGAGCTCGCTCTGCGAACCTGCCTGCTGCCTCCATCCTTCGATACATGGCAGATTTGTACATGGCCTGAGCCAGCCGAGGCATCTTGGCTTGATCGTGCCGCAACCCAGATAGTGCTCTTGGGGACTTCTCTGCAGCAGATGCCGGGTCATGGCAGCGGGGAGGCGTGCTCAGTGCAAGTCACCAGCTATGACAACGTCAAGGCCCCGCGGACAAGACACCCAGCCCAGGTGATATCTGCAACAGCCTCGCAACCCCGGACCCCTCCGGAACGTTTCCCAAAAGCTGCTCCAGCGCGTCCTTGCATAGAGGCCCCAAAGCTTCCAGCTGCTGTTGGGCAAAAAAACGCAGAACAAGCTTTGGGTTGTGAAGAGGGTGCGCAGCACGGTGCAAACCGAGCACCTGGGTAGCCAATTCTGAGCTTGCGCTTCTGGCAAAGGAGTGTCAAAGCTTCAAAGTGCTTTTCCGTAGCGGTGGGAAGTCTGGCAGGACGTGTCCCCACCGCACTTCGCCATGGTCTTTATGCCAGATCGTGATCACCTTGCCTTCGAACCAGGCGCCAAGGGATGTGTCTTGTATCCTGCGTCCTGCCGTGACATGGGAAGAGGTCGAACTGCAGATTTGTTATTCTTTTTGGGCGCGCGTTTTGAGGGATGCCGCAAGAAAGAGACGCCACAAGGGGGCGGCTCCCGTCTCATCGGCCATGGGAGTCGTTTTCCAGGTGGCCATGGGTCAAAAGGCCCGTACCCCCCAGTGAACATCCCAATCCCCACTAAGATAGGTTCTAAAATGGGCGGTGAATTCACCTACCAACCAAAACGGGATCCCACAACGGTTTTGACCACGGCCAGGTGACGGCCTCCAGGCTGGGCGCAGCGCCATCCCGCGGGAGGTGCTGGCGCTCCTTGTGGGCGTGCCCATCGTGGTGTCCACTTGCTTCAAGCTGCCTGCGAGACGGGGCCTGTGGAAACCACCCGCGGGTGTGGCTGCGGGTCATCTCCCACCTCCCCCCCCCAAAAAAAAAACACCATGGGACTGCAGGCTTTAGTCCATGTTTCCATTTGCCAGGGTTCCGTTGTGCGTACCGATTTTTGAGCCGCAGCCATGTGGGTCTTGCGATGTGTGGAAGGGAAAGAGGTGGCCATGGGTCACAACCCATGCTTCCATTTTGGGGCGGATGAACACCCGTGTGCCACCTATTTTGATGCTCACCAGTGGTACAGGCTTTTGACCCACAGCCAGGTGTCAGTCATCCGGCCAGCTTTGTGAAGCAAGCTCAAGCTTGCGCTGAGTTGGTACTGGCAGGAGAGAGATCCCTCGAGAGCCTGGGCAGCCTGCTGCTCTTGCGGGAAACCACCTGTCCTTTCTCCTCATCAGCAGGGGATCCCCACGCCCAGTTCTCCGAGAACGGCTGGATATTTGCCGTCCGCGGTCCTGACGCGTTGGACTTCGCCATGAATCTGGCTTCTTGGTTTGCACTTCTTCGTCAGTCAGATTGGCTGCAAGTGACCTGACCCAGTATCTTGGCAAGGACTCTCAGATCCAGAAGCCTCTTCCACTGCCAGAAGACCAGCGTTTGCCTGCATTGTTCTGGGGCATTTTGGACCTGAAGTACGACAGCCCGAGGCCTACCCTAGTGCCTGGCTTGACTGAAGAGGAAAGCGGCCGGGCCATGGCTGCCCGAGGCTCCAAGCCGATTCTCGAGCGCGTGAGGGTGCTGGAGACGGGCGACGGGCGCATCTCCAAGTTCTCGGGGGATGGTGCGGCCATCCAAGAGCTGATGAAGAGTAGGTACATGCCGAAGGATGGGGTGGCTGGAGCCCGAATTTGTGCGCAAGGCTCACGTGTGAACACGCGGGCTGGTGCAAGATCGCACCACCAGAACAGGTTCTTTCACTGGTCAAAGGGCCATGTTTCCCTTTGCCATTTGTCATTTGGCTGTATCCGAACGCTAGGAGAGCTCTGTGGTGCGTAAGTTCCACCTGATCTCCGCAGACAAGAAGCTGACGCACGATTTGATGGACCTGGCTGGATACACTCACATCGTGCCCGGCCAGGCGGGTTGCGTAAACATTTGTTTATATTTTGGCAACATGGGCCGCATCAAAACAGGGAGCCTAAAGGAGGATGTCCTTTCGGTTTCCCTTTGACCAAGGTGTTCATGATATGTGTATATATATACATACATATGCCTATACCTGTATATAGACACACACACATGTATATATGACTTTTGTGCATGTGTGTGTGTGTGTGTCAAAAGGGTTGAAGCACTCACCGCCCCCGAGGCCTGCTACCCGCGGCACTACCACGCGGACCTGGCTGAGCAAATCGCGTTGGATTTGGAGCTGCAGGAGGACGACAAGGCGAGGGCGAGGGGTCGAAGGGCCGAAGTGGCTGATAGGCAGGGAATGAGTTGGAATGACCCCAAGGCCGGCTATACCAAAAGGCCACCTATGCCTGTGCTGCGGTGCTGCCACCACCAAAGAAGGAAAAAGGGCCATGGGTCAAAACTGTTTTGGGATCCCATTTTGGGGTTTTCGGTGAATTCACCGCCCATTTTAGAACCTATTTTAGTGGGGATTGGGATGTTCACTGGGGGTACGATTTGGATTTTGACCCATGGCCAAGTGAGCGTGGCTTCCTTTTCTCGCTGGCGCGATAGGCAGGGAATGAGTTGGAATGACCCCAAGAAAAACCATCCAGCGGGTGGTTTCCTTTATGGGAGTACCAAAACGGTTCATTCCCTCGTTCCCTACCTGACAGCCAGCAAGTTTTCGCTTTCCTTCCAAGCCAACTGGATGGGTTTTTGCCCTGCCAAACGCAGAAACACAAACAAACAAGCAAACATTCAAACGCCTTAAAGCCAGCCGAAAGTGTAACCAGGCAACAAATCGCGGCGAGTGTGGCGAGTGTGGCGAGTCTCGCTGCCAGGTGGTCTTGAAGTTGTGCAACCGCTCTCGAGCAGCTGGAGTCATAGTTGCACCGCTGGACGAACTGGATGAGGTGTTGGAGGAGATCTTGGTCTCTCCGCCGAAGCCATGCAGCATTTTTGTCGAAAATTTGGTCCTGGGTCCTGGTGCCTTGGGAAGAGTGGATGCCCGGCGGACCATGGAATGGTAGTTGGAGCTGAGGAAGATGGAGGTTTGGCTAGATGAACGCACGCAGCAGCAGGCCAGGATTTTGTGCGACATTGAGTTTCCAGGAGGGGCTCCGAAGATGCACGGGGGCATGGCCAACGTTGTGAGTGCCGCCTTCTACTGCCTTCAGGTGCAAGTGGGGCAGTTCGGCTTCACGTGGGGCTGCTTTGAAGAGCAGAAGCGGCACTGGTGGGCCAATGCTCCTTGGTTTGACGTCTGTGTCAGTTGCAGGCCCCAAGGGGCCTCTGGCCGAGGAATGCCCCTGCTTTGTGGCCGAGCGATGGTGCACCTCGACTCCGGTTCTCAAAGAAGGCAGGGACAGCTCGGCATCTTTCCCGCGTAAATCTCTGTAGCTAACTCAAAGGTCAATGGGTTTTGGGTGCTCAGTGCTGCTCGCGCGGTGTCGTGCATCCGCAATGTACCCATTGAAGGATGCAATCAGATAAATGCATATTGGACTTCATGGTGGTGTCTGTGCGATTCAGAGCAGCCTCTGTTCATGTTCTCCATGTCTTGTTTCTATCTGCGGTTCACGTAGTTTGCAAAGGGGGGCTTTTTGCTGGACCGCTCGCAGATGGGTTCCTTGAATTGCAGCAAGCATGCCTCTTTGGTGGGCAGGTAAGCTGTTTGATGGAACGATGCGTGTCGGCTTTGTCTTGCTGCACAAGAAGGAAGTGCCACTTGCCGGAACAATGGTGTCAGCATCACGTTTCCGCATGCAATTGGCAGAGTTCGCAGCAAGGTCGAAGGGAGTGGACCAGAAGCCCAACTCAGCCGATGGGCCCAACGGAGGAGGCACCTTCACTTTTCCAGGAAAAACAATTATGGGAAAGCAGGCTTGCCAGAAAGAAAAAAAAGCGCCCATGATTTTTAGACCTCGCCTCAGCAGATGCCACCAATTTTTTCAGCTGGATGAAACAGCTGGTGCAGATCTTGGTGGTAGCAAATATTCAAATGAGAACTTTGAAGCCCACTTCTGCCCAGATGCCAGAGAGGCGCTTCCGACGTGCCGATCCAGCCGGAGGAGCTGGCAGTGCACTGGCTGGGCGGCTACTGGAAGCTCCCGAAGCTTGCCCGGGTTCTTGGCTCCCCCCCTTTTTTTTTGTGGCTTTTTTGGGGTCCCCTTCGTTTTCCACTAGCCCGGGCAAAACGGTTGATTTTAGCTGGGGTCCGAATTCCAGCCTAGGAAGCAGGACATGGGTTCCACGGAGCTGCGGGATCGCGTGGTCAGTGCCTTGGCGAGCTGGCGAGCTTCGCCGGCTTCTTACGCCGGCTGCGGTGCGCATGGCGTCGGTTCTTTTTTTGAAGTCTGCCCGTCTTTAGGCTGGGACCAGAACTTTCGGGGTGGTCCCGTGGGCTCACGCACACGTGGGACTCTCATGCAAGTACTTTGCTATGAAGTTTTCTGGCCAAAGCGGGCGCAACATTGGCACAAAGAGATCTCAAGCCTGCAGTTTGAAGTCCGTGCAGCGCATTGTAGCGGCAGAAAGGCGACCGCCACGCTAGGCCATACGGCCGTACATGGCAATGTGTTGACCACCCGTAATCGAGCTATACCAGGGTCTCGGAGACTGTGGCGTATGCCTTGCCATGCCGCATATTTGCCTAGATTGATACTCCAAATTTGAACCTGAATAGCTGGTCGAAAGATGATCACATGTTCATGTCATGCCACGTCGCACCACGAGCCGTTGATTGCTTCTGCTGTCCCTTCGCCCGTAGATGTGCTTTGTTCTGCCTCGCCGCACCGTTTGCCTCCTGCGGCGTCATGTCGTCATGTTCCGCCTCAGGTTATGTTGGCACACTCTGGTTCTTCATGTTGGCTTAAGGCATGCCTGCGCTTTCCAGCGCAAATCGGTGGAAATCGGAAAGCCTTTGGTCATGGGCCATTCAGCTGGCGAAAGGGGCAAGATCTGCCAGGTGCAGCCAGAACTTCCGGGACTGCGCCTGTGAGGTCTTCTCTGCTGGCTGAGATCTACGCAGCTCTGGGTGCCTTGCCGCTTTCGAGAGGCGCAAAGAGTGGAAATCGGTAGCCAGGGGATCAGCGAGAAGGTTTTCGGGGCTTCCGAGGTGATTCGGTGCAACAGCTCTTTGGAGGAGTAGAGCCCAGCACCAAAATGCTTGCAGAGCACTACAAGCAGCAGCCAGAGATTGCGGCGTATCTCACTGCGCGCCACCTGGCCGCAGTGACAAAAGCCAACCCCAACAAACGGTGAGATCTCCAGTGAGATCTCCAGTGCGACCGCTTGCCCTAGGCTTTGCCCTGAGCAATCGCGAGCAGAGCCGCATGAAGAAGATGCTCTACGACGCGCAGGTGCTGGCCAACAAGCTGCCCGAAGCACGTGGGCGGCCCAACGCCCTAGATATCGCAAGGTCTTGCAAGCATATGGAGCTGTGGGTCAAAACCGTTTTGGGATCCCATTTCGGGGTTTTCGGTGAATTCACCGCCCATTTCAGAACCTATTTTAGTGGGGGTTGGGATGTTCACTGGGGGTACGATTTGGATCTTGACCCATGGCCATATGGCTGTGGCTCAAAGAAATGTACCAAAATGACACCTGAAAAAAATGGAATAAATGGAGCCAAATACTATGCTCTTGAATTTTGCACCACAGCCTGTTGCTTCTTCACAAGGTGGGAAGCACTTCACGGAGCCGCCCGGCAGCATCTTTTGATGCCGATGCCTCGTGTTTTTTTGGGTCCGGCTGGGAGCTGGGGCCAAAAGCAGTTTGGTTTGGCAGCTTCCCGAGGGCGGGTCGTGCGAGCAGCCAGATGAGAAGCGAATGGAAGGATGTTTGCGATTCCATTCTTAGCGTGAAGCCAGGCGTTGCACAGTTGCCTGGGAGATGTGAATCCAGAGAGTTCCTTCCAAGTCCCAAAGTTGTCTGCAGGCCGCAGGTAGAATCCGGCCTTGGAAACCACCAGAGCAATGCGTCTTGTCACCCTGGTCTCATGCAAACCCGCCAAGAAAGTATTATCAATGATCGGCTGGCTTTGGAAAGCCATTTTTTCAAAACTCTTTTCTTGGTGGCTCCCAGCCATCCCCTTAGCTTTTTAGCCGTTTAGTGTTTAGTGGGTCATGTGCTCCATCCCGCGTGCTTGCACCGAGCGCCGAGGTCCTTCATTGCTCGCTGCTATGGTGTTCTGGAAGCGCGCAGTGATGCCAAAGACCGCTGGGACACGGCGAAGCGCCATTTCCAGAAGTCTTTGAAGCCCGGGGCTGCAGTTGCTGGCATTCGCCGTATGCTTGGTACTGATACTTCTACTGTGACTGGTGCTGGTACTGTTACTCTTACTGGTGCTGGTACTGGTACTGTTGCAAATACTGGTGCTGGCACTGGTGCTGGTACTCTCTATCTCTCTCTCTTTCTCTCTTTTTCTTTCTCTGCAACATGTCAGTCGCGGCACCAGGCACCTCCAATCAAACGCCAACACCTTGTATCTCCTCGGCATGGCCGCGCTGGAACTTGGCAAGTGTGGAGACGCTGTCAGCTTCATGAGCAGGAGCTTGTCGCGTGCTTAATTGTGCTGAGTGGGGACCCATGCTTGGCGCTCGCTTATGCTAAGCTTGTGGGGTCTTTGGGTGCGAGGCTTCTGGATCCGGATTTCCGAGCCCCGTATGTGAATCTCGGGGTGGCCTACCTCCGGATGAAGTTATTCGAGGAGGCCATACACATCAGTGAGGCGTGCTTGGATCGGCATCCATCTTCACCTCAGTGCCAGCATCATGGCTCCGAACATTTGGCACTGCCCATTGTTCTTGGTCAAAACCAATGGGATCCCATTTTGGGGTCGGTGAATTCACCACCCATTTTAGAACCTTTTTTTTGTGGGTCGCCGTCTGTGGGAGGCCCCGCGCCTGTACGATTTGGATTTTGACCCATGGCCATCTCTGGACTGCTGAGGTATCACATCGGCGTGGCTGCTTGCCAGTTGGCTCTGCTCATCGAAGCGCGTGGCAAGGGCGGCGCGGAGCTTCCCCTGGCGGAGAAGATGCTTTATGCTCCTCGGCGAGCCACGGGGTTAAAGGAGCCTGGAGTTTTGATTTGGGGGTTTGGGGGGGGACACCAGAACGACGATTTTGCTCTCGATTCCCATTAAAACCTTCAAAAAGAGTGTAGCCCCCCCCAAGAAAAGATAACAAAAACAATGATACGCCAGCATAGGCCCCAGATAGCGAAAAACAGGCAGATGATTGCACACCAGCACCTCTAACAGCAGCACCCCAACTGCACGCCCCTAGCACTCGTCCGTCAATGGTGCAAATCACTTTCTCCTCTTATTAGAAGTTAGAACCCCTATAGCTCCCAGCTATCTGGGGAAAAACATGTGGAGCCTCTTGCGATGTGGACAGGAACACCTGAGACGTCGTGCCACGGAGTGCCTATCCACGGCCCAAAGCAGCGAGGAAGGCCAGAAGCGGAAACCTCAAGGGAACCTTCGCTTGCCGGCGGCTCGGCTCAACCCCGGCCAAGCGCTTTGAAGCTTTCAGGCGCCTTCAGGCGCCTCAGGGGCGCTTGAAACGGTGCAGTTTGTGGCAGTTTTCAGGTTCCGGGCTTCTTCGCCCAAGGTCTTGTGGTCTGGCCATCTCTTTTTTTCCCCCCTTCCAATATATATAGATATATATATATATATATTCATATATATACACATATTAATATGTATATATTTATATATTATATCACAGGATCAGTATATGAGGCACTGCCTCCCCTCGTTTCCCCGGCTCGAGTGAGGAGCCTCCGTGGCTGGAGGTGGACTCGCTGATGCTGCAGGCAATGGCTGTGGATGGCCTGAGCCGCACGGGAGGCTATCGCCAGGTGCGGATCCACCGGTGGTTTCGGTGACCACCAAAGAAGGAAAAAGGGCCATGGGTGAACACCAATGGGATCCCATTTTGGGGTTTTCGGTGCACCACCCACCCATTTTAGAACCTGGGTCAAAATTAACCACCAGGGGACCGCAGGTGTTGGTCTATGTATCCACTTACTGGGGCAAGCCATTTGGGGGTTACCCGATTTTTGACCCACTGCCATTCGGCTCATGGCCTTAAATGGCCATCTGGGCAAAGTCATGATATGTATAGTCATAATTGCCCAATGCGCTGATTGCACTCCGTGTGGTTTTGGCTCAAGGCAAAAGGTGCGCTCCGTAGTGCACCCCAGAGCCGCGATATTGTATTTTGATGGTAGCGGGTGAGCCTCGACGGTCCATTTGGTTTGGAAAGCCGTTCGAGGGGCCTAAGGGCAAGAGCAAGGGCAAGAAGGGCAGGAACAAGGGCAAGAAGGGCAGGGGCAAGAGCAACAAGGAGGAGCCGCCGTGGAGGCGGCCCGCTCGCGGCAAAGGCAAAGCCGCAGAGCCGGTCGAGGAGACCGGGGCAGCGGAAGAGCTGCCGGAGGAGAGGCCGGAACTAGTTGCCCCTCCGAGTGAAGAAGAGGAAGAGACCCTGTCCGCTGAGCCTGCCGCTGAGTCAGAAGCAGACTGGGGAAGTTCCCAGGCTGCATCTCCTCCCTCCTCAGAGCCAGAGGCTCTGCCAAGTGGCCACAGGGGCCCAGAACCGGCTCGAGGAAGCCGGGCAGAGGAGGAGGAGGAGGAGCTGGAACAATACACCAACGAGGACAAGAAGGAGGACCTCCACCCGCCGCAGAAGAAGCAGTTTGAGCCCGAGGCTGCGGACTTCGACCTGGAGCAGAAGGACCAGAGCGAGGACGAGAGCGTGTGGGGCGATTGGGGCAGCGGGGGCAGGATCCAGCCTGAGCCCGAGCCCAAGGTCGCTCGCACGCCTAGGTCGTCAGGATCCGGGTGGTGGCTGAGTGCGACTGGCAAAGACAAGAGGAGAAGCCAAAGCAGTCGGCAGTTTAGGATCCTCAAAGGCCTCCTGAAGCTCGCGCAGAAGAAGCAGGAAGAGCCATCCGCGGAGCTCCAGGAGGAGATCGAGAACTTCGGGCAGGCGCCCTGGAAGAGGCGCCGGGTGCAGCCCAAGACACCACCGAAGTCCCCGCCTAAGTCCAGCCCTGCTCCGAAGACACCGCCGAAGGGATTCACAAAGGCCCAAGGAAAGGAGCCTTCACCGGGCGCTGAGCCCGAGCTGCTGGCACCGGTCGCCGAGGCAGCCAAAGCTCTCGGCCGACGGGTTACGGTGCATAGGAACATCCAAGAGCTTGCGGTGGCAAGGACATCCCGCGGTGAAGGGACGAGCGAGCAGAACCTGGCCTCGAACTACCGCCTCAGGAGGGCGGCATTGGCAGAAGCTGCACACCGAGCCGGAGCAAAGGGCTCGGTGGCCAAAGCCATCCAGCAGAGTGTGCTGCAACTGGACGGGTTAGGGAACCCGTGTTCCTCGTGCGACGAGAGGACTCGCCTTCAGAGGCCATCATTGTTGGCCAGGGCCGCAGCAATTGCAAAAGGGGCGACAAGGAGGCGCGCACCGGTAGGAACGACCTCAGTACCGGAAGCTATCGCGAAGCCTCAGGTGAAGCCACCTCCTGCAAAAGCGGCTGTAGAGGCGAAGGTACCACCTCCACCGCCAAAGCCGAAGCGGGTGTTCAAGGAGAAGGCCCACACCGCGAAGCCCGAGAGCGAGCCGAAGGTTTCGCTGGTTCCGAAGTGGGTGCTCAAGGAGAAGGCCCACATCGAGAAGCCCAAGAGCGAGCCGAAGGTTTCGCTGGCTCGGCCGAAGCGGCCGCCACCTCCGCCACCGACTCCGTCGCCGGCCACACCCCTGAGCGAGACCGAGGGCAGTGTGCACCTTCACGATCAACCGGCGCCGGAGCCGAAAAGCGGATCGAGCTCGGGGTCGTACTATAGTACAGAAGAGTCCGGGAAGGCGGACTGACCCCCCGGTGCTTGGCACCGGATATAAGGCATGGAGGAAACAGTGCGAGAGTTGCAGCAGGCAGTTGAGCGGTTGTCACAGGAGAATCAACTTCTTAGGCAAGGCCAGGCAGGTATAGCTGCTTTGGCAGAGAACCTTGGTAGGTTAGCTACAAGCCTGCAGAAAGGCGATAGGAAGTTGTTGATAGACACCAAAGGGATTGGAAGACCGGAAGTCTTTTCCAATGATGACGGCCACTTCCGTAGATGGGCCCGGTCTGTGGTGAACCTCACAACGGCAATCTTTGGATCCAGTTTCCAGTCAATCCTTGAATGGGTAGTTGATCAGGATGAGGAGATCACTGTTGAAAAGGTAGAAGAGGAACATGGAGGCGAACTGGGAATGGCCGGACTGGATGATAAGGGAGACCAACTGTATCGGTTGTTGTCATCCCTTACTACTCATGAGTCCGAAGACCTGGTCATCAATGCCAAGAACGGGTATGAGGCATGGCGAAGGCTTAACAGGAGATGGGACCCTCTCACCGCAGGTAGGAAGAGGAACATCCTAAGGGCCATCCTCAACCCCGAAAGAGTTAAGTCTTGGGAAGCAGTTCGACCGGCCATGGAACAACTAGATGATTTGATGCGCCGATATGAGGCCAGAAGGAACGAAAGGGGCGAGAGGGAAATCCTCTCTCAGGACATAAAGTGTACGTCCCTAGAACTTCTGGTTCCAACCGACATTGAGCGCCACCTCATTCTGAACAAGAACCGGCTGGGAACCTACGAGGAAATGAAGCAGGAGATTGAGGTTCTGATTGAAACAGTCACGGGAGCAAAAGGGACGGTCCATCGACCGGGGTCCAGTGGGGCTTCGGGATCGGGGCGAGGCCCCGCTCCGATGGACGTGGACGCCATCACGAAGGTGCTCAACTCGCTGGTCAAAGGCTCGAAAGGTCAGAAAGGAGGCAAAGGTAAGGGAAAGGACAGCGGTGGAGGCAAAGGCAAAGGCAAAGGAAAAGGTAAGGACAGCAAGGGAAAAGGTAAAGGCAGTGGTTCAGGCAGCTCAGGATCCGCAGGAGCATGCTTCAACTGTGGTAAGACCGGCCATAGAGCGGCCGAGTGTTGGAGCAAGAAGAAGGATGGAAAAGGTTCCAAAGGCTCAGGGAAGTCTGGCTCCAAACAGAAGCATGTGGCAGGATTCGAGGACGCCGACTACGAAGCTGGAGACCAAGAAGAACAACCGGAGGCCGAAGTGGGAATGTTTGAGCTGGGTGCGTTCACCCAGGGAGAGTCCCCGAAAGACCCAAGCTGGGTTCGGTTCAACCTTGATACGGGGGCTGCTCAGACTGCCATTCCAGTGGATTGGAAAGACCGCATCCCCACTAAGGAAGGAGCCCAGATGATGTTCAAGACAGCATCGGGGGAACTGGTCCCTGGGACCGGAACCGGGACGTTTCAAGGTAAGAGTGAAACAGGTTCCAGGTGTAGAGTCACAGGGCCATTAGCACCGGTACACAAACCGTTGGTTTCAGCTTACAAATGCCTCAAACATGGAAGGATGGCTGTTCTTGATCAAGATGGTGGACAATTGATTCCAGTAGACTCAGCGACAGGAAGGAAAATTCAGCAGTTGCTCAACAAGCCCAGTAAAGCCCAAAAGAAGACTTGGTTGCCCATATACCAAGAGAAAGGAGTTTACAACTTCTATTTGAAGTCGGAAGATTGTTCGGGTTTTGGACGGCAGTCCAGCGAGGCGTAAGTCCGGCCAAACCACTTGCAGCGGCAGATGATGCCGTGGGTGCCGGACAAGGGAACCCAGAGGCACCAGCGGGCCGACCCGCAGGTGTGCCCGAGGGTGATGAGATGGATGAGAGCGGCGAGATCGCGCCGCCCGCACTGGTGAGAGCACCAGGAGGCCCATCGAGGGCCGAGGTTGCGGAGCATGAGGCAACAGGTCACGTGCAGTATCGCAACTGGTGTCGGCATTGTCTTGCCGGCAGAGGATTGGGTCAGCAGCATCGCTCACGACCCGAAGAGGACAAGGCGAGCGATGAGCTCGCGACAATCTCGTGCGACTACACATGGATGACGCGAGATGGAAAGGAGGATGGGAAGACTAAGCCTATCCTGGTGATCCGAGACAGTCGGACACTGGCCGTTGCGGCCACCTTCGTGGACGCAAAAGGACCGACGCCATATGCGGTCAAATTCATGGCGAACTTTATAAAGCATCTTGGTTACCGTCGTGCAGTCTTCAAGAGTGATGGTGAGCATTCGATCGTTGCCCTGAAGGAGCAGGCGGCCAAGGAAGCAGGAGTGGAGAATGTTCCACAGGAGTCGCCGGTGGCTGACCACCGGGCGAATGGCGCAATCGAGAACTTGTGCCGAGAACTCAAAAGGCAGGTGAGAGTCCTGCGATCCTCACTGGAGGAGAAGTTGGGTCGAGTCTTGAAGGATGACGACCCTGTGCTGTCTTGGTTTCCAAGGCATGCAGCAGACCTGATGTGCAGGTACAAGAGAGGTTCCGACGGGAAGACACCGGAACAAAGGAGGTGTGGCCGAGAATGGAGAAAGCCGGCAATCGCCATAGGAGAGCGGTTGTATTACCGTGAGGTAGGAGAAGGAGCTAGGCCACTCAAGGAAGGCAGGTACATAGGTCACCACGGAAGGACTGGCACTTTGCTGGTTGTGACCTCAGAAGGAGTGAAGAGAGGCACTGGTGTTCGTCGACTTCCAGAAGAAGATCAATGGAATCCACAAGGATGGGAAAGCCTTAAAGGCTACCCGTGGGAGGTCTCAGTGCGAGCGCCGGGAACGCCGGGGCAGAGGGCCCCGGGAACTCCTGCTCAAGGAGTGGAGGACCTGCTGGTCAGTGAAGACCGGGTTGAGGTTCCGCCTCAGGTTGTGCCTGTTATGGCACCGCCACAGCAGCGACGGATTTACATCCGTAAGGCAGATGTGGAGAAGTACCAACCTACTGATGGATGTCCTGGATGCACTTGCGTGCTACTAGGGGAATCCACTCAGTTGCCGCACACTGAGATGTGCCGAGCGAGAATCGTCGGTCTCATGATGGATGATGAGCAAGGACGACGCCGTGTCGAAGCTCACAGAAGGAAAAGAGAGGAGACCACGGAAGTAGGAGTGGAAGCAGATCTCCCAGCACAAGAGGCCATGGGAGAGCCGGCCGCTGAGGCCGGAGCAGGATCTAGGCAAGACCCTGGACAAGTGATGGAGTATGTGGAGGATCCCGCGAAGAGGGCTGAACTCAAGAGAGCAGCAGCAGACCCGCCAGCATCGAGTAGCCCAAAGAGCAAGGCGAAGCCGACCACGCAGATCAAGAGACCGGGAGCGCTGTATATAGCGCCCGGAGCCAAGCAGAAGACGCAGCAGAAGCAAGGTGAGAAGCGAGAGCCCGCAGTATCTCCTGAAGAACTCCGAACGGAGACTCAACCGGCGGCTGACGCCGAGACTTCAAACACCCCGGACAAGCCCCCAGACGTGGGCGGACTTGAACTGGGTCGATTGAAGAGGATGTTGAAGTCCATGGTTGGACGGAAAGTAGAGAGAGCGTTTTTGGCTCAGGAGGTGGAGATCAACGCGGTCGAGCTGGAGCAGATCACCAAGCTGTGCGTGGAGATGGGAGCTGTTGATATCATGGAGATCTACAGCCCGAAGCGGTTCACGGCCCAAGCCGGGCAGTATGGCTTGAGGCCGGGCTTTGCGGTAGACCTTGAGGAGCAGAAACCGGACGGTTCCTACTGGGATCTCAGCAAGACTGAGGACGTCCGAGAGCTCGAGGAGTATGTGGACGAGGTCGAGCCGACATTGCTCACAGGGAGCCCACCTTGTGACCAATTCTCCCAGCTCCAGAACATCAACAAGTACAGGGTGAGCCCAGACAAGAGGCGCGAGAAGATGGATAGAGCAGTTGCTCATTTGCATACCGCCTGTAGGTTCTACAGGAAGCAGTTGCAGGCAGGTAGGTTCTTCTTGCATGAGGCACCGTGGAGTGCTACCTCTTGGAAAGACCCGGAGGTCCGTGAGCTCACTGAGAGACCGGACGTGTACACTGTCCGAGGCCCAATGTGCAGATGGGCTATGGTCGCTACGGACCGGAGGGGTTTGCAGGGCACAGGATATGTGCGGAAAGAAACTGGCTGGATGACCAACCATCCAGGTTTGGCCCAACTGTTGGAGGGCGAATGCACCAACAATGTGCCGGGGAAACCATGGCACCGGCACATCCACCTGATCGGAGGACTCGCTAGACCGGCGGCCCGTTATCCGCCAGCGCTAGTGCGAGCGGTCCTGAAGACTTTGAAGAGCCACCTTGTAGAGAGTGGCCAGTTGAGTGCATTGGACGCAGCAGTTGCAGGTCCAATCCCAGAGGAGAGCTTCGTGACGCCGGAAGACGTGGAGCAGTACTGGGACGACGTGAATGGTGGGTTTTTGCCACCAGACCGAGTCAGGGAGGCACGTCAGCTCGAGTTGGACTATCTTAGGAAGCAAGAGGTTTACGAGAAGGTGCCGCTCGAGGAATGCCTCAGAGAGACCAACGGGAAGGGTCCAATCACCACCCGTTGGATAGACACCAACAAGGGAGACCCCGCCAATCCCAACTTCAGGTCGAGATTGGTGGTCCGGGAGATCAAGGCCCGGAAGAGTCCAGAGGAAAGGATTCCTCAGAACATGCTGTTTTCGTCAACACCGCCTTTAGAGGCTATGAGGCTGCTATGTAGCCTATGGGCCACTGAGCGTGTATCCCATGGAGGACGACCACTCAAGATCGGACTTTGGGATATATCAAGAGCCCACTTCTATGGCGTACCCAAACGCCGCATATACATCCAGTTGCCGGACGAGGACGCCAGTCCGGGAATGGTGGGTCGTTTGACTAAGTCGATGTACGGGACACAGGATGCCCCTAACATATGGCAGCAGCACTACACGCAGCTGTTGATCAAAGCCGGATATCTCCGGGGAAAGTCAAATGGCTCAGTGTTCTATCACCCGACACTGGGAATAAGAGTGCTGGTGCACGGAGATGATTTCATGGCGTTAGGAGACGCCGAGGCGCTGAAGGAAGTAGATACTTTGCTTCGCAGTGCCTACGAGTTGAAATGGCTCGGGACGATAGGTGATGAGGAAGGAGACCACAAGGAGGTCCACTTTCTCAACCGGCTCATTCGTTGTGAACAACATCAAGGAGCGAGTGCGATCCTGATCGAGCCAGATCGACGCCATGTTGATTTGCTTGTGCAGCAGCTTGGCATGGAGAATGCCAAGGGAGCGGAGACGCCGGACGTGAAGAAGTCCGTTGAATTGCAGATGCAGGAAGCCCGGAGCCCAGCTCTACCGAAAGAGCAGGCTTCCCTGTATCGCTCATGCGTGATGAGGGCAGCGTACCTGTCACAGGACAGGTTAGATATCAGCCACGCTGTGAAGAATCTTGCGAGGAAGATGGTTTCTCCTACAGAGGCATCTTTGCAGGATTTGAAGCGACTGTGTCGCTACCTCATCAAGAAGCCGGACGTGTGTCAGGTCTTTGCACGGCAAGCCAAGCCGAGCAAGCTCCGAATCCAGGTGGATTCCGATCATGCTGGAGACGCAATGACGAGGAGATCCACAACAGGCATGGTTGCTCTGTATGGGTTGCATGTGCTCAAGCACAGCAGCAATGTGCAGTCGACCATCGCTTTGTCGACTGGGGAGTCGGAGTACTATGCTCTTGTCAAAGGAGGTTCAGTTGGTCTAGGCCTACAGTCACTCTTGGAGGACTTTGCGGTCGAGACCCAGGTGCTGATTCAATCAGATGCGACTGCAGCGAAAGGAACTGTCAATCGGGCAGGTCTGGGAAAGGCCCGTCACATTCAGACGAGGTTCCTGTGGTTGCAGGAAAGGGTCAGCATGGACCATCTGAGGGTGGAGCATATCCCTGGCAAGTCCAACAGGGCTGATGCTCTAACAAAGAGCATTCCAGGTGTACAGATGTCTGATACCATGCGAAGGTGTGGTTATGTTTTCCTTGACCAACGTAGCAAGGGACAGCTTAAGCTACTAGAAGGCTAAGGTCCCTGGCCAGACTCCGCTACCTATATTGCTGTGCGAGCGTGTACAGAGACGCTCTTCCAGCAAGGAGGAGTCATGATATGTATAGTCATAATTGCCCAATGCGCTGATTGCACTCCGTGTGGTTTTGGCTCAAGGCAAAAGGTGCGCTCCGTAGTGCACCCCAGAGCCGCGATATTGTATTTTGACAAAGGCCATTCAGGTTTTGCAGGGAACTCGCAAGCTCCCCAGGAGACGCAGCCTCTCCGGGAGTTTCGGCTGCCGCCCACGGTGGGCTGGAGGATCTTCGGTTGGCGGACGTGACGAGTCCACAAAGCAAGATGGAACCCCGAAAGAAGACCCTTCATTTTTGGAGGAAGCCCTTTTTGGGCCAACTTTTCGGGGACAGTTTTTGGGGTTCCATGATAGTTTGCAGGGCTGCAGCGGGAAAAGGAGTTGCGGAGCGCAGTCTTTCACCCGAGCTCCCATCCCGCGATGTAGAGACACAGGCGGTACCTGCGTAGACGCTTGCGTGGAAGTTGCTGTGATGTGAACCAACGCGCATTCCCTCGCAGCAATGCAGCCGTTTGCGGACAACAAGGATGCTTTGCAGTTGTGGAAGCACCAAAACCAGGCATTCGATCACAGGGGCCAAAATCCAGACTCACAATGGCATCAACAGGCATTCACACAGAAGAGAAGACTGTGTTGTTTGGTTTCGCGCTCGCATGGCCAACCCCTGATTGCAGCCATCGATTGCCAGCAGGCTCTTCCAATGTGAGACGTGCATCTTTTTGCGGGGTTCCCCGCAACTGGCCAAGCCGGAAGATGTGTTTCCCTTTTTCCCCTTTCGGAACTGGGAATCCATCCGTCCGAAAGAAGTTATTTTTCGTCCCCGAGGCTCTCTATGGGATGTTCGCAAAGCGGCGCACATCAACCGGCAGTGGCCCGGCTGCATAGATTGCATCCGTTGATTCGGGGAGCCCCGTCTAAGCGGTCGGAGGTTGCCGTGAGCACAACTTGGCCATGGGTCAAGATTCAACTGGTACCCCCCGTGAACATCCGATTTTCCACTAAGATAGACTAAAATGGGTGGTGCACCTACCCCAAAATGGTACCATTGGTTTTGACCCACAGCCACTTAGGACAAGAGGAAGGAGGTCCCGACAGAGGACCTGGTCCAACTGGTTCATTTCGCTAGCTGGATGCTACATGTGGCTTGGGTGCAAGAGCTCTCGACGGCTCTGAGGCGTGTTGAGGTGCTACAAGCGTTACAGGGCACTGCCGATTCGCAAGTCGCGAGCTTCAATTTATATCAATCAACTCATGGGGAATAGTCTTTAGAGGAGGGCTGTAGACGAATTTGTCCGAGCCAGGGGCTTGTGTCACCCAGGAAGGCTACACGCGAGATCTCGTCTTCGTGTTGCTGCTCATTGCAGGTGCTCGACGCTTGGCAGAAAGCTGTGGCTCCAGTGTCCAGTGCCTAAAGCATGATGGAGCCTTCAAGGAAGCTGAGTGAACCTGACTCCAGGGTCCACATGGGTACCTTCACCCAACCCAACTTTGACAGTGAAGATCTGGGCTGGGCAGACTTGAAGCACGAAGCCCGGAGTTGTTTTTTCTTCCCCTGTGCCGCTTCCAAGCGGAATGGAAGCAGAACGCCTCCCCAAAAGAGGCTCGCCTGAGGAAACACCATCAGCTCCGCCCTGATGACTCGCTTCGGGAACGCCTTCCGCCAAGCGCGGGACGAGGTTGCGCCAACGGTCAAGGATGTCGCGCTGGAAGGCTGGGGCACGGCTGGCGCGGGGCGGGGGGACATGCGCCAACGTGGCTCTGTGACATTGGCTTGGTGAATTCGGGCGGCAGAATGCCACAACCGAGGGGGGTGGCTTTTTTTTTCCAGCATCTTGGTCTGTTGAGTTCGTGCCTGCGATTCAGGGGATGGTTCTCATCCAGACGTCCAACGTTTTGAGGCGTTCAGGGACATGGCACAGAGTCAGCTGTTACTTGGCTCGCTCAGTCCCGCCTCTCAAGCGCATCCTTGTCCCCCATGTCATCGGAACTTGCAGAGTGCTCAGGCTACGCACCTGGCGGAAGTACCGGAAAGCGGGCGGAGAAAAGATGCCTGGCTGCGCTTTCATGGGTGTGGGTCAAACATAGGTACCCAAAATGGCTTGCCCTGGTAAATGGAAACAATGACTACAACCTGCGGTTTTTTGCTGGCTTTATTTTGACCCATACCCTCATGGGAGATGAAAGCACCGCTGTCCGCACTCTGTTGGTTCCTCGTTTTTGGAGCACTGGGCCCAGGAACTTCCACCGGCTGCGGGTAGAACAGCCCAAGAGCAGGGCACAATCCAGGGAGTTCAAGGATAAGGAGCTTCAAAAGATGAGGTCAAGTGCCAGCGTGGTGGCACTTTGGATGCACCCACGTGGGCGAGTTGCAAGGTTGATGCCACATTGGCCCTGCTTGCGAGCCGCGTTTTGAGGAATCCATTCTGGGACGAGATGGGCATGAATTCTCGGATGTTGAGGAGACTGTGGCCAGAGCAAGCTGAAGTTCTTGGTTCTTCTACTCCTCCACGTTGTGTCAAGCCCTTGCTTATCCGCTGCCATTTTCCTTCATTTGCCCTTGCTTTTTCATCTATACGGGCTTTCCTTTGCTATAACCCGCTCGGTCGTGGCTGGTCATTCTCAGTTGCTGCTGTTGTCTCTTTTGCCTTTTCCCGGTGCACACTTATCTCTGCCTGTTTGCCTTGAGTTCTGCTTTTGTTCCAGGTGCCATTCGTTCTGGGATGGGCCAATGAGTCGTTCTTGTTTGTTGTTTGTGGGCGCTCATGCTCACGACAATGCTCAGGCTCTTTTTTGGTACTCTAGTTTCGCCCTCTTGTTTGCGCACATGGTCACTGCTAGCTTGTGGCGGTCCTTTCGTTCTGTCAATGTCACTTGGCATGGGTGTTGTATCGCCTAAACTCACAGCGCAAGCGCTTCCTCGACTGTTGCCCAGTGATTCTTTCCTCGATGGAAATGTCATTTGCTTTCATGCAATCTTTTTGGGCTGCAGTCATTGTGTCCTGCGCTCATCTTCTGTCTGGGGCACACGCTGTTGCTGCCACTGCCGCCCTCGCCGCCATCGCTGCCGCCCTCGCCGCCATCGCTGCCGCTGCCGCTGCTGCTGCTGCTGCTGCTGCTGCAGCTGCTAATGCTGGTGCTGGTGCTGCTGCTGCTGCTGCTGCTGCTGCTGCCGCTGCCGCTGCCGCTGCCGCTGCCGCTGCCGCTGCTGCTGCTTTGCTGCTGCTGGTTTGATTGCCGTTTGCTGCTGTAGTATCTTTGCTTGCTGTGAATGCAGCGTGTAAGAGCGCAGTATTATCGTTTCGGTCCTAGTTTTGTCTCGGTTCTGTCCAATTGTTTGACTTTTTTGGGTCCTACTCTACATTTTGGTCGTTGGCAGGTAGGCTTGCTGCCTGCTCTGCACTTACAGCAAGTCCGCGCCGCAAACATATGTGGAGGGAAGCTAAGCATAAAGCACTTGTTCAACCTCCAATCTGAATTAAGCTCTCGGCCTGGCGCATCTTGAGCAAAATTGGGGCGAGAGGATCAACGCAAGACCTTAAGCCCCCCTTTCCCAGCAAGGCCCCCTCCAGAGAAATCGGTTAGGGCCCAAATGGGAACCAACTAGGACGAGTGCAGAGTCGCCAACAAAGACCAAGATGTCGCATTTCCACATTAGTACCAATCTGATAAACCTAAGTCAAGAAATCTACTGTCAAAGTCTGTGAATATTCGCTACATGCTCATTTGTCACTTGTTGGGCTGGCATGCTAGTGGCAATCCTCATGACAAGCCCAGGATAGTTCAGGATAGTCGTAGAATTGTCGGGCAAGAGTCGCCTCCTTTTGAAAGCAAAGTAGCACCGCAGGTGCAGCCAAGTTTAATTAGCCGCGAGCGGGTTTATGCCATGCACTACCTGCAGCATCGTGCTGACACGCATAGCAGTCAAGTTCTTGCTTAAGATCAGTGAGGGAGAGAGAAACACATGACATGGGTGCGGCGCAAAATTCAAGAACTAGGGTAACGCAGGTTTTAGTTCTGGTTCCATTTGCCAAGGTGCCATTTGTTTGACCCATGGCCACATCACTGCTTGGATGGCAGGGCATTACAGTCGACGAGGAGAGCGTGATTTGCAGCTTCGAAGAGGCGCATACTCCCGCTGAGCGTGTCATTACTTCCCTGCCAATCATAATTCAAGCCGCTCGGCCAGAAAGAGTATGATATTCTAGGGGTACCTTCCCCATTCTTTCCGATCCTTCTTTCCAGAAAACCTCCAGAAACCCAAGGACAACGGCAGGTTTTTGAAAAGAACGATGATTGAAAAGAATGGGGAATCAACCCCTGGAGATATGGCTTGTTGGTTGACCGCTTGCTTGAACGTACTTGCTTTCCAAGCAAGGTTGTGCACAACGTAGAGGTTTCACTTTCATCAGTTCTGCCACCAGGCTGCAAGCAGTATTCACGTGGTTTCCACCCAATTTTGTTGTTTGGGCCATGGATGCATGCGTGATCTTGGCCATGCTGGCCGTCGGACGCCCGCCGGCTTGCAGATTTCCTGTGGCCGAGGTCAGCTACAGAGGATCTACTGGGAACGGAGCCCTTGCATCTTCCTGGTGAAGTTGAGCGCTGCCAGTATTGTATCCCTGCTGGCGGCTGCGTTCCTCGCCCTTCCCAATTCAACTCAGCTGCCTCATGTTCTGGCAAACCCTGCTTCTCTGTGGCCGGATCCGAGGCGTATTCCACAGAAAGCCCGGGCTCTGTATGTCTTCCGTTCCAGGCATACGGCGCTCCTTGGCAATGAATGCGTTCCATGCGTCGCAAGACAGTGTGCTACGTTTTGAGCTCATCAGCTTTCTTGTTTGCACCTTTGAGTATGGCATGGTCAGAAAGCGCGCAAAAGACGGAGCGCGATGTACTTTGGGGACCCTTTGCCTTGCAGCACGTGTTGCCTTGTGACGTCCTTTTGGGTTTCAGAGCTGGCGCTCCAGGTCCGGCTGCTGGATGGGATGTGTCGAGGAAAGCCCGGAGCGACACCAGCGACTCGGAGAAGAAAGGGCTGGCACGGGGCTGTGGCCTGACTTGGTGTGTGTGTGTGTGTGTGTGTGTGTTGGTTTGCATGCGCGTGTGCGTGAGAGAGAGAGGGAGAGGGAGAGGAGAAAAACGCTTGCCATCTAGCTGCTTTCGTTTTGGTTTCCTTCCAATGCCGAAAGGGCAGGCGAATTGCGTATCCAGCTGGGAGTCAGCTTAGTTCTCGCATTTCGGGTGTATGCTGCATGATTGGATCAGGACGTGTTGAAAGATGAGCTGGGAGATCCGGCCAAGCCGATCAAAGTTCTCAGACTCTTGGTCGCACCAGGCAGCCCTGAAGATGGCGGGTTTTCGTCTCCGTTTTCCCTTAAAACCACCAGAAAGGGGGTGGCCTCAACAAAGACACCCCCATATGCCTTGTACCATGGATACGCCCGGAGCGGAACTCAGCCGACCCAAGACCCGCCCAGGCACCAATAGCAAGCGACTTGTCTGCAGTGCCTTCTTGGCCAAGAGGTGAAAGGAGCAGCTTGTGGCCGCTTCGACTGAGGTCTGGGGAGATGTTCTTTATCTCCCACTCCGGGAAGTTCATTGTGAAGAGTCTAGGGCAAACAAATGGCAATGGCTCAAAAACATGCACCAACGTGGCAGCTTCGTAAATGGAAGCAAAGACTAAAACCTGGGTAACCCTGGCTCTTTCATTTTGAGCCACAAAGCCAGCATCGTCGCGAGTTTCGCATAGCCCTGCTCAAGAAACAGCGGCTGAGGAGCATTTCCGATGCAGAGGGCAAAGGCTTAGAGGGAATCCTTCCAAGCCGCTCGGCGGTCGCTTTTGTTTTTCCAGCCGTCTGGCTGTGGGGATCGATCTGCCGCGCAGGCTACGTGAATCACCTTGCTGGCGCGGAGGGCTCCATTCTGGGCCTTTACGTGGGCTTGTACCGCATAGCTCCTTGCAAAGAACTAGTGCGAGCTTCACCACATGAGCAAGAGGCTAAACTCTCATCTAGAGAGATGTTTTTTTTTTTTGGGTGAAACCCCAAAGACAAGTGGCAGACATCTTCAAGAACGATATGGTGAACCGTCTTAGGTTTTGTTGCTCGCTCACATCCTGTCATGTCCTATTATGCATATTCACATCAATTTCATTCAATTTCTGAATGCCATGCCCACACACGGGCATCATGATGCGGGTAAGGATATGGGCTTTGGGCTGGGCCAGCGGTACTTCACGATTATGCGCTCGGTGTTTGATTCGCCAGTGCAGCAGCTTGGCTGCTGGCTGCCCATTGCTCACACTTGCTACGTGGCGCTTGGTCAACCTGAGGATGAGCACCATGTATGACCTGAAAGGGTCCACTCACAATAGAAAGGTGAAGGCGGGGAGAGGGAGGAAGCTATCTGGCAGCGCAACTGAGCTGCCAGGACCCGAAAGAAAGGGTGCGAAAGGACGAAGACGCTCGGCAATGAAGATCTTCGATTGGCGCCCCCCCCCCATTTGTTTCCCTCAAAGGCGCCACACTTCCTAGTGGTGAAGCGCCTCTGTGCCATCCAACGTGAATTTGAGCCATCGGATGTGGAAGCCTTGGCGCGCTTTTGCTTTCTCGAGGATTGGATCTCGGACGCGTGCCGCGTGAAGGTGTCCGCTCAAGATGCCGAGCGGCTGGAGAGGATGCACAAGAGGGATACAGCCGCTCGTAAAAAAGATGATTTAGTTGGGGCTGTTGGGTCATATGGGAAGGGGGGGCAAAGTCGAAGAGACCCTTGACCTTCAGTGCCCTTGGACGCTTGCCACTGCAGCCAGTCAGAACGCCAAATCTCGAACAGGGGGCACGTTTGTCAAAGGGCTTGGCGCGAGTCAGACCCTGAGTTCCCTAGGCCTTTCTCAGCCCCAGCCTCAGGGGGCGGAGTGGGTTTCAGGCAGATTGCCAAGTGGTTTGGCTGAGGAATTTGCACGCTGGGTTTGCGTAGAGGGTGCATGGACATGTCAGGTGAGTTCTCAATCATCGACTTCTCCGTGCTCATAGGCGTTGCAAAGATCGAGGACTGAAGCGCAAGCAAAAGGGTGGCCTTGAAGCCAGGGGCTCTCCTTTTGGGGGGAATGAACCACTGGGTTTAGGTCTACCTTGGGGTAGTCAAAAAGTAGAACCTGGGCGTCATTGTAGTCAAGCTGCCGCATTTTTTGCCTGTGAGGACGAGAGCGAGATTCCTGCGCATGCCTGGCGGAGTATGGAGGACACTTCCCAGTGCCACTTGGCAGCTGCTGCATTCGGACGGGGCGCACGGGGCCCGGAGCCAGGGGTAGGCGGGGCAGCCACGGCGCGATGTAGGCTATTTCATCGGCATTGTGGACGTGCTGATCGAGTATGGCCTGCGCAAGCGCCTGGAGCATTTGTTGCACACCGTGAAGGGTGTGGGGCACAAAGACGCTTGGCTCTGAGGGTTCTTGTATTACTCCCTGGAATCACACCCTTGAGAAATGACCCAGAATGGTTCAAAAGTAATACAAAAAAAGTCAAAAAAAAATAAAAGAAAAAAAAGAGAAACAACAACCAAATCAAACACCTTAGATTGGCACAACCGGCGTTTGTCAGCGCCAGCCGCCTTGAGCTGCGCGAGAAAAAAGTCTGGCTGAGGCCAGCGTCACTGACCCGGTCAGCTACGCCAAGCGGCAGCGCAAGTTCTTCCGGGACCATGTCCTTCCCAGATATGACGACTACTCGCCGGAGATGCGGCTTGGAAGAAGAGTTGCAGAAAGGCAGCAGGCCACAGAAGTCGCAGCCCTTTTCGAAAGCCGTGAAGCTTGCTACTTCAGCCGCTGACGCTTTGTAACCCAAGTAGTGTGCTCTGAGGATCAGGCGTAGGTCCACAGGATGCCTAATTCATGGTTTCGAGTAGTAGCCATGTCGCAGTGCCTTGTTGCTCGTTCTTTGTCAAATGGTATAACAAAAACATATCTATAGCTATATATGCACATATTTTATTCAAGTACGTAGAAGGGACTTCTCCACCTAGCTTTTGACGCGTCTAGAAATATTTCGACTTGCGCCATGCCGGCTTGGCTTCTTTTCGCTCTTGGTTTGGCCTGCGGAGCGGGCGCCGGCTTCTGGGCCGGCCTCCCAACATGTGTCTGGTCTGTGAGGAGCACGCGCCCGGAGAGCGCTGTGCGCCAGTTTAGGGCGGACCGAAATGCCTCGAGCAACTTGTCTGGAGCGTGGGCTTGGAAGGAGTTGGGCCAACATGTGTCCAGCAAAGCGCCCTCCAACGCGACGGCTTTGAAGATCGATTTGAAGGATACGCTCAACACGCCGGAGCCCAATGCCAACGACACATGGTTTGCCCTCCAGAGCCAGGCGTGGCACGAGGCGTTTGTGCTGCCAAGTCAACGCCTGGTGTTCTGCAAGATCGCCAAGGTGGGGTCCTCGGGATGGCTTCGTTTGCTCCGGTGGGCTGAAGGTCAAAAAGGATGGGCAAGCCATCCATACTTTGTGGATGCGCATGGCCACGTTGCTGGCTTGAAGCAGCTCAAACACTTTTCTAAAGAAAAAAGCTATGAAGATGCTATTTAGCCCAAACTGGACCAAGATGGTCGTGCTTCGTGATCCATTGGAACGCCTCCAATCCGCATTTTTAGACAAGATTGTCAGGGCCGAGGACGTCTCTTACGGAAAGGTTCTCAGCGAAAGATTGTACAGTTTGCCTTTTCAGCAGTTTACATCTACAGACTTTCAAGACTTCCTGACGCGGGTGGAGCTTGGCATTTTGGAGTCACCGAACAACAAAGAAGACCAGCACTGCAAGAGGCAGTCCCAGTTCTGTGGCCTACATCATTTTCACCCCTGGTATTCGGAGATGGTGTACATGCCGCCAAAGCAATTCAACCAGTCTGAGGCCGTGCTGGCTTCCGTTTTGAGAGGCATCGCCAAGAAGGCCCCGGACCCATGGCTGGTCAAGCAGTTCACGTGGCCGAAGCCGGCACAGAGAACCATCAGCGAGCACAGTACGCTGGCTCGTGAGGTCTTTGATGAGCGGAGCTGCAAGAAAGCGCTGTCCCTCTACGCGCGCGACTATGAGCTTTTCGGCCTTCCCAGGCCTTCCTGTTGCGCCGATCATCCTCATGTCAGATGGTCGCTTGGAAATGATGCCTAGCCGACAATGCTGCCACGTACTTAGATCAAAGTGTCAAAGTGCGGAGCGTACTACTTGCTTGCAGGGCCGGACATTTTCACAAGGAAATGGAGCCTGCGCAGCGAATGACGAGAAACAGTTTGACAAACACAGATGTACATATTTCATTCGTTTGGCAACAAACAGTATGCCACACATGTGTGTTTGTTGGTCACAGAACCTCGCAATAGACGCACCCAACCATGCTTTTTGAGGTATGTTCAATGGAATTGTTTGATCATGGAACCTCGTTGTACTGGGCAACGCTGCCTGACAAGATCTGGGTATGGGTCAAAATTAAACCACCAGGGGACCGCAGGTTATGGTCCATGTTTCCACTTGCTCTTTCCCTGTATCACCTTTCTGTAATAGCTATTAATCTGTCTTTTCTTTTATTTATTATTTAATGCTTTTATTTTCATTTGTCTTTTCTTTTCATTTGGATTTTTGTTTTTTGGTGAGTTCATGACCAGTCTGGTGGGTCCATCGTGGCCAGGGCAAACGATAGAATTCGCTGAAAATAAACGCCTGGCCCCATCTCACACTCCCATCCCATTCCATTCTCTGTGAGTCATTAGCTGGGACAGAGATGAGTGTGAGAGAAGCCCGAGTGAAGGGAGGGGGAACGGGAGTTAGCATGCAGCGGCCTAACGAAGGAAGAGGAACCAGATGAATGAAATTGTATCGCTTGGAAGTAAACATCATTCTCTTATCATATTATTATTGTTCTTTTTCTTTTATTATGGTTCTTTATATCTGTTTGCTTTCTTTTTACTTCCAACTCATCTTATCTTGGCCACAGGCTTATCAAGGAATTATCATCTTAGGAACGCATGCAAACACTAAATGAAAAGGGATTAGGAAAAGCATAGAGGAAGAGATATTGGGAATGCCTTGAGTCGTTATAATTATGGAAATGTCCTTAAAATGCTTTTATTATTGTTTGTTTATTTCTTGTTTACTTTCATTTCCTTTCTTTTCTATCTCTTTTCCATAGGGTTCCATTTGGGGTACCTATTTTTGACCCACAGCCATCTGGGCATATGCTCTGTCGCAATGCCCGCGAATCACCGAAAGCCAGCAGAAGCGCTCGATTCGAATCATGTTGACTTCAGCAGACATGTTCGACTTTGGGGAGCTGAGACAAACTTACCTCTTAAAAACACAACTTTTCAACTTTTTGGGTAACATGGGCTATGTCTGTAAAAGATTAACTTCCCCAGGGCTTGGAGTTTTAAGGGGTAAGAAAAACTCCGCACACCACACTTTCAGCAACCGAGTCTCAAGCCTTCAGCCTTCTCATTGGCTTCAAATTTCATGACGTCCCATGATGCGGGCATATGGTTGAGGAGCCTTTTCCACGTGAATGCGGAGAATGTGAGGAGAAGGGCTTTGCCGAAGACCATATGCAGGTTTTTGCAAAAGCAAGGATGCCCTTGTCAAAATGCAGGTTGTTGCAAGTTCCACATGTTGCGCCTAATGCAAGCCTTCGGCCGTGATAGGGAGTTCCATTCCAGACCCAAGATATGCCCTCTCATCTAAATGCTCAAGTCGCGTCGAGGTGTTTGAAGGGGCCGTCTTTTCTGGCGTCGCTGTCTTTGTAAGCCTCAAGCTGGATCCGTCGCAGAGTAAGATATATCTTAACCCTACCGTGGCGATCACCAACATAGGAAGACATCGGACCCGTAGGCCAACTGCGTCCCGGCGATCCCCAAAAAAAGCCAAGAAGCTGTGGAAAAGCTGATAAAGCAACATCAAGCTTCCTTCTGAATGGTTTCCCCTGAAACCACCCCCCAAAGAAGGTGACATCAAAACTCCCTAAATGGCTTCCCTTCAAGCCACTCCAAAAAAAGGTGACTTCAGACTTCCCTCGAAATCACCCAGAATATCCCAAAACACGATCCCAGCAACAACTTCGAGTGCCCCTGAAAAACCCAGAGGAGCCCGGGTCCAGAATTTTCCCAGGTCGCAGTCCGTCACCGCCACCATTGACATGTTCCGCCCCCCGGCGCGCACCGGCTCGGCGCCCGCCACGTCTGAAGTCGAAAGGGCGGAGGCGCTGACCGCGGGGAAGACGTTTTAGAGCTCTGTCCGTCGGCCCGTGCTGCGCTGATCTCGATCCTTTTGCCAGAAAGACGCCATCCCTTTGAAAAGGGGAGGGCGAATTGCAGGCAAAGGCGTGCAGGACGCTTCGCGCAATGTGCGCCGAAGCGCCGGGTGTGCGAAACCCGGGCCTTTCTCACCTGACTGAGGCGCGCCTTCCGGAGGGAGGCAAGGTCTTCGATCCAGCGGGGCGCGCCGCTTTTTTTTTGCCCGTGGACTGAACTCCTTGGTTTGATGGATCCTTCCGGTCGATACCGGCGGGAGCAGCTGCGCTTTTTTTCTTTTCAGTCGACGGGCACCGGCGGGCCACGAGTTTGTCCTAGAGTCCTGGCCAGAGTGCCAGCGGCAGGAGGCTAGAAGCAGGGTTTTCGACATGGAATGTATGAGCCAGAGCAAAGGTTGAAGCTTCTCATTCGTGATGCATAGGGGTAAGCATCAGCTCTTGGTGGTGGCTTGGTGCACTTGGCTCATATGGACCTTGTCTTCAACAAAATCACCTGACGTGGGGACGCCTCACAAAGCCGGGGCTGCCCCACTTGCGCGGTCGGAATTTTCTTGACAGTAAGGGATGTGCTCGACTGTCCTCAGAGGCCAGTCTTTCGCCAGAAGGCACAGTTGAGCAGATTCCAGGCACAGCCCAGGTCAACTGGAAACCTTGCCTTGACCACCAAGCCACAGCGCTTGGAGTAAGCGCGCCCGCCTCACGTAGGCCTAAAAAAAATGACTGGGCCACACGTGTTGAGGGGGCGGCGTTGATCTCATGAGCATTCTGATCGTTAAGGCGCTTAGGCCTTGGCTCAAGAGCAACTCCCCCTGCAAAGCAAGGGCGGCGCCTTGGCTTTGCATTCTGGAGGCTTTTGGGAGCGCGGGAGCGGCTTCGTGTCGGTTTTGCGGGCTTTTGAGGCTTGTGTCATCGAGCAAAGCTCAGTCAGGACTCAGCGATGCCCAGACGAGCAGAAGTTGCCGTACAGAAGAAAAGCAAAAGGCGGCTCAAGAAGCATGGCAGCGAAGCTGCATTTGGTCAACCAGCCTGTTGGAGGGAAGCCTCCATTTTTGCAAGAAAGTCAGCAACACAAGTCCCACCTGACTGCCAGCGTCCATGTTGCGCCTAGTCAAAGCTACAAAGAAGACAAAGCCGCGAAGGCGGCGAATCATGAAGAAGCGAAGTGCTGCCGCAGTAGAGGCCAAAGACCAGGGCTCAGGCCACGACTGCCCCATTTGCCAGGGCCCAAAAGGGCCCACCACCTGCCTCCAGCACTGCACGGGATTCTGCCGAGGTCACGAGGCCTACTCCGCCACGGTCTTTCCGGTGGTCCAAGCACCTTGCGGCGTGGCTGCATTGCACGCATTGCACGCGTTGCATGCGTTGCATGTGTTCAGGGCGAATTCGCCTTGCCGCTCGGTTCTTGCCGCACGCCCACTTTAGGTGGTCATGTCGCCTGCGCCTCGTGCTGTTTACAGTGGCAGCAGAAGAAGCCGGCGTGCGGCTCAGCTGGGTGCACGTCAGCCCAGGGTGCGACTTGAAGCGTGAAGATGCATTGGGCTTGTCGTGGAAAGCGCTGTGCTCAAAGGGTGGGCGGTGATGACGTGCAATGATCTAGGTTGCTCTGAAGGGCATCGGGGGTCACACATGTCTGAGAACAGCACTCGCAAACGTGGTAACCCTCTAGCCGAGACATTTGCAGAGGTCAGGACAGAATCGCCGTAAACTTGCATCGCGCGCGTGGGATGGACCGCCATGGCAAGAGATGCTCCGACTCAGACGGGCCTCCGTCCAAGCGGTCGCGCGGGGAGGCGCTGCGGGAGCAGGTGTCCGCTCTGCTGAGGGCTCTGGAAGCCTCGGATGCGGCGGGCCCAGCAGCGCCCCCAGCTGACCTCCAAGACTCAGCAGGGTTCCACCTTTTGGACCCCCGACATGACACTTGAACCCGGAATTGGGCTCCAAAAGGGGGGGGGATGTCTGGGTGAAAACCGCCTGTTTGGTGCAAAAACAGGAGCCCATTCATAGCTCCGTGGGGTTCTCAGCTCCCACCGGTGCCAGGTGTCGCTGCTGGCGCAGCTGGAGCAGCTCACGCTGGATCTGGAGCCGGTGCCTTTCGGCTTCCGCTCCGTGGACTGCAAGGCGGGGGGGCGGAGACGGGTCCATTTCGAGCCGCCGGGTGACACATGCGTGGCGATTTTTTTTCAACACCCAGAAATGGAAAGGGTTAAAGGGTTAAGCCGCCATTGAGAGGTTGCAATGTTCAGGTGCAGAATGTAAGGATCCCTGCTTTAGTCCATGTTTCCATTTACCTATTTTGGACAGCCATAGAGCACCACAGGTCCCCAACCCAGGGGAATTGGAGGGCAGTTGGGGACAAGCCCCAAAAAATAACTTGGTGCGGCCTCCCTCATAATTCGTTTTACATGGTTCCGGGTAGGCAATTTTTTTCATACCGGCCTTTGAGAGTTCGACTCAGGTGGACCTAAAGCGGCGGCTGCACGAGCTGCTGCCGCCCTTGGCGCGGCAGGCGGCCAAGCACCGCGGAGAAGCCGGCGGCGGCGCCGCGTTCTTCGGGGCGGTGCGGCGCTTCGTGGACCTGTTGCTGCGGAACGGCTACGCGCAGACCTCGCGGGACCGGCGGGACGTCATCGCCTCAGGGGCGTGGCTGGCTTGCATGGAGCCCCTGCAGGGGGAGGCCGGAGGGGAAGTGCTGGCGGCAGTGCATGTCTACTTGCATCTGGCGGACCACGTCAGCTTCTACGAGGACTTTGTGGGCATGCACCCGGACTTTTGGCATCCCAGCATCTTCCGGCAGGTGCTGAAGCACATGCCGAAGGTCCTAGACATCCCACAGTCGCTGGAGGCAGATGAGTGGGAGCTGCGATGTCCGGACATCGAGGCGGCGGTGAAGAGTCTCTTCTGCTTCCTGCTCTTCTGGACGGCCAAGGAGCCCAGCGACCGCTCGGGCTTCTCCTTCGAGGTGCCGGAGGCGCTGCCGCTGCTGCACGCGGCGCTGGACGCCATCGAGAAGTGTGACGTCAGGTTCGGGACGGAGATCGGCGCCAAGTGCCGGGGCGACCCGCTGGAGGAGATGATCCGGGTGCTGGGCCTGCTGACCCAGTTCGCCGTGGAGCGCCTGGACGCCCACGACGACGGCAATGTCTGCCAACTCGCACAGCAGCAGGCGGCGGCCATCCTCCACCTCCTGGTGCGGATCCTGAAGCTGCGGATCCCGACCTGCGGGGCCAAGCCGGAAGCGATCACGGATGGCCCCATCCCGGTGGACGAGCGGCAGCAGGATAGCGAGTGGATCCAAAACTTGTTCGAGCGCCTGCCGGATGAGCATCCCATCAAAGCTTCCCTGCTCATGGAGGTGTTTCAGGCGATGGTAGACATGCCACTGGAGGAGCAGCGGTATAGGTTGGAGTGCTTGTCTCCGCTGGTGCCGCGTTTTATTGCGGGTTTTGCAGAGGAGCTGAGGCAAAAGACTGTGCCGCCAGAGTTGGCGGACTTTAAAGTCGTCATGAACTCTGTGCTGCAAGATGATGCCACTTCTTTTGCGGTCGAGCTTCTTGAAGAGGTATCCTTTTATCCTTGCCTGCTGGACTTCACAACCAAGCGAGCCATGATTCATGCTCAGTGTGACCGCGTTCGACTGACACAGGGCTCTGGGGATCCCATCAGGATCGTGGTGCCGCGAGACAACGTCCTGGATGGGGTGTGCTCCACCCTGAATCTGCAGGATGCGCAGGCGCGCATCGACGTGCCGCTGGAGATCGAGTTTCGGGCAGGTTACTCGGACGACACGGGCAACGAGCTGGTGGATGAGGGCGAGGATCAGGGCGGGCCTCGCAGGCAGTGGCTGGACAGGGCCTGCCGCTACTTTGTGGCCTCGGACCTCTTCATGTCTCCGGCCCAAGATGCCTCCCACTTGGAGCTTGCCACCCGCTTGTCAAGCAGGGAAGCCCGCGGCATCTTCGTGCCTTCCCCTGAACCAGTGTGCCAATGCGTTCAGGAAGATTGGACGGAACAGTTTGAGCTCTTTGGCTGCGTCATCGGCTTTGCCGTTCTCAACAAGGAAACGGTCCCGGTCCATCTCGGGCACAACTTTCTGCGATCCGTCTTCGGCCTGAAGACTGACACCGCAGACTTGCTGCCGTTGCTGGAGCACGTGGACAAGACCTTGCACACCAAGCTCACCTACATTTTGAGCGGCTCTTACAAGGACCTGGGCGACACTCTGCAGGACGGGGTCGGTTGCAAATTTGCAACATGGGAGAAAGCGTTCGCTGGTTTCCTTGTGAAGTGGAAGCCTTAAAGGCGGATGTTGCTTCAACAGGCGTGTGCTTGCGCTCAACCCATGGTTCTAGGATTTGATTCCCCATTCTTTTCAACCATTGTTCTTTTCCAAAACCATCCATTTTCCTAGGGTTTTGGGTGTTTTAGAAAGAAGGATGCCTGAAAGGGAAAGAATGGAATTGGAAGGTACCCCTAGAATGCTTTGTTGCATTTTGCCAAGGGATGTTAGGACTTTCACTTTTTGCCAGTTCATGGGGTTTTCCGAATTAAACCGCTAAAAGTTAGACACTTTTAGCGGGGGAGCAGAAAGGACCGAGAAGGGTTGTTCAGTCGCCAACTGGTCTCCCCGAAAGAAGTGTGAAGAGTCCAAAAGTCGGGGGAAGTGAGTTTTACACCTGCAGCTCCTGCGAAAAAGACAGAAGTTGGCGCCCATCTCGCCCAGGATGTCCTGGAGCAGTGCCACCTGCCGAAGACCTTCGTGGTCTCCGAGTCGCATTGCCAAGAGCTGGTGCGCAGCACGCCGCTGCTGGAGGGGGGCGACTCCATGGAGGTCAACGAGGAGAACAAGGCGGGAGCTTTGGTTTGGACGTTGGGAGGGCCTGGTTTTTGTCAAGACTCATTGGCAATTGGTCACCTTTTTGTCGTGGGCCCCCAACCAACTGGTGGTTTTCCTTCTTTTTTTTGGAAGGCCTTCCCGCCCCCCCCAATTGGTGGTTTTCCTTTTGCTTTCCTCTAACCCCCCCCGCAAATTGGCAGTGTTCCTTTTACTTTCCTCTAATCAACCCGTGGGCCCCAACGAACTGGTGGTTTTCCTTCAAACCGGGGTACCGGGGTACCGGAGACAAAAAAAAGAGGAAAAACACCGGGGGACAGCCCAAGCCTTTTTGGGCCACAGGAGAAGTTCGTGCAGCTCTTACTGGACCGCATCCTCATCAGCGGCGTGGCCAAGCAGGCGGCTTTCCCATTCGACCTCGCCCCACCCGGGGCTTTTCTTTCGGGTTTTGGGAACGAAGAACCCACGAGGTTGGGTTGGTTGACAATTGGGTGGAACTCCCGGCCATAAGGTTCCTTAGCTTTTTTTTAGCTTGTTCGTTGGTTTGGTGGGGGTTTCCATTTATGTGTGATGTTTTTCAGGAAGACTTTGTATTGCTTGAAGCCCGGAGCGCCCGGAAAGCCGACGGCCCGCGCAGGTGCAGTACTTCCAGCGGGGTCTGCTAAGGGTGGTGCCCCATGAGCTGGTGCAGCGGATCACCGGCATCATGTCGGTCAAGGACAGGCCTTGGCCCCCGTTTTTTTTTTTTTTTTTTTTTTTTTTTTTTTTTCCGGAAGCCCAGCGGTTGTTCCAAGGGACACCGAAGTTGAAACCTAAGGAAACATGAAAGTAACAATTTCACCCCCCCCCCCCCCCCCCCCAAACCGGGGGTTGCTCAAACAGCAGTTGTTGGAACACGAGTTTGGCTTGAAGGGGTTCGGGGTTCGAATCGCCCGGGAGGAGATCGAGCTGATGCTGTGCGGGGCGGATGGCATTGACGTGGACGACTGGGAGAAGCACACGGAGTATGAGAACGGCTACACCCGTGACTCCAAGGAGCGAAAGGGATCGAAAGCCTTCGATTCGATGGGCCAGGGCGCCGTGATTTCATAGGTGTCCGATTTGTTGGGTGAGTTTTTGCTTGAAGAAATGGATGGGTTCCGCTGGTTTAGGTGGGGTGTCTTCCGTTTAACAGGGCCATCGATTTTTCCAAAAGGCCACCTATGGCCTTCTTATTTTTTACACCTTCGAGCCGTCCTTCTGGCCCCTGGACCAACTGGAGAAAGATCACGCAACCACCGGAAATCGAGACTTTTTTTTTTTTTTGCGAAAGACCTCACCAACCGTTCACTGAGTTCTTTTCTTGGTGGCTCCCTTAGATTGATAGCCTTTTAATGTTTAGTGGTAGTTTCCATTTAACCCACTAAAAGTTGAACTTTTAGCGGGGGATCTGAGGGCAGCCCAGTTTTCGTGGTTGAAAGCCCTGGTGCTCCCAGGTGGTGCAGTGGTTCTGGGAGGCCGTGCGCGCCATGCCGCAGCACCTCAGGGCCCAGCTGCTGTCCTTCTCCACCGGCAGCTCGCAGGTCCCGTCCGGGGGCTTCCGCTTTCTGCAGCCGGAGCTCTTCACCATCCAGCGGGTGGCAGTTACGGACAGGCGGGAACATCCCCCGAAACCGTTTGCTTTTTGTTTGGGGGGGAAAATCCCGGGACCGTTTGTTTCTTCTCCTTGTTTTGCAAATCCCGGGACCGTTTTTTTCTTTTGGGGGGGGGGGGGGTGTTGGTCCGTAGGTTACGTTCTTTTTTTGTTTTGTTTTGCTTTGCGCAGGGGAGCGGGGGTCTTGGTCCGTAGGTCACGGACGGGTCGGTGTTGCAAATGTTGCAAGCCTTGCTGGTTAGGTTTTGGGGGGCCAAAAAGGATGCAAGGGCTTGGCCCAACCGTGCAAGAGACGACACTCGACAGGTGAAGTTTGCCAAGCCAAAGGTCCGAAACAGCGTTCTTTTCCGAGAGTTGACTGCTTTGCACATCGAACATGCAGGACAGAGAGGTTTCCTCCCTTTTTTTTGGTGGCATTTGGTGGCCATGTTTGTTGGCTGGTGGTGGCCACGGTTCCCCGTGCGGAGCAGGCTCTCCCACTTTCTTTTCCGTCTTTTTACTTTTTCCGGGAGGTAGGCAGGTGCCTGCTTCACGAGAGTTTCTGCTTGCTTCTTGGACGCTGGTTGATATGCTGCTTCAGCCAAGAGAAGACCAGAACACCCTGGTGCATTTTGCCCAGGGATGTTAACTTTAACAACTTCTTGCCAACTAATGGGTTTTTCGTTAAGCCGCTAAGAGTTAAAAACTTTTAGCAGGGGAGCAGATTTCGCCACCGAGAACACGTTGGGACCTTGGCGCAGGTTCCCGGCCGCCCACACCTGCGCCAACACCTTGGACCTCCCGGAGTACACCTCCAAGGAGATGTTGGAGCGGAGTCTTCGCTTCGCCCTCGAAGAGACTGGGGATTCCTTTGGCTTGCGATAGGCCGATAGGCCCCCCTGGAGTGCCCTGGAGTGCCCGTGGAGTGTCCGGGTCATCAGAAACGTCAGTGGTTCCAGCAAAAGTTGTGACCGCAGCGCGCCGGGAGGAAAAAGAAGAAAAAAACCGGCTTGGAGCCTGCTTGCCTTGCTCATTCCAAATTCGACCCATGTTGGGTACCTTGGCCGGAACCATCAGCAAGAAACGGGACGATTCAAGCAGCCAAAGTTCAGCCAACTCGCTCACATCCTGCTTGGTGAGGCGCGGACCTGCGCGCTGTGCCGGGCTCCTGTCTTGAGTGTGGCGCACTGCGCGTTGCTGGAGCAGCTGATTGACGCTTGGCCTTGCAGGGCTCCTTAAAAGATACATTTTGCAACCAATTGAAACATGTGGCTTTTTCCACCAAAATACAGGGAACCCACCATTTGCAAGGCAATGCTCAGGTATTTGGTGCAACGAGTTAGCATGCGTTGCCATTGGCAGGATGTCGTGAGTGAATGTATGGTTCACAACGGTTTCTTATCATTTCTGCCGCTGGATAAGGAGTGTTTTCAAGCATCAGAGCTGTAGGCTCGCTGGCTTGGCTTCCTGAGGACAAAAGGCCGGCTTCCGGTGTAGATGACGATCCCTCGCGCTCCGTGCCTTGGCACCACGCCCCCTCACCCGAACGAGAAGCAGACAAAGAGTGAGACAGCCAGCCCCACCCTCGCCAAGGGAGTTGTTTCTTTCTTGGCCTGGCGCCGTTCCTAGGAGCTGAAGCAGGCGCTGCGCGATTTAAGCAGAGGCGACTTGAATCACATACCGGGCGACTACCGCTGGGCCCTCAAGGGGTCCCAAGCGGCGTCCTCCCTTGGGCAAGCTCCGCTTGGTCGTTTAGGAACAGACGCCATCAAAGCCGCGGCATACCGCGCAATCCGGAAGGGCGACTTGGCAATGCTGAAGTCATGCGCCTCAGCGGCATCTGAGCGGCACAGCCGGTCGCGAGAGCCTCAGGCTCGGCAATGTCGCGAAGTTCTTGTGATCATTTGGAATCACCCGTGGTCCTGGGGGTCCTCCTGACTCATTCCTTGATATTTCATTTACTGACCACCGGCCTCAGAGAGGGTTCAGACATGGGGGCTGATCAAAAAGGTTCTTGGCATGGGATGACCATTCGGAAAACCACCAAATCAGACGACTTCCCCCCCCAAACGGGACAAAATTAAATGACCCTTGGCCATTTGGCGGGCCGGACAGAATTCAGATCGACCCCCCTACCATGGCTCGGGTCAAGGCATTGTGGACTTCAAGGTGAGGGCCTCCACCAAGTTGTTGTGCGAGGTGGCGGAGTCCCTGCTTGGCTTGGGAGGGGTTGGGGTGGTGCCCATGCCTTAGGAACATGGTGCGGCGTTCCCGGACCATGCCAATTGGTTTGAAATGAATTGGGTGGAGGGGAGTCTGGGACAAGCTTTCTTCCTTTGCCCGTCCCAGGAAAACTGGCGTGGGGATATTGGCGTCATTTCCTTGCTGACAGACAATGGGGCGCGGCTCAACGGACATCGTGAAGAGCGGCCATTGGTCTGTGCGGCGTACGCTGGCAACACTGCTATTCTGCGCAGTCTTCTGGTGGCTTGGCGAGCGCTCCTGTTCATAGGTGTCCTGTTGAGGTGAGTTTGATTAAAAGTAGATGGGCTCCACTGGTTTGGGTTGGGGTTTCTTCCATTTGCCAGGGCCATCCATCGATTTTTTCTCCGAAAGGCCACCTATGTTCCTGTTGCTTGGCGGGTACTTGCCTTGGAGCTAAGGACATCAAAGCCGATGCCTTGAAGCCCATAGGCAAGTCTCGTGCGCAGTCAGTTGAGCTGGTGTGGTGCTTCTCTCTGATTTGTGCCGGGGGTTGGGGGGGGTTGGGGGGGTTGGGGGGGTTGGGGGAGTTGGGGGGGTTGGGGGGGTTGGGGGGGTTGGGGGGGGGGGTTGGGGGGTTGGGGGGGTTGGGGGGGTTGGGGGGGTTGGGGGGGGTTGGGGGGGTTGGGGGGTTGGGGGGTTGGGGGGGGTTGGGGGGTTGGGGGGGTTGGGGGTTGGGGGGGTTGGGGGGGTTGGGGGGGTTGGGGGGTTGGGGGGTTGGGGGGGTTGGGGGTTTTGGGGGGTTGGGGGGTTGGGGGGTTGGGGGGTTGGGGGGGGTTGGGGGGTTGGGGGGTTGGGGGTTGGGGGGTTGGGGGGTTGGGGGGGTTGGGGGGTTGGGGGGTTGGGGGGTTGGGGGGGTGGTTGGGGGGGGGGTTGGGGGGGTTGGGGGGTTGGGGTTGGGGGGTGGGGTTGGGGGGGGTTGGGGGGTTGGGGGTTGGGGGGGGGGGGTTGGGGGGGGGGGGGGGGGGTTGGGGGGTTGGGGGGGTTGGGGGGGTTGGGGGGTTGGGGGGGTTGGGGGGGGGGGGGGGGGGGGTTGGGGGGGTTGGGGGGGTTGGGGGGGTTGGGGGGGTTGGGGGGGTTGGGGGGGTTGGGGGGGTTGGGGGGGTTGGGGGAGGTGGGCAGAATTGGCGCGCAGGGGATTCTGGCGAATGTGCATTGCATCTGGCTGTCCGGTACGGCCGGTTTGAGTCTGTGCGTGTTCTCCTGGATCATGGTGTGCCTGCCGATGCTTGGCCGGTGTCCTTCTGACTCCTGCACGGCTGGCTTGTTGAGGGTTACAAACTGCTGCCAAGGACATTCCAGATTTGGAAGGGCGAACTCCGCTCACTCTGGCAGAGAGAGGGCTGGCGATGCACGTGAACTCATGCGGCATGCAGCCGTGCAACCGTGCCTTGGCAACTGCGACCTCCAAACATCGCTCCGCCGGTGACTTTGCAGTGATGGTCGCAGGCTGCGAAAATCGAATCCAGATTCGTGGCGAGTTAAGATGGAGACTGGGCCGCCTATCTGCAGCTTCGATCCAGCCCCAATAAGTCTAGGGGTTGATTCCTTGTCCATTCTTTTCAACCATCGTTCTTTTTGAAAAACCGGCTGTCTCCCCTGGGTGTTTGATGGTTTCCGGAAAAGAAAGATCCCTGGAAAGAATGGAATTGGAAGGTACCCCTAGAATAAGAGGTGAGATTTACCGGCTTGGCCGGGACCAATGGACCAAGGTAAGCCCAGCGGAAGTGCAAGCGCATCTCTGGCACCGAGTCCACCGGACGACACAGAATCAGAGGCCAGGTACGCCTCGAGCAAGCTTGCGCCTTGGGTTTTTCTCACTTGCCCTGCCAGGATTCGAGCTCCTTGGCGTCCATGGGGGCAAAGCCTTCGGCCCGACGCGTTTGATAGGGGGGGCAGGTTTCCCCACAAAACCGCCAGTTTCTTGGGGACTTGGGGATGGTGGGGGGCTCAGGAATTCATTCCCCTGCGTCCTTGTTGGGACAAAGGATGTAGCTCTCCAGAAGCCTGGGGGCCCCGGAGTTTGCAAGGCACGAACGTGGAGGACTACAATTCGGACGACGCCAGCGATTTGTGCGATCTCGACGAAGGTGAAGAAGGCCCGGCTCAAAGGGCAGGGGTTCCTGTCGAAGGACCGGTCGACTTGTCGGAAGGAGAAGAAGAAATGGAAGAGGAGGATGATTCTGACGGGTGATGGGTGTGCGTGCCATGTATTCAATGTCTTCGTCTACATGGGCGATGGTGCTGAAAGCACCTGTACAGTTTGGCATGCCCAAGTTGAGCGGCATCCTGATTTAAGACATGCCATGCACCTCAGAAGATGTGCTTTGTGATGAAGTCTTCATTCCGGTTTTTGCGGGTGAATCGAGTCTTGCAGCCCTCCACGCGCTCGCTCATTTGCTCGAGACCTTTTCGGCTCAGCTGCTTTTTCCCAAAAGTATCACGCAGTGAACAACCAGCCGTTGATCAACAAACCACAGGGGAGAATAAATACTTCGCCCCCGCCTTTTCCCGTGCTTTCGTCCCTCTCCCTCCCATTTTGGGAGGGGAAAACAGCATCGGTCGCCCGTCATGGTGCTGCTCGAGGCGTTCGGCTTGGCCTCCAAAGAGCTCTTCGACTACAACCGGGAGAACTACAAGTTCGACCAGGATCGGTTTGGTTTCTCCTTTTTTTTTCCCCTGGGGGGGGGGGGGGCGGGGGTGTTGCTGGTAGAAAGCACTTTTTTTGTTTGGGGGGGGGGGGGTTGTTGGTAGAGAAATTTGGGGGGGGGGGGGGGTGTTGTTGTTGGTAGAAAGCACGCGGCAAACAACATACAATGTCATAAGCCTCAGGTTTACCCCTCCTCTGCAACCGCGCTACAGATTTCTGCAAGGAGGCTCAACAAAAAGGGCACCCCAAGTTGTACAGGAGCAGCGGTTGGAGCGGGACATGCAGCGGGTAGAGATGCAGATCAACCGGTTCGACTTGTTCCGGGAAGACATCGAGGACTTGGTAAAGCTGACGGTGGACAAGATGGACGCTGGGTAAGCGGTAAATTGACACCTTACACCCTCGCCTTCGATTGAATATTCCGGAAAACTGGGGCCAATTGATCATCCTACATAGGGTTATGGGGGCTTGGGGGGGAGGGAGGGGAGGGGGAGGCAGCCCAAATAAGCCCTTATTAAGCCCCCAATAAGGCCTTATTTAGGCTCCCTCGCCCCCTTTTCCCCCACCCTCCCCCCAGCCCCCATGATAGGGGTGCTGAACATTGGCCAAGGACATGTACCACATCGTGGGCGCGCTTTTCCTGAGTTTCACCGCCCTGGTGTACTGCGAGGGCATCATCGAGGGCACGCAGCCGCCGTTCTTCATGGGCCAGTACTTCCTCACCGTGGCGGCCTCCTTCGTCTATCTGTTGCTGGCGGTCTGGCTGAGCATGTACCTTGACTGCTATTGGGCAACGGATCTTTAGACTAAACAACTTTTTGGTTGAAATCAAGTTGTGTTTTCCACTAAACCCCCCCCCAAAAAAAAGTGATTCACTTTTTGCAGGGGGGGGGCGTCACCAGCAACCAAGGTACGCCTCCATCGCCTCTCATAGCTTCGGGGTCCGGCTGCGCACCAGGTACGTGCGGCTCCCCATCCCCAACTTGAACCAGATCCAAAGCCTGACCACCAAGCTCTCGGACTTCGAGAAGCAGGGCCTCTCCAAGATGATGCGGCTGCCCTTCGGCCCCACCGGCGCGCAGGCCTGGCAGCTTGAGGCCCAGAGGAGGGGCGGCGCTGGCGCTGGCGGCCAATCCCAGCTGGCCGCAGCCAGCGGCTCCAACGGCAGCGGGGCCAACGGAGCTTCGCAGAAGGCGCTCCCGGATGCGCCGCGGGAGGCGCTGCCGGAGACGTGCCTCGGGGAGCAGGGGGACCTCGGATTCGGAAGGGAGGACCAGACCCAAAAAATCATGTAGTGGAATCCATGGATTTGGTTTCTCCAAAAAGAAACACCTGTTGGACCCCAAAAAAAGCCGCAAGTGTTTTTCTTCGTTTTTGTTGTTTTTTTGGGGGGGGCCTCGAGAGGACATCCTGATGAAGGCGGCCGCCAGCGTCCCCGGGAAGCACGTGGAGCTCTTCCGCAAGCTCCAGGCCAAGTGGCAGTGCTACGACGCCTACGCGCGGATCTCCATGGCGCTGGGGGTGAATCAGATGATCCCCGGTGTTTGGTTGTTTTTTGGGGGGTTGCCGGCTGTTTTTAGAAAGGAGGATGCCTGGAAAGAACGGAATTGGAAGGTAGCCCTAGCCCTAGAATGCCTTGTTGCATTTTGCCAAGGGATGTTAGGGCTTTAGCTTTGTCTTGATGGATCGATCCATGTGGGTATGGGTCAAAATGAAAACCACCAGGGGACCGCATTTTGCCAAGATGTCAAAGGACTCTCTAACTTGGGTTTTCCGAATTAACCCACTAAAAGTGAGTCACTTTTAGCAGGGGAGCAGAAAGCAACCGAGATTGGGAAAGCTTGGGGCCTTGTGATCGATCCATGTCGTTCCGGCCCCGTGGCTCCTTCCGGCCATGGTTGTTTTCTTCGGCCTGATCCATGTCCGGCCGTTTGCTACAAGAGAAGTTGTCCAAGCAGGTCTTCAACTCTGTCAGTGTGTTGATTGACTGGTCCTCTTTCGGGTCGAAGTGGTCCAGTATTTTCCACCAGTTCATGGTTGTTGTTGGGACCCATTTTGCATCTTTGCTTCTTGTGGTTAGTGGGAAAACCAACCACTTAACCGCTAAAACTTGAATTTTTGCTCCCCTAACCCAACGTCGACCAAGAGTTCCGGCCGCTCCTTAACCCCGTTTCGGGGACGAAGGATCCAGTCGGTGAACTACTTTGTGGTGGGCGCCACCATGATCCAGACCTGCTCCCCAAGCTGCGGCTATGCGGCCACGGTGATCTTCCAGGCGACTTCGTGGGGGGGGGGGGGAGGGGTCAAGCAGCGAGGGGCGTTTTTCGTTCAGGGAGTCTTTTCTTCATTGCGGAAAGGGGAAATCAGGCGAGGCCTAGCCCTCCCAAAACACGGCACATGACAGAGGGTTCCATCCTGACCGTAGCATGCGAAACGATTTGTGCGGTTGCATTAAATGGTGATTCTTGGGAGCACCCCCTAGGCATTCCTGGCAAGGCACGCTCAGAGAAGTTTGCAATTGGGTGCCATTTTTGGCGGGTAAGGGACCGGAGCCAAGGGGGCTGGCCCTTTATCCTCCCTTGGAAAGGGCCTTTTTGCACTTCCATGTTAGTTGGTGGGAGGGTAGGACATTCCCAGGCCTGCACCTTTGGGCTGATGTTCCTGGACATCGCGGGCCTGAAGACCTGGGAGATCATGTGCCTGCAGATCATTGGGTCCATGCCCATGGCGCCTCTGCGCCAATTTCGGCAGTGACAGCTTCACGTGACCTGAATTCGGGGGTGTTTGTTGGATACCGAGGGGAAAATTCGGCGTTCAGTCAATTCATTCCCATGGCGAGGTGGTGCTGGTGGTCATGCTCACCTTTGCAAACCAGGGCCGGGCGTCCAACGAGCACATGGACCCTTTGTGCAAGGCTTTCTATGCGTCTCCTGCATGCGCGTTCCTGGAAGCTCTGTGGCTGGAGCTGTTCATGCAGACTGCTCGGCCCACCAAGGACGAGGCGTCCCTGCCCCGGAAGTTCCGGACGGTTCTCTTCTTGGACGTGTTTGGGGATGCGGCCTATGACCCCACAGAGGCAGAGCACGCCTGCGTGACAGCAGGCGTGGATGGAAGGTTGGATGAGCAGGCCGATGACATGAAGAAGCGAGAGATTCAGCAGACCCAGGCGGCAGCGGCCATTTTTGCCCTGGAAGGCGCACAATCTGCGCTGAGATGCTGGGAGGCGGTGCCACAGGAAATCTTGACCGGGGTCCAAATCTCCCAACTCCAGAACCTGCGGACGGAGTACAGCGAGTGGCGGCATCGCTATCACGGCTGCCTGTCGAAGATGAAGAGCAGACGAGGAGTGCCCTATGATCCGGTGCAGCAGGACGCGCGTGCCCTACGGGGCTGGGAGGATCTCACCACCTTGGAGAAGCAGCAGGACGAGTTCTACGGGGCGCTGGTGGGACCTTTGCAGAGACGCGCGGATGCCTCCAGCAGCCAGTACTATGACTTAGTGCGGAATGTGCCGGTATGGACCCTGGAGCCAGGCGCCAAGGTTCTTGACATGCAGAAGGCGGTGGATCGAGTCCAAAACGTAGAGCACGAGGTGACTGCGCTGCTACGGCTCGAGCGCGCCGACCTGGAGGCGCTGGGGGTGCCGGAGGAGGACATCGGGGCGAAGGCGCTCCTCTTCAAGTCTCGGAAGCGCGCCGGGCACCATCGCCTGCCCTGGAAGTCCATCCGTCGCATGACGGCCGTGCTGCAGGTGTGCTGGGTCTTCCTGGGGGTCCAGTCCCTGCTGAGCAGCCAGGGCCTGTGGGCAAATTCCGTGAGCCTGGGCCGGCGCCTGAGCCAGGACGGGCTTGCATGGCGGGAAGTCCCCGCAGAGTGGCCCCACCGCTCCTTCTTCCAGCCCTCCACACTGTCGTGCCAGAGGGGCAGCCATGGCGTGATCCTGGGCAGCCCCTACCTGCAGTATCAGCTGAAATTCAGCGCCGACATGGTCAGCCTCAGCCCTTTGCCTTTTGCCGCCCTGCCCTCCGGGACCACTGTCTTGGATTGCAGCCTCTTGGGCGACTGTGCCACCGCTCGCCTCCAGCAAGGTGGAGCCGTGATCTTGATTTCTCTGGGGCCAATGGAGGGCCAGAAGCAGACTTGGCAGCTTCGGCTTCAGGGCCGGCCTTGGTCCAAAGTGGCGGGCATGGTCGCCTCCTGCGCCAGCGTGGAGCTTTTGGCGGGCGTGCGGACCGGCACCTGCCTGGTGTTGGCCGGCTGGGACGGGGAGCACGTGCCCTTGGTGGCCCTGGCCCTGCCTTCGAATGCCACGGAGAGTGTCGTAGTGGCGCCCCGCGTGGACGCGCCGCTGGGCCCGGGCTTCAACTTCAGCCTCACGGACCTGCACGTGTCCGCGGCTCCGCCCAGGCTGTGGGCCCTGCAGCCCGGGCGTGTGGAGGCCTGGGACCTGGTGGGCCTCAGAAATTTGGGGACCTGGAAGTTGGACAAAGACCTGGAGGCGGGAAATGCATCGGGTGAGACGGGGGATAAGAGCTCACCGCGACCGAAGATGCTTCTAGGCCTACCTTCCAATTCCATTCTTTCCAGGGATCCTTCCTTCTAGAAAACCTCCGGAAACCCAGGGAAAACAGCCGGTTTTTGAAAAGAACGATGGTTGGAACGAATGGAATTGGAATCACCGAATCACCCCCTAGAATCTTCATTCCTTGAGCCCGTTAGCCCGTTTTGCTCGTTGCTCCTTGCTTGCCGCCAGGCCACCAGCCTCTGCGAGGCCGACCGGGGCCTCTTGCTGGCCGGCTTCCTCTGGGATGAGCCGCGGCTCTTCCGCTCGGAGCTGCCCTTGAGGGCCTAAGTGCCTGGCCTCGCGGGCCTCGCCATGGGGCGTCCCGGCGTCGGGTCCCGGAGTCTCCGGGTCCCGGCGCCACACCCCGTGGCGCCGCCTGGGGCATCTCCCGCGAGTTTCAAGAGTGCAAGCGTCCACGCGTGAGATTGAGATGAAAGGCTTGCCGCCCAAGGGGGAAGCGGGGGGGGGGGGGGGGTGTCGCATCAGTGAATGACGACTTTTTTGTTTTTTTGCTTGCTTGCATGTGCAAGCATGCTGTCCGCTGGCTATTCCGCAATCCTCAAGGAAGTTAGGCCAATAGGCCTAAAGGCTTCCAAGCGGGCACGACTTAGAGTCCGCTGAGAGCGTCTCAGTTGCAATCAGCTTGGAATTCTGTTGGCATCTCTGCCTTTCTATGCAAGCTGCTGTAGGCTGTGCGACGCTGCGCAGTCGACTGAGTTGATGGACACATGGGTCAGGCTCTCAGCATTGTCCCGCCTGGCAAACACAGCAAGCAAGCAAGTTCGCTGCTAAGGACGAAAGAAGAATAAGCAGGCTGCACAGGTACAAGAGTCACAAGAGGAGACACAACCTGAGCAGTTCGAGGCAGGAGCGCGCAGCTGGCTGTGCGCTTTCCCAGCTGATATGTTTCCTTCAGCCAGTTGGCGCTGAGCCACTACTAGTGTGCCCATATCGCGCAAACTGAATTTCGCCAGGCTCCAGTAGACAAGTATGAGTCTTCGTCCGAGCCCGATCTGGAGCCGAAGCATCATGACATCGACGCTTTGCTTACGCCTTGGCTATTGCCAGAGCTGCTGCCACTGCACATCTTTTGGCAAGATTTTCTAGCACCATAGAGGTTGCATGAGGGTGAAGGGTAGGTGCTTTTGGATGTCTTAAGGATCCAGACATCCAGCAGCTTGCCTACACCTTCAAGATTGATCCCGGGCTCACGCAGAAGCTGAACAACATCATGATCGAAAAGAGGCCTGGTTTGGGCAGGCAATGGAAGCACATATGGTGAGGGCGTTGATGAACGGGATGGGGTTGAGAGGTGAGCATGGGGCTTGACCAAATGGGCCGTTTGGCAGGATGAACACATGGGAGCAAGATTTGGAGCGGTTGTACGAAATTCTTAAGGACGTGTGCTTGAAGATGCAGTGCTGGCTGCTTGAGCGCTTTTGTGGCAAAACCGCTAGCCGTTCTGTGGCGAATCTTGACACGAAGGATGCTCACACCCCTGCTGCAATGCTCAACCTCAAGGTGAAGGACATGCAGAAGGGGACCTTTGTGGGGAAGGCGGCGGATGGTTGACCGACATATCGAGCGTACCTTAGGGTGATTGCGCCAACTAAAGCTGGGCTAAAGGACCATAATTCTTATGTTCTTCCGGCTTGCATCTGGCTGGAAAGTGCCGTGAGCCGTGAGCCCAGGCCAAGTGCGGCCCAAGAGTTCGTGACCTTGCACGCAGGTGCGCTCCCCAGAGCATCAAATCTGTGAGGTCCGTTGTCCTGAAATCTCAAAAGCCCGGCGGGCGGTACTCATGAGATGTCAAAGGCGTCTAGCCACAAAGCTGACCAGAAGCATTCTTGGTTTAGAATCGAGTCAGAATGAGGCACAGGCTCGACAAAGGAGCCGCCACCAAGCTGGAAGAGGCTGCATGACCGCTTGTCGCGTGTGAGGGTAGCATTCTTTGCACCAAGCTGACGCTGCATTCCATGTAAGCTGTGCTGCCAGAGGCTTTGCTTGTCACTGCACCGGGGTGGATTCCAATTCAGCACTGAAGCCAGGCCATGTCAATGAGGGAAGCGATGGGGAAGGATGTCGAGAAGGACGCCGAAAGTCTCTCTCTCTCTCTCTCTCTCTCCCTCGCTGTGCCCCCCCCCCCTCAAGCCAATGGAGGACATCGTTTTGCTGGATGAGCACCTCACGGCCTCCAACAAACCGTCAGCCTTGATTAGCATGAAGCCAGTGCCCCAGGGCATGACCCATGTGAGCAGCCGGAAGGCATGAGCATGCCAAGCGGTCGTGACCCTTTCCTTGTTCAGAAATCTCCGGCAGACCGGGATCAGAATGAGCTGACTATGGCATGCCGGTATCAAGAAATTCGACCACGCGTGTTGTCTCTGTCGCACGGGTGTCTGTCGCTTGGAGCTCAGGTTGGAGAGCCTGCGAAAGGGCTACAACATCGGGCACTGCATCTACAGCCGTGAGCCGGTGATGGGCAACACGGGGCCGGGTGTGGACGGGGTGGTGGACAAGAAGGGCCGCGTGCGGGTCCTGGGCTACACGGACGCGGACCTCAACAGCCGCTTCGCCAGCGGGGACGGCAAGGGCGAGCAGCTGATGGACGAGGAAACGGTGCGGAAGCTCATGGCAGTGGAGAAGCGGAGGGCCCTGGCCACCGGGCGCCTGGAGAAGAACGAGGCCGCGCTGAACCTCAAGGCCGCCAAGGCGGCCAAGGCTGCGGACCGCTCCAGTCGCCGCAGCGGCAGCCCCAAGGCTAGCCGCAGCCGGAAGGCGAAGTGCAGCAGCAGCCGCAGCCGCAGCCGCAGCCGCAGCCGCCGCAGGCGCAAGCGCTCCAGCTCCAGAAGCTCGAGCTCAAGGAGAAAGAAGAAGAAGGAAAAGGTGGGTATGGGTCAAAATTAAGCCAACAGGGGACCGCAGGTTTTAGTCCATGTTTCCATTTACCGGGGCAAGCCATTTTGGGTACCTAATTTTTGACCCACAGCCAGGTGGAGAAAGCCAAGGACAAGGGCGAGAAGGGCGAGAAGGGCGAGAAGGGCAATGACAAGGAGCCATCGTGCCGAGTTGTGCCCACTGTCCTGCAGTGCCGCACCCCTCGGGCACCAGGACAAAGACAAGAAGGGAAAGGCAAAGGATAAGGCGCGAAGTCTGCCACTTCAAGCCTTCGACTGATAAGAGCAGTGCAGGTGAAAGAGAAGGACAAGGCCAAGGATGGCAAGGAGTGTTGCCAACAGTTCTGCTTTCATCCGGCTTCGGTGCTTTTTTGCAGGACAAAAAGAAAGAATAGCTGCAACCAGGCAAGCTTGTCCGAACCCATGCGGTGCCCATTGCTGCCCGTTCGCTCGGATCTTTCTGAAATGCTCCAGCTCATTCCGCCAACTTTAGTCCTCTGAGAGTACTTCCATTTGTTTAAGAATATTTTGTATTTTCCCCTGTTGGTTTTAAAAGGAATCGATCACTGTTGGAAATACTTGTATTTTTTCCACGGAGCTTAAGCAAGTGGAGAAAGAGTCAAATCTTTGGGCCTACCCAATCCCAAAGCGCGAAACATCATCGCCATCAACGAGGCGAAAGGCCAGTGATCAAATGAGGAACTTGGCAACTTCGAGCAATTTCGGACCGGGGCGAGACCTGCTCGAAATTGACGAGAGGGGCGAGCCTCTCAGAACCACAGGTCTCCCAAAAGGCACTGCGACGCTGAGATTCGCCAAGGGGCGTTAGATGAAGACTAAGAAGGCGCAATGCGAACCACCAGCAGCGGCAAAGAAGCGCCACTCGCAGAATCATGGGCATGAGTCCAAAGACCAGCCGCTGTGACGGATGGCTTGGAACTGGGCCAAGCCTCGAATCTACAGATTCGTTGTTGCAGCGGGCGTGCCGCAGAATCAACCCTGCACGACACCCTGAAACCAAACCCCAAAAACCAACTTCATCGCCCTGCGTGCTGACCTCAAAAACCATCCTGCCCCAAACACGGGCCGGGTTTAAAGTAAGCTTGACCACCCGCTTGAACCACTCCAAGCCACACAAGCCAAGCCTCCCTCGACCCAACCTATCCAACTCCCCAAGCTCACCCCACTAGCCTTTTCTCTTTTTTTTTGCACCCCACTGCCGGGGTTTCATTCAAACGAACCCATCTATGGCCACTCTCCCGTTACGGGACGTCCGAGAGGTGAGCGAGCTAGCTGTTTCACCGAGCGGGTGCCGGCTCGCTCCAGATCCGGAAGGCTGGGTCGCGAACTTCGAAGTCAAAAAGCCGCGCTTGGGTGTTCCAGGGCTTGTGGCTTTCCCGCGCGCTTCGATGGAAAACTGCCTGCAAGGGGAGAGGAGAGAGAAGAGAGAGAAGAGAGAAAGAGAAAGAGACGAGAAAGAGAGACTGAGAAGCCTGTAGCAATATGTGCCTCCGCTTGTGCGTGGCTGCGGCAGGCTTTCCTGCAAATACCTCGGCAAGTTGCAGATGGGTGGCCGAAGCAGCGCGAATTCATGCGTGGCTGCATTCTCGCATCGTGTCAGGGCATGTCAATGTGAATTGAAAGCTTCAATGCAGCAGCCTGTTGCTCAGAAACTTTGGGTTGTGGCACTTGACAAACATTGTGCAGCTGTCGCGCATGTGAGATGCGCTAAAGGCATAGCCAGACTAGGAATCTGGATGGCCAGCCCGCGGAGAGTGCGAAAAGCCAGTGGCTGCCAGTGCGCAGATTGCCCCAAAACACACGTTTTGAACCCTGGCTTCTTCCGATGTGGCGCCAGAAGGCCTTGATTCTGATTAGTTCTGGGGTCATTATTCTGACTGTTTGTGGTTATCAAAGTCAGAAAATGCTGTTGTTTTCCTTGAACCCACCACTTCGGGGATGACTTTGATCATGGTAAAACAATGAGGCCAGCGATTTGGGCATGGGTCAAGATCCAAATCGTACCCCTAGTGGTTCCAAATGGTTGGTGAATTCAGCTACCAACCAAAATGGGATCCCAAAACGGTTTTGACCACCACAGCCATTTGGATGACCTCCCCGGGTTCTTCCAGCTCTTGAGACGCCCCCCAGGGCTCAAGCTCCTTATGGCCGGCGCGGGTCGTCACCGGGGAGTGGTGAAGTTCTTCCGCGGCAGCTATGGCTGGCTGACCTGCGGCGAGGTGGCGGAGAAAACGGGGGGCCGCGACATCTTCCTGCACAAGAACCAGCTGAACTCTGCATCTTGGCAGTGAGTCCACCAGAGCCGTGGCTTTTTGAGATCGGTAGATGAGATGATCCAGCATTTTGGGGGTTGGGGTTGATGCGGCCCAGCCCGTTCAAAGCGAGTGCAGCAAGCCGCATGGTTTAGAAATTCCCATGGCCATTTCCTTGCCTTTGGATGGGATTTTGCCAGAGTCGGTTTGCCTGCGGCTCAGGTCCCAGGTCCGGGCACGACCGTTGAGTTCAGCCTGACGATCGACGAAAAGGGGCAGCCGAAGGCTTGCAACTGGCAGGGGGTCATTGGAAGGACGCATGGCCCATCTTGAAGAATCGAGGGATATTTTTGTTTGAAGGATGCGCTAAGTAAGGTATGTCTCTCATGTCTCTCTTCGGGACGTTTGAATTTGTGGCTTTCTAACCCCCATGCTTTGTGAGTCGCGAGGCCGTGGATGCCGTGGTCATTGGCGCCAAGCCGACTTCTCCAGCGCCTGCAGGCGCTGGGCCGATGGTGCCAGATGGCTTCCCTGGTACTGTCCCGACAGTTTTCGGCGTAGAGTTGGGGATGCCCTGTTGCGCCCCCCATTTGGGTATGGGTCAAAATGAAACCACCAGGGGACCGCAAGGGACCGCAGGTTTGGGTCCATGTTTCCACTTACTAGGGTTCCATTCGGGGTACCTATTCTAGACCCACAGCCATTTCGCCAGGAGATGTGAAGAAGGCGTCAGAGATGCAGGCTCGACAGCCAGATCAGGCGAAACTCTGCCACAGAAGCGGCTGAGGTGAAGCGGGCTGCGCTGATGCTGTTCCGTGCAGGGCCGAGGAAAACTTTTTTTGGCACAGCCTTTGGGCATGCAAAGCAGGTGGTGAGGAGGTTCTTGTCATCAAAGAGAAGAAGGAAGGTGAGCTTCTGTGGAGCGCCTCTGCCCCAGCTTGCTCCAGATCAAACCCCTGCGCTGCCTGTTCATCTGTGTCGCCAGGGTTCCGGCCAAGGACCTTGGAGGAAAGATCGAGGCCGGGGAGAGCCACTTGGACTGCGCAGTGCGGGAGCTCGCCGAGGACCCGAGCCTTTTGGCCCAACAGACTTGGATCGATGAATCATTTTTGCCATGGCAACATTTTCCGACTGTGGGTGCAAGCACCTGTACACACACAGCCGGGGTTCCACTTTGTGGCTCCCTTAAACCCAGGGTCAATCCCTTCTGGGGGCAAATGAACCACTGGGTTTAAGTCTACCCTGTAGTCAAAAGGAAGAACCTTGCACACAGCTGCACGTTGCAAAGACGGCAGGAGGCCGAGGGCTTCTTGTCCGCGGAGTCCGTGGCTTTGTTGCAGCAGGGCCTCCGGCGGCAATACGGCGATGGCCAGCCGCTTCCTGAGTGGGGACCAGGAATTGGACCGCAGGTGTTCGTCCTTGGTTCCATTTACCAGGGCTCCATTTCGGGTACCTATTTTTGACCCACAGCCTTATCGGTTGATTGTCAGCATAGGTGTCCTTTTTAGGTTAGTTTGGAACAAAAGGTGGGTTCCACTGGTTTAGGTGGGGTTTCTTCCATTTACCAGATGGCCATCTACTTTTTCCAAAAAGGCCACCTATGATTGTCAGTTCTCGGTAAACCCACTGAACAGAGGCTACTCTTCGAGTTCCGACAGAAGAAAACAGCAAGAATTATCTATTTTCAAAAGAGATGTGTTGGTTACTAGGTCGAAAGTGGTAGTAGAAATTCCTCTCACATGTCTATTGCACATGGATAAAGCAAGAACATAATTCTTGACCGTAGCTGCGCAGGGAGGGCATTTGCGGTGTCTAAGGCAGAGCCCGCAGCTGGTGGCCTTGAGAGGCACAGGCAGCAAGCCGCAAGCGGTGGCCGTCTTTCCCTTGGACTGCAGCGGGGTTGAGATGGATGTGGCCTCAGCCAGGAACGGACAGGCAGACAAATGCAAGATGACTGTGGTTGTCAAAAGCAGTGGGATCCCATTTTGGGACAGGTGCACCACCCATTTTAGTCTATTGTGGGTCAAAAACAGTGGGATCCCATTTTGGTTGGTAGGTGAATTCACCACCCATTCTAGAACCTACTGGCTTTTGAACCATGGGCAGACAGGTGCTGGCTCAGAAAACGGGGTGGAAGCGCCAAGAACGCGTGGGTTGTTTGGAATCTGTTTCCATTCATCTTCGCGCTGCGCAGCAAGGAACTGCTCGCACCTCCCGGGGAGAAGGGCGATGTGCACGAAATGCAGCTGGGACTGCGTGAGACACGTGTTCGTCCCAGGTATGCCCAGCAAAAAATCCTTGGGCCTTGAGGTGCTGGCTCAACCGGCACCACCCGGACCTGCGGGATCGAGCGCGGACTCGCTGGCCCTTGCTGCGCGCGATCTGTGCACTACGGGAGGCCTCCGCAGGCCTTGGGATGGTGAGCGGGTGGGCTGGTTTTTTGTCTCAGATCTGTGGGTCAAAACCAACAGCCACCAGGAATTGGACCGCATATTTTAGTCCATGCTTCCATTTGCCAGGGTTACATTTTGGGTACCTATTTTTGACCCACGGCCATCTGAGTTGAGGCTAGGGGCGCCCATCTGAAATCCCAGATACGATGGCAGTGTCAGATGCATCGAGCTCCCCATGTGCCAATTCTTGGAGCGAGTGATTCTGATTTTGACCTTGAAAGGTCGAGAGAGGTCGCGATCGCGATCGCCGCGGGCATCTGCAAAGCCATGACTCCTTTGCTGGGAGTCATGGCTTGGGTGCAGCCAGATGCGCATGCGAAGAACAGGCTTACGCATGGGGGAAAGCGCCTGATGCAGTTGCGGCAGATTCGATTGGCATGTGCAGGTGACTTTTGCTGTGTTGAAAAAGGCCAAGGGTTCCGCTCCGTAGCAGCTTGCTCTGGATCGAAGGCGGGAGAAATGCTTTCTCCCGCCGCCGGCCCATTAGAGGCGTGCGAGCCCTCCGCAGCCATGGGTCGGTGATGGCAGGGCCTTGCCCTGAGCCGCCAGAAGTAGCGCCGCCGCCTCCGCCGAACCCCCCAGCTGTCACCACAGCACCGCCAGAGCCGCCGGCGGCGCCGCCGCCAGCGGCTCCGCAACAAGCGCCGCTGCAACAGCCGCCGGCAGAGCTGGTGCCTTCGGCCGTGCATCTCGCGCAAGCTAAAGCACCGACTTTGGCGCTTTGGCCACCGGTGCAGCAGGTCCAACACCTACAATATGTCCCAACTCAGCTGCCTGGACGTGCTTTGGGAGCTTTGGGAGCGGGGGAAAAAAAGGGCGAACTGAGGGACATCACTCATTTGGGACTGGAGTCTCCTTCTGAGCCTTTAAAAATGGTTGGTCATTTCCAAAAAAATCAAGATTCGAGTCATGGACCCATCTTTGATTCGGGTTTGCCTGCGTCCTTGGCTTGAGCTGAGGCTGGCTCCACAGCTGATTCAGCAAACGCCCCATGTCCTGACTCAAATGCAGCCGCTGCAGCCGCTGCGGCCTCGGGGGACTTCCATTTGGTTAAGATGTTGTTTTAATGTTTCCTTGTTGGTTTTGAAGGGAATCTATCACTACTGGACAATTTTTATTTTTTCCAGGCGACTTAATCAAATGGAGGGGGATGCGCCGATTGGCGCTCAGGCAGTTTGCGCTGCCGAGCGCTTTGTCACCAATGGCGACGAGTCTTGGGCCTAGTCGCTGAGATCTGGCTGTGGCTCAAAATGAAGGAGCTAGGGTTACGCAGGTTTTAGTCTTTGGTTCCATTTAATTACCAAGGGGGCCATGTTGGTACATTTGTTTCAGCCACAGCCATGGCGCATGTTGACGACGACTCTGCCGCGAGGTCCAGGTGCTCTCGGCGCGGTGCAGATGGCCCCTGCTACCCGGCAGCATGAGCGCGGATGTTTGTTGGGGCCGTGCAGGCCCCCCCGCCCTCCCCGGGATGAGATGTGTCCCTGGGTTTGCGGGAGAGTCCCGCAAAGTCGCGCGGCTGGCTCGACCTAACCCCTTCGACGTGGGAAGTGCAGTGAGGAATGTATCCTTTGAGCAAGGCATACAGTAATGTAATGTCCAAGCTTGGGAAGCTTTGCAGCGATGGCGGCACATACCGCAAGTCTTGCTGCATACTTCCTACAGGTTGCCACTCCTTCAATTTCGAGCGCTTCTCCTTGAGCACCACTGCTACTTCTGTATTTGGTGGGGTGATGTTCGTGGGCTCTGAGACCTCGTTTCCGTGTGCTGACCGGCGCAATGCGCGCAATGCAAGGTGCCCCTGGTGTCCATGGCCGTGCCGTTGACCAGTCCGCTGATCCTCCAGGCGCGCGCGCTGGGAACCAGTGGCACTTGGGCCTCCTGGCGGCCAACCGGCCAGGCGCAGGGCGCTCCGCTGGAGCTTGGCTTCAGCAAGGACATGGCCGGAAGCCGGCCGTTGAGAGGACATTGGCGGAATGAGAGGCGTCGTTTGACCCTTCCCAGGAGCAATGCGCCAAGATCATTTGGCTGCAGCAGGAGTACCAAGCTGCAGGACGTCGTGACATCACAAGCTAGGGCAGCATAGATACTGATAGTTTTTGCAGGAGACGCTTCAAGTGCAGCTCTTGTAGCTCGATATGCGGCCGCCGGTGTGGACTTGAGCGCTTACTTGGAGGCGTCCAACCCACTTGCGCCTGCCTCTTTGGTTGGGCAGAAGTTGTTGCCAGGTTGTTGCTGCTGACCAGCCGCAGATGCATGACCCGTCCAGGCAACTTGCCACTCCATGCGCGCTTCAATTCAATCATCGGGAGCTTGAGGCAAAAAGAAAGCGTGTTTTTTTTAGGGGGCATGGGAGTCCAACTCGGGCTTTTCCTTCGATTTCTAGAAGTGTGAAGTCGGGGGGCAAAAGCAGGCCAGCCAAGGCCTTCCCTCGCTCCCCGATCCTCCCGGCCTCAGGCGCTTTAACGGGACGGTGCGGAGCTGGAATCCGGACGGAGGGTTTGGCTTCATCGTGTGTGCGGAGTCCCGGAAGGTCTACAACAAGGAAGCGGAAGCATGCAGAACCAGGTGCTTGATGTTGACCCCATATCAGTTAACTCTGTTTAATATGGGGGTGGGGGCCCCTCCAAAAGTGATGATTCCCCACCAAACCCCAAACCTAGGGACACCTCCCTATTAATAAACTGGGACATCATACATCACCCGTGACACCAACGACTTGCAGTGCTTGGTTGAGAATCCTGGGCGGAGGGCTCCGTGGGTGCAGTTCGGTGGGAAGCCTGGTGATAGTGGTTGCATCAAAGAGCTGATGGTGGTGGTGGTGGTGGTGGTGGTGGTGGTGGTGGGTCGAAGGCTGTGTGGCTGAGCCTGATGTTGCACGAGCATGGCAGGAACGAGGTTGTTTCAGCCGCGAATATTTGTGTTGCATTTTGAAGATCTAGATCGGTCCGGGCAAGCGAAAAGACAGCGGCTGCAGCTGCAATCAACCCAAAGCTTCTGGCACGGGAACACGACGTATCCGCAAAAACAGCACGCAAGCTAGGAATAAGTTCACTACCGGAGACAAATTCGCATTTGGCCTGAGCCGGCAGCAAACATTTGCTATTTACGCGCAAGTTTTTTGCTTTGTTTGTTTGTTTGTTCGTTTGGTTCTTTGTTTGCTTGCTTGCTTGTTTCTTTGTGCAGTCTGCTTGGCCCTGAGCCTTACTCGTACACGTTCGTTCCAGCCCTGAAACCCCGGACATGGGGAAGCTGCACCGCGGACCCGGCAGTAAGAACTGTCCGGTGCCAGGCGCGCACCAGGGTCCAAACTAAGGCGAGCGGTCCGCGTATGAAAGGCTCGGGCACATGCATGCCTGTGTTTGGAGCGTGCTGACGCAGACACAGTTCGGCAAGGTTTGAGGAAGCGACACAACAGCCAAGAAGTTAGATAGTACCGCGTGACTTTACTCGGAGAAGGAAATGCCAGTGAGAAGAGCAGCAACTCTTGGGCCTGCCCACCCGCACCTGAGCCTGCAGGCCAAGGCAGCGCCCCATCCTCGCAGACTCCATAGGAAAGTGCCCAAGGCAGCACACGCGCTCGGAGACGGCTCACCAACACGACCCGATCAGTGTAACAGTGTACCCTTCCAGCAGCAGGAAGACCCAAACCCGTGTTCCCTTCGAAGCAGGGTGGAAGAAGGGTTGACGGGAAGGGCGCCGCGCGTGAGCGACACCTTGGCTGCCTCTTCCCCTCTGCACAGTTGGTTGCGGCCACTTGGGAGCAGTTGCGTTATGGCCCCAAAGAGTGCAGCGTGCAGGATATATTCCTCCACAAGTCCGAAATTGGCCACGAGCCTGATTTGTACAAGCTCCGCCGAAGGCAGGCGCACAGTTGTTCAAGCACAAGTGCGCAGCTGTGACTTTTTGTATCTTGAAGGCTTGAGTTCAAGGATGGAGAGCCTGTATCCTTCCAAGTGGAGTACGACGATAAGCAGAAGCCCAGGGTCCAGACCCCAGACACGGCTGTATCTAAAGTGCCCCTGGTGCTTAGTTTTTTTTTGCGCCGTTGCTTGCGCAGCGCAATCGCCAGACAATGCAAATCAACTTCTTGGCGCATTTTTGCCATCCGGGTTTTGGCAAATGAAAGTATCAGCCCAGCAACCTGCTCTATGGCTCTATGACTCCTGCGGTTTGAGGGGCCTGGTGGTTGGGGTGTCCATGCTTGCCCCAAGAGTTCTGGCCAGCGTGCCCAGGCCAAGCACGTCGAGCTCTTGAGTCAGCCCAAAGAGGAGCTGCCAGAGATTCCGCAGGACGGAGCCTTGCCCCAAATGGAACCCTGGTAGATGGAAACAAAGGCCAAAAAATCTGCGGTTTTCCTGGCGCTTTAATTTGGCCCATACCCAATTCACAGCAAGACAGGGACAAACATTGAAGTCTAACCACTGCCCAGGAAGCCAGACGACTCCACTCTTGTTGCCAGGAGGAAGCACCGCCGCCGCCGCCAAAGAGACGCAGACGGCGGACAGACAATGACGATCAAGTAAAACAAGGGGTAAGACATATTGCAAATACCGATGAGTTTTCAAGGAAGGTAGAGTTCTCAAAAAGTTTATCGAAAAAAGGCGCTTGCGGTCCTAACTCAGACATGATCTCTCTCCCGAAAGCTGCCCTCCAGGCTTGCCTCGGCGAGAGGGTGTGGGATACACCAGGTAGCGGGAAAAACGCATGCCGAACTTTTTAAAACATACACGAAGAGGCCTCGCTTGAGGTTTCTGAGAGGCTAACATGGGCGACGAACCATCCATGTATCTATACGGGGATTGGGTGGGGGGATTGGGTGGGTCGAGGTGCAAGTTTTGAACTTTGCCGGGATTGGGCGGGACGATGTGCGAAAGCTGAAGAGAGCCACAGTTTAGATATTTTTGGAAGCAAAGTGCTTCGCAGGATGAACCGTTTGGTGGGATTGGCTGAGTCATGCGGTTTCGGGTGAGCTGGGCGGGTCGAGGTGCAAAGTTGACCAGGATGAAGCCTCTGCGGGCTGGGATGGGGGGGAGGTTGTTTATTCGGTCCCTGGATCTATTCCGGAGAGAGTCCAATATGCCAATATGGATGATTGGACTGGTGGATTGTCCTTTGGTATAATCCTGTAAGCGGCCTGCAAAGGTTCCTTTGTCACGCAATCATGAGTATTGCTATGATACAAAAGGGCCTTGAGCCAAATGGTTGCGGGCGATCAATATTGGACACAAATTTCTTTTGATCGCTGGCACTAGATATGAAATATCTTTGGCTTCTTGGCCTTCGGCCGTAGCCTTGATTTATGCCGTAGCCATGTGTATTGAAATGCGGAATTCATCCTGTTTTCTGCGCGGATGAAATGTCTTGATTTGCAGAATGGAAAACAGTCTGTACTGATTCTGTGAGATACCTAGATGTATCTAAAAGATGATGTACAACGCTATGTACATGCGGGACGGATGTGAAACTATCGATCTCTCACTGAATAGTCTTGTTGGCGGTGAGGATCAATTCGGTTGAAATTCGTATTGCCGATTTCGGGTGTTCTCTCAGACGAGCTTCAGAAAAACTTCTTTCCTTGGCGGATCACTCAGACCAAAGGAGGTCGAATGGATGCCAGAGGTGGCAGCTTCATCAGATAGTCAACGGTACCACCGATAGCTGCTGTCGGATTGACTGCCGTAGTCTCCGTAGTCGTTCCAGGTCGAGTCGCCGTAGTCCTTCCACTGCTTCGGATTGCCCCACTGCTGCTTGTTGTATTCCTTGTACTCTTGCTGAGTCCAGGGTTGCTTCTTTTTGAGGTACTCCTTGGATCGCTCAAAGTTTCGCTGGCAGATCTGCTGCGGATGTAGACCATCAGCGGACTGTGTGAATCGGAATCTCGAGAGCCATTCATGAACATCTCGTTGTTCACGTGCTTGAAACGTTCCGCGGATGAGACCTGATAGTCGAAAATGGCAGCCGTAGGATCGTTCCGCATGGTTTCCAGTTGATCATCTTTCATTGCGTTCATCTCTTCCTTCCGGAAAACTGCTGGATGTTTGTTTTGCCCCATCCAAATACGAAAGTCATCATAACATCTGGGAATGTTCGATCAAACCCGGATCCAGTCTTCATGTATAGGTGATGACGGACGATGGATTTCAGGGTGCAGGAAGTCTCCATTGCATAATTATTCCATTCTGTCCACGAGTGGCAAGTTCTCCGTTTTATTCCACAATCTCTGGTATGCCTTCATGAGGATATTCATGAGACCGTTGGCCGGATTGTAGACGTGTTGGAGTTTGCTGTAGGTGTTCGCGGACTTGTTGGCGTCTCCGGTGATTGCATCGCATTGATACAATGTTACGAGCGGCATGGTTTCGGTTTGAAAATCGTCCCGTGCTGCGCCATGGCTGATTGATGGATGGATGTGAAAAACTCCAATGGTAGCAAACGGGAGGTCTGCCCTCGTTACATGGCGGCTGTCGAATTCGAGGAATGAGTCATTGGATGACTTTGGAGGTCCAATGTGCTTCAAGATTTAGGTTAAGACGATGAAGCTGGCCGATTTCGACTTAGCTCGAGAGATTTGAGCGCATGGCCTTTAGGTTGAGCAAAATCGTATTGGCATGACCTGCTGCGGAACGAACGCACCCATGAAAGATGTTTTCTGGGAGGTTAGAAAACCATCTCATTTAGATATTTCGTGATTATTTTGATAGCCGTGGCCGATTATTACGATCGGCGACATTTTTCCTAATGTTTTGAGCGAAAATAGTTCGGCCCTATTTACGATTAGGATATTTTCTGGTCGATTGTGTTTTTGTGAACACTTGTATTAATTATATATGCAGGTGGATTTTTGAAATTAATTGTTTATGGGTTTTTTAAATAATTATTTTTTCTTTTTTATTGATTGTATATTTATATATTAATATTGGGCGTTTGAGAGATATTTTTGCTTTATGAATTATAGTATTGTTTTCAAAATTGTGAGTCTTATGGTGATATTATGGCGGAAATATATTTTTTTTTAGGAATAATTGAATATTAGGAATATTAAATTAATATATTTTTTATATTTTTGGGTATTAACATATTTTTAACGATATAGATCGGAATTTTTTGTTTTTAGTGTAATATAAAATACAAAAAATATTTTATTAATATGGATTTTATAAGATTTAGAGTATTGTTAATATATTACGACCTAGGTCGTAGTTCCTAAGAACTTAATTTATATAATACTTTAGTAAGAATATATAATTTTTTGCTAAATTAATTGTTTATAAATAATTTTGTTTTTAATAGATATTTTTTATAATTATATAATCTTTTCTTATTATATATATTAATTCTTCCTTAATTATTAATTTAGATTAATGATTTAGGAATTAATCCCTTTAAATTATATTATTTTTTTAAAAAAATAAAAATATTAAAATATTAATCCAAACCACTAAGTAAAAAATCATACTACATACTTACCGATAAATATATATTATATCTTTATATCTTTAATTAATTTTTAATATAACCTTATTAAGATATCTTTAATAATATAAATTTTATAAATATAATTATATATATTTATTTATGAATATAAATTAAACATATTTTCTTTTTATATTTTAATTCTATTATTCTTTTATTACAAGCTTTATTTCGCACATTACTAAAAAATAACAAACTTTAACTAATATATAATAAATTCTATCATATTAATATTAATGTATAAAACATATAATATATTCTTCAAATATTGAATAAATCCAATGGTAACAAACGGGAGGTCTGCCCTCGTTATATGGCGACTGTCGAATTCAAGGAGTGAATCATTGGATGACTTTGGAAACATGTCACGAAATTCATCACTTTGCTCGATATGGATGACGAGAATTTCTTTGTTGGGCCCATATTCTTGGACAGTTCTCCGTGGCGGCAACCTTGGTCCAATGTATTTCAAGATTTAGGTTAAGACGATGAAGCTGGCCGATTTCGACTTAGCCCGAGAGATTCGAGCGCATGACCTATAGGTTGATTAAAATCGTATTGGCATAACTTGTTGCGGAACGAATGCACCCATGAAGGATATTTTCTGGGAGGTTAGAAAACTATTTCATTTAGATATTTCGTGATTATTTTGATAGTCGTGACCGATTATTACGATCGGCGACATTTTTCCTATTGTTTTGAACGAAAATAATTCGGCTCTATTTACGACTAGGATATTTTCTGGTCGATTGTATTTTGCGAACGCTTGCAACAATTATATATATGAATGGATCTTTTGAAACTAATAGTCTACGGGTTACTTAGGCAACCGCTTTTTCACTGACTACATATGTGCATATTAGTATTGGGCGTTTGAGGCATATTTTTGCTTTATGTATTATAATATTTTTCGATTTTATGAGGTTTATGGCGGTATTATGGCGGAATTATACACTTTTAGGAATGATAACTAGGGATAATTGAATATATATTTTTAAGATAGGAATTAGGAATATTAATTTGATATATTATTTTTTATTTATATTTTTGGATATTAACCATTATAATATATATTTTTGTTTATATTTATTTATATTATGATTTTGCCGAATATTAACCTTAATGACATAGGCCGGAATTTTCTAGGCGTATTTAAGAGCGATTAACTTGGCCCTCAATACATCTCATATCTTATATTTAAAGAACGGCTTGTATTTCGTATTCGAAAAATAGACATTTTTAATATATATATTAAAATATATTAATATGAATTACAAAAAATATGTTATTAATACTAACTCTATAAGATTTACTCTATTCTTAATATATCACGACCTAGGCCTTAGTTCCTAAGAGCTCAACTCATACAATACTTTAGGAAGAATATATAAAATATTGAAAAAAAGAAATGTATTTTTATGAATACTCTTGATTTTAATAAATTAAAATATAATAGAATTGCTTTCATTTTTTTTTTAAATATCCATTTTAATTCTTCCCTAATTACTAATTTAGATTAGCGATTTAGGAATTAATCCCCCTAAATTATATTAAAATTAAATAAAGAAATATCTGAAATATTAATCCATACCAATATTTAAAAATCATATTATATACTTACCAATAAATATATATTATATCTTTATATCTATAAATTGATTTTAATATAATCTTATTAAAACATCCTTAACAATATAAACTTTAAAACTATAATTATATATTTATCTCTAAATATTAATCATAGATATTTTCCTTTTATATTCTATTTCTATTACTCTCTTATCACAAACTTCATTTCGCACACTACTAAAAAATAACAAGCTCCAACTAATATATAATACATTCCATCATATTAATATATAAAACATATAATATATTCTTCAAATATTGAATAAATCCAATGGTAGCAAACGTGAGGTCTGCCCTCGTTATATGACGATTGTCGAATTCGAGGAGTGAATCATTGGATGACTTTGGAAGCATACCATGAAATTCATCATTTTGCTCGATGAGGATAACGACAATTTCCTTGTTAGGCCTATATCCTGAGCTTGTTATTTTTTAGTAGTGTGTGAAATGAAGCTTGTGATAAAAGAAAAATAGAATTAGAATATATAGAAAAGATATGGTTAATTAATAATTATAGATAAATATATATATTTATATTTATAAGGTTTATATTGTTAAGGATATTTTAATCAGGTTATATTAAAAATTAATTATAGATATAGAGATATAATATATATTTACCGATATATTTATAGTATGATTTTTTAATTATTAATTTGTTTATATTTTTTATTATTATTTGAGCTTAATATAAATATTTAGGGGATTTAATGCTTAAATCGTTAATTTCAATTAATAATTAGGAAAGAATATAAATATATAAAAGAGAATTTTATTATAATTTAATTTATTAAAAATAAAAATATTCGTTAAACATACGATTTTATGAAATTTTATATATTCCTCCTGAAATATTGTATGAGTTAAGTTCTTAGGGGGTTCAAGCCTAGGCCATGGTAGATATATTAAGAATAGAATAATTCCTATAGAGTCCATACTAATATTATATTTTTTTTTTGGTAATTTATATTAATATATATCATATATAATATTTAAAAATATATATAAAAAAATCAAATTACTATTTCTAATCTTTATTTTAAAAATATAACATTTCAAAAACATATTCAAACATATGCCTCTAATATACAAATATACAATCAATAAAAATCAATTACCTAAGTAATCCATAAACTATTAATTTCAAAAGATCCACCCATATATATAATTCTTATAAACATTCGTAAAAACACAATCGGCCAAAAAATATCTTAATCATAAATAGAGCCAAACTATTTTCGTTCAAAGCATTAAAAAAAATGTCGTCGATCGATATTATCAATCACAACTATCAAAATAACCACGAAATATTTAAATAAAATGGTTTTCTAACCTCCCAAAAAATATCTTTCATAAGTATGTTCAATCATCCTATAAATCATACACTCGAATCTCTCGAGCAAAGTCGAAATCGGCCAGTTTCATCGTTTTAAAATATATTAAACCGAGGTTATCGTTATACACAATTATCCTCCATTAATATATAATCAATTCCATTATATCAATATTAATTTATAAAATATATAATATATTCTTTATATTAAATAAATCAATCTATTCAATATTCCCATATTATTATATCGTACATATATATTCCATATAATTTATTTTAAAACCCTACCAATCTATATTAATAACGTTCATCTAATTTAAATACCAAAAATTCAAATATATTTTTTTTCTACATAAAACCATGGACCTTAAGCTACGCTCACCTGTGCTGAGCTTGGCAAAACGACGCTTTTTGGAATCTCGGGATATTTGAGCATTTATGGGTTGCTCCCCAGAGTGCCATTCGACACAGGAGATACTCTCACTTTAGGCTGCTCTGATTTGCAGGCTACCACCAACCGTCTCCCCTCCCGCATGCAGGGCGAGGTGAATTTTGGACTACAAAGATTGTAGGGCATAGCGCTTTAGCACTCAGTTCTTTCTGACAAAGCTGCACAACTTCGTGCCCACCATACAATTCCTATCAAGCAATCCTCTTTTTATTTTGCACCAGATTTGAACTTCTCTTTTGCCTCCTGGAAGGTAGTCAAAACCTTAGTGAATGCATCAGCTCAATTGCAGGCGCGCATTTCCTTCCACTCATCTGAATCTCAAATAACCCTTGGATTGGACAAAGGGAATCGCCAACTTTTTGGAGATACTCCCCGCGTGAATCCACAGTCCCCCCCAAGGCCGGGTCATGATCACAGACCCAGGAGATGTTCTTCAGCGCGCCTTCGACAGCTGCCTAAGAGCAATGCGACCAAGTCAGCATGCGTGCTTGCAACGCCTGGGTGACAGTTTGTGTAACCGAAATTGCGGCCCTTGCAAGGAAGTGGGGGCCAATGTAGAAGCTTGGACAACGTGCTGCCCAGTGACGTCCGCCGTATTGCCGTCATGCGTCTGCACACGGACATTCATGTATGGCTCTGATGGGTGAGGTACCTTGGTGATCACTCAAGCCATGCACGGCACATCTAAAGCTGCCGTGAATGCTCGCCACAGCTGCATTGGTGTTGGCAAAGTGCAGCTCAGGTGCTGTGTAGCCAGCAAACTCCACATTCGGATCCTTCATCAGCATGTATCGCAAGGAGTTTCCGAGCGTATGGTCATGACCAGAAAATATGTACCTCGCCAGCTACCCAGAAATATGCTTCGCGCGCACACACACACACACACTTCTCCTCCTAGCAGTGGAACCTTCACACCCATCTCACTGAAGCGTTTGGGGAACTGTTTCATCCACAGAACAATGTGACTTGAATGCGTGCTTCATCACACAAATCAAACTTGCCAACTTTGCCAAGGTGCGTCACGTTGCTGTTGTCAGATGTGCCAGACTCTTCCATGGCTCCGAACAAGTGGGAACACTTTCCTGAAACATTGATGAAAACTGCCAGCCTGTCAAGCAAACAGGGTTGTTCTGATTCTGCTCATGGTCTAATACTCATTCCGTAAATGCGGTTTGACCCGAAGCGCCGCAATGAATACGGCAGTACTGTCTGCCTGCAGTGCTCCTTGACGCGATCATTGAAACACTTGCCCCACTTTTCCGTTGCTCTATGTACAAATGCGACAAGCCTACGCCACAAAGTGGCGAAAGCCCAGCACGTCACAAGTAGTCATGGACGTAGGAGGAGTAGTTCGGAGATTCCTCAAGCACTGCTTGCACATCAAATACTGACCCACGTGTAGCATCTGGCACCCCACGAACTGGTTGGTTTGCCTCTGTGTACCTTCAAAGTAGCTCACATCTTGAGCCCAGGGAATGAGGGAATGGCCCCCTATCAACCATCCAACTAGGAGACCAACCATTTTCTGCAGCAGAAACTGTAGTGGCCTCTATAAACCATCCAACTGGTGGTTTCCTTTCAAGGGACCAACAAAAAACGGCTCATTCCGACTCATTCCCTACCTGGCCATGGGTCCTTCGCGCAGACATGCGAAACTTATGAAACTTGGCCAGAGCTCGTCCTAAAACTCGTTAGTATTTGCGTAAAACTCGTGAAACTTAAAACACAAATAAACCCTTATTTATTTTTCTTCCAAGTTTCACGAGTTTCACACAAATATCAACGAGTTTCAGGACGAGCTCTAGCCAAGTTTGACAAGTTTCATATAAAGTCCAAATCGTACCCCCAGTGAACATCCCGATCCAACCACTACAATAGGTTCTAAAATGGGTGGTGAATTCACCTACCAACCAGAATAGGATCCCAAAACGGCTTTGAACCATGGCCATTTGAGTGAAACCCCACCCCCCACTCGGCCACGCCCGTGGCCATGCGCCTCACCCTCCTTCGCCGCCGGCGGTGTCTGCCCGCTGCGGCGCGCGATGACGCGCGCGAGGACCTCCATACGCCCGGCGCCCACCCGCCAGAGCTCGCCTGGCCAGGGGCACGAGGTGCCAGGTGCGAGGCGGTCGAGGCTTGGAAACAACAACGAACTAATCTTGAGCTGACCACTTTGCCGTTTTGGTAGAACCAACAAAAAGTGAAAGCGGTTGCGACTCATTCGACGCTTGTGTGAGGGTAGTTGCCCCCCCCTTTTTGCAGTTGTATTGTGGAGAAACTGAGGGAAATCTGACAACCCTCGTGCAGTTTGGGGTGTTCCCAGACCGCTGCTCAAGCGATGGCACCTAGAAGCTGGCGCTCTTGCAGAATGGCAAGCGGGAAGTCCTGGAGCCGGGCATGGACATCTCCCAAGAAAAAACTTGCGCTTCCCCAACTGTCACAAACCTAGGCTGTCCTCAGTTCCCCCGCTAAAAGTTTAACTTTTAGTGGGCTAAATGGAAAACCCCACTAAAAAGCTAAGGGGATGTCTGGGAGCCACCAAGAAACCAAAAACGGCCACATCTTCAAACCCAACCAGCCTCCGGATCACAGCCCGCATCTTCAAATGCCTGGCTCACGCCAGGCAAGCACTCACTGCTGGATCTGGGAAGCCGGTGTCTAAGAAACCAGCTGCAAGGAACTCTGCAGAGAAAATCCTTGCTTTTGGCGAGTATTTGGCCAGTGTCCTGTGGAACTTCCTGCAGCTGGCTTCTTTCAAGGTGCCCAGATCGCGCTTTTTTCTGGTCGAGTCATGGATTCGAGCTCGGCTCCCTCGCCGGCATCGCGAACTGGTTGTCGCAGTGTTCAGCGCCACATGGCAGAGAGAACAAAGGATCTTCTTCCTGCGGCGATGTGAGGTGTTCAGCCCTCCCACTTTCGTCACTCTCATTTGGGCCACAAGGATCGCTGGTCTCAGGACACTTGCCGCATGCCAACTAGGTCCTCCAGTGGAGAGGTGTACCGTTTCTTTGATCTGTGGTCTATTATAGTAGGGGAATCCCCCCCAACAAAGAAACGGTAAAAAGGGGCACTACTGGGGGACCTTCCCAATGTTCCTTCAAAATGGAAAGTTGACTTGAGGTTTTCGCATCCCAACCGAGCAACACTCTAGGTTGAACCACTTGCCAATGCGTCCATTTTCCGGATGAATTTCGCCAAGGCGCAGGTCGCACTGGCTTCTCCATCAACAAGATGGCGCAGCTTTGATCTTTGAAGTTCGGCACCATTCCTCATCCCAAGTTAGCCATGGAAACGCGTGTCTTTCTGGTAGATCCTTTGGGGTTGTGTTACAAGGAAATTAAAGGGACTTCAAACACTTACCTATTTGGAGAGCCCATGTCACGAGTTCAACTGCTGTGGATTTCAAGGTTGCATTCTTGTCGCTATGTTGCACTATTTGGTCATGATGCCTACCCAGATCTACAAGTTGCGTCAAACCACCGAACGCTTGCCATATAGCACCAAATGCAAACAGCTCGCTTCACCCGGCACGGGTTGCAGCACGCAGTTGTTACTGTATTGCAGGAAAAGTTTATTACTAGGATCTAAATTGAATATTTAACCCCAGAACTATATCTTATAGATGAGGTATACTAACATGTGTCTTGCGGTCCCAAGGTCGCACGGGGAAGCCGAACTCCTCCGCCATGTATTCTTCGGTGCCGGCCTTGCAGAGATTCAGGCACAAGTTCTTGCAGCCGCCGGACTCCGCGATGAACTTGCACCTCAAACAAGCGTTTTGTTTCCTTTTTTCTCTCCTTCTTTTTTTCCGACAAACAAAAAAGGCCTCAAGGCCGCGGGCTTGTTGATTTCTGTGACTTTCAAAATCAGTGTCAATGACAAAAGGGGTTGTGCCAGTTGATTCGAGAATTATATTGTTCATTTCTCATGAAACAATATAAGTGAAGTTAGTCCACCTTCTGAAACTGTTTTCTCTCAGTTGTTCAGTGACCCTGGAAAAAAAGGGAACCCTTTTTGGGGAAGACCCTTTTTAGTGGGGCAGCCACCAACAAAAAGAAAAGGAAAAGATTTGGTGCCACCGAAGAACTGAGTCATTGTACATATTGGTGTGGAAAACCGGAAAACCCAACTTGATGTCAACCAAAAGGTTAAAAAGTCTAAAGATCCGTTGCAACCAATAGCAGTCAAGTACATAGTGATGAACTTCTACGCAGCCTTCGATCAGCCTGGCCCGTGGCCTGGGCCGCCCGGCTTCCGCAGCAGCATCACACCGTCCGGAGACACTTTCATGCCCTCGTGCCGCAGCTTCTGAACCAGGTCCTGTTCCTAGGTACCAAATGGGAAACAGGACAACCCCTACCATAAGGAGGGGGGTAGGGGTCCCCAATTCCAGTTATCCAGTCTTCCCCTTACAAAGGACATGAGACCATAAATGGAGATCTCCAGGGGTCACCCCCCTCCCCCAATTCCATGATTAAGGGGGTGGGGATGAAACAAACGTCACCAACCAAAAATATGGCTGTGCCTGAGGTGCCAGGTGGGAAACAGGGAAACAGGGTGCGAGCTGCGAGCTGCGAGGTGCGCGGTTTTGGGCGGGTCTTAGAGTTCGGGGGGAACAAAACCTACGTCCTCCAGATTTCAGAAGTTAGGTCCTCCAGATTTGAGAGGTTAGAAGTTGGTACCAACTTTCCCTTCTTTTTTTCCGCAGATTTCAGTAGGGGACGCCTCCCCCAAAAGAAGAAACGGTGAGAAAGGGCACCTAGCTGAGGGACCTACCAAAGGCCACCCCAACAAAAAAATATGGAGCCGCGCCCCTTTTTTTGGGCTCTCCTTTTGTGGTGGTGTTCAAGGAACACCGAAGGGAAAACCACCAGTTTAGGGGTTCCAAAAAGAAAAACTCACACACACACACACATATATTGAGACATGCTGTATGCACAATCGCTTGACATCGGCAAACCTCCCCCAAATGCATATGCAACATCAATCAACATCGTCTTTGAGTGACACCCATTTGTGGTTTAGGGCCCTGCAACATGGTGGGTGGCCGATTCCGGCAGACACAGTTCCAACCAAATCCACCTCTGAAGGAACTTGGACTTGGAATATGTAGTGTATTCAGAATCTGGACCTGATCCTAATCCTTTTTGAACCGCCTCTCAGTGATTGTCAGCAAACAGAGATCAAATTTGTATGATCGCGTGTATCTTGTGTGTGTTTGTGTGTCAAAGCTCAGACATGCAGCTGTCCTCATTTGTTGGGGGCGGATTTTGAATGCACACCACAGGAAGACCACAATTTGTGGGCCTATTAAAGACACACCCATTTGGAGACAAACCATGCATGCTTCATTCCGGCCAGTGGCTTCTTCTTCCGAAAGAACCCGGGTCTCACCCACCAGCCAGTGAGACGTCACAGCGCCGATGGTGGCAGCGCCAAACCTGCAGCGAGGGCAAGTGAATCCAAGACGTGGGTCTCAACAGCAACAATGCATCCCCCAGTCGAGCCGAGTGCACTGGTCTTGTCCCAGTAATTTCGGGTTCCGTTTTTGAGTACATGTTGTCTTTGTTGTTGTTGTTTGTTGTTGTTTTTGTTTCCCCCCCTCCTTTTGTTTCCCCTTTTTTCGGGTAGCTTGTCATTCAATCTGCGCATTTTAAAACACGTCCAACACCTGGCAGAAGGGATCCAACTAAACAATCTTTACCATGGTGAAACTCGCTGTACTCCTGTGAGCTCGTAGATTCGCCTCGGGCCCCTTTCCCCGCCCCAACATCGGTCCAAAGACAGAACCTTCTGCGGCCCAAGCCCACGAACCTCGAGGCATCCAAACTCACATCTCTGGAACGCTTTCCCTCAAAAACCAACCAAACTCCAGCAAAAACCTGTCCAACCCAAAAAAAAGAAAAGAACCAAAAGAGGAAAACAGTCAAATTCCCCCTAGAAACCTGTCAAAACCCATCAAACTCCGGTCAAACTTCCCTCAGAACACCATCAAGAACCTGTCCAATCGAAACCTGTCAAATCTACCCCTAGAAACCGTGGAGATCAGTCAAATTCCCTCGAAACCCACAATATATCAGCTCACATTCAAACAAGCACAACACTTCAAGGCACACCGAACCACAGCGCCTCAAAGCCAGCCAAAAGAACGCTGGCCGAGACAAGCGAGCAACACGAAGCCTATAACAATTATGCAGATTCCATTTTTGCGGCTCTTCTCTGCCAGGGCGCCGAATCGCGTGACCATAGAACTCTGGCCACAGCTGAAGGGTCTTCAGAATGCCGCTGCAGAGTTGCGTCAAGGGCTCGGGGATCTTAGCCGGCAGCGGGTGACTGGTGTTGCGGCTGTGAAGCACCCGGTTTCCCTTGAAACACCACCCCAAAGCAGCCCCCCAACTTGAGCACCATATGGTTTGTTTGCCAACGCCTTTCATACTCAATCTCCTGACTTGGATCCCCTTCAATACGCGTGTGTCTTTTGTGGAGGGTAGCCTTTTTTTGTGGCATTACAGAGAAACCCAACAAGAAACCCACCACTTTAGTGGGTCCCCTAAACAAAAACACACACACACACACACACATCTTGGTTGCTGTTGACTCCGCAAAAGGTGGATAACTTTTTGCGGATTCAATAGAACACCCCTTCATTTCCCAAAACATGAAAGTCGAAAGATCCGCTATTGGGCAATCAAGAATAATCATGATGTGTTTGGGGGGATCCTCCCAGGAGTGTGGGCACCACGCCGCTGTGGTGTGGAGAAAGCCACGACTCAGAAGGAAGAAGAATTGACTTCGAATTCTGACCTCCGGCTGAGCAACCTAGAGCAATCCAGCTTTGTCCCCTGACAGGAACCCGGTCGCAAGAGGGAAAATATCTTCCAGGTACCCTCCCACAAATAATCTAACAGTGGGAGGAAGGATGCCACTATACGTAGCCAGCTATGTTTACCCCAAATTGTTCCATGGATGTTAGTGAGAGGAAGGATGCCGCTATAGGTAACCACGTATGTTTATCCAGGAAGTGGCATCCTTCCTAGGATGCCACTATAGGTAGAAATATGCCCCTCTAACTTCCATTTGCTTAAGCCCCCTGGAAAAAAATCCGATAGTCATAGATCCCCTTTAACACCAACAGGGCAAAACAAAAACAAACAACATATTCTTCAGCCCAGAAGCGGATGGTTTACAGGGCAAAATACACAAACAAATCTTGCCAAGCAAATGGAAGCGCATGGTTCCTCCCGGATGGTTTCCCCCACGCCCGGAGCTGTCATAGATTCCATTCAACACCAACAGGGCAAAAAAACAAAAACATATTCTTAAACCCAGTGGAAGCGGACCGTTTTTCCCGGGCGACTTTTCCTTCATGGAGTTGGACCTCTCCTTGGACCCGAGGCCGCGGCCGTCTGCCGCAGGAGCTTCCCACCGAAGGCGCGCTGGCGCTGGACGTCCCAGGCCGTCACGATCTTCGAGTGCTCGATGAACCTCGCACGTCTCGAGCTCTCAGAGAAAAAACAACGCTGGGGGGGGGTCGCATTAAAAACATAAAAAAACATAAACCCATGGGCGTCTGTGTGTGTTTTCTCCACGAGCAAACAACTGAAACACACGAAATGTGTATTGAAACTCCCCGTCAACTCAAGGGAACTCAGCTCGATTCCTTCAAAAATTGAGTGGTTCTCATGTATTGTGCATTTTCAAGGGAACTTTTATGAACTCCCCCGTCAGGGAAACACGGACATGCCGACCTCCGCTCGTGTGCGCCTGTTAGACCCGGGTCCCATGGGGAACTCGTTTAGAAAACCGATCGGTATCTCCCACTTCCACTTTGAGTTCCCCATTCTTGGCCACTAGGTCACATTTTCATGGCGGTATACCACATCTTCAACTTGACCACTTTGCAAGTCATGCCGTAATGCCCCCCCCCGTTGCCAGCGAACATCCCAATCCAACCACTAAAATAGGTTCTAAACTGGGTAGTGAATTCGCCTACCCCAAGATGGGATCCCAGAACGGTTTTGACCACCGCAACTATTTTTTGTGCGGCCAGTCAGCGCAGGGAAGCCGGAGCTGCTCGAGGTGTGCCGAGTGATCTTCTCCATGTTTGAGATAATCAAATCAGGCAGCAGCATCTCAGCCTCAGCCGAGCAACAAACCGCCACTTGCAAAACATACGGGAGACCCTCACTTGCCCAAAGGACCTGGAACTAAAAGGCTAACCTTTTGGGGCCATGACTAAATATGGACCAAAATTGGAAAACCAAAAGGTCAAAAGGTCGGCTTTGAACAACTGAGAACCTCCACTACTTGCAAAACATACGGGAGTCCAAGCAATATGGGTGAGCAAAACGGGAGTGCAAACAAGATGGGTGATTGAACTATTGTCTGGATGGTTTCAAGGGAAACCAACCACACTGGGAAGTTTCTCAGCCTGGATTGCTGCGCATTGACTAAATAGATGGCCCTGGTAGATGATTAAACCACCAGGTAAACCAGGGCCATCTATTTTTCTACCAAAACAACCAAAAAGGACACCTATGATCACGACGCTGCTCCCTAGGCCCTGGCCAAATCGGCTACAGGCTCCAAAGCACCGCGAGGCTGCCAAACTTCAGCATCCTGGCGCATGGGCGTCTGCTGTTTGAGGATACTAATTCAGGGATCCTTACATTCTACACCTGAACATTGCCTTGTAAATGGTGGTTTCCCTTTATTTTGCTGGACAAAACCATGCTTCAAATGGGCAACATGTATCTTTTGAGGAGCCCTGTCATTCTTGGGGTGGTTTCAACATGAAGCCGACGGGAAAGCCAACTCTGGGGTGGGTAGACGCATTCGAATCAATTTGTGCAGTCCTCGGAGGGCAAGTCTTTGGCATTCCGAGCATCTCCTGATTCCAGGTGGCATCTGAACTCTGTTGTTTGTGTTGCCGTTGTGAAAGCAAGCACACACAAGCACACCATGATGCGCCATGGCGAACAGACCTTTCTCCAAACCGTCTATGCTGCCAATGCGCGACTGTTTCGTCCGGCAGAGGCAGCCTTACCTCAGACACGGCACATGCACGCACAAACGATCAAACAAACGAGAGTCAAAACACCAGCACACGCACATCAAATCACCAACACGCAACATAGGATGGATGAAGGCACTGCTTTGAAACTTGCTTGAAATAAGCTGCCTTGCGCTGCTTCCGCTCGTGGGACCCGGCATCTTCCGGGCCTGTAGTGCCTACACACTAGGACGGCCAGCGCCGCCGGCCACTGTCTGCAAGATCGAGGCGGTGGCGTGCGTGCGCGCGGCGCGCGCGGCGCGCCACAGGGCCAGTGAGCGGTTGCTGGCAACGCGGATGCGGCGGAGCGACAAAGCATTCCAAGTAGAGGCTCCAAAGCGGAGGGGGGCCTTCGGGTCGCTTTGCAGTGGCAGTTGCGTCAGCACATCACTAGGCGATGCCCGGGCAACTGGAAAACTCCACGCATGAAAATCCACCGCTGGAGCCAAGGGAGGGTCCGGCGAATGTTTGATACATGCTTGCAGCGCATCCTTGTTCTTCCACGTAGGTAATTGTTCAAGCATGGCCTCTAGCCGTGCAAACCCGGCCAAACCGTTGGCCAACTCAAGCAAACGTTGGCCGCCACACATCATACCGAAACCTGCCACATCCTTGGCAACCCTTCGGAACCGGCTGCATCCCCAACCGCCCTACCCAAACTTCGCACATTGGCAGTACTTCATAGCAACTTCCGCCCGGCCTCGACTTCCGCCAGGGGCTGGTTCGTCTCCAGCGCCTCTTTGGCGCGCACCAGCGCCGCAATCCGCCCGGACAGCTTCAGGCTCAGCTCCTCCAGCTCCGCCTCCAGCGCCTGCACCGGGCCCCGCCGCACGCAGCGGGTGGCGCCGGCGCCGGCGCCGGCGCCGGTGGCCAGCTGCAGCTGGGCGTCGTAGACGTCCGCCAGGTCCTCCAGCGCCGCTGCGCGCTCCACCAGGCGCTTGGCGCCTTCCACCACCTCCAGCGCCACCTCCGGCTCCGCTTCATCCGCCGCCTCTTCCTCCGCGTCGCGCGCTGCGCGCTTGAAGAGGGACAGAGGCTGCCCCCAAGCCGAGGTTATGGCGGAATGCGCGGCGCACAGCGAGGTGTAGGCCTCTGCCAAGTTTTTGCGCAGGAGCGAAAACTCCTCAGTTGCTTTCTGCGGGCCCCTGCAAAAAGTGAATAACCTTTAGTGGTTTAATTCGGAAAACTCATTAGTTGGCAAAAAGTTGAAGTCCTAACATCCCTGGGTTCAAAATGCACCAAAGACTCCTCCTCTGAGCATGCCAACTCGGAATCGTCCTCTTTCTGTTGCTGGTAGCCCAGCATGGCCGCTCCGGCGCTGAGGAGTCCGGCCACCGTGGCCCCACCATCCATGAATAGCTCCAGGCCAGACATCGCACCATTTGGCCCCAGCTCTTGGCTTCGTTGACACAAACACTTCGGATCAAGCAGCTGATGCGAGAACTGCCCGCAGTAAATGCTTGGTATGTGCAGAATTTTCTCCGTCCGTCGGCCGGTCCTGCAAACTTATTAGATTTTATGTGTGGTTGCTTTAATGGCCTGATATCTGATGCCAGCCCCTAAATCGTTCACGTGTTGAACTTTTCACTCAATCGCCTTGACCGTGGCAACGACCGGATTCACCACACACAAACCAATACCGTTTGGACCCGCGCGGCGCAAAAAACAAATCGCCCACGCCATGAACGTTTTGGCCACCGCGCGCCGAGCTTCTTTGGCCCCACAAGGGTGAGGTCCCCCAAAGGATGAGTGAAACTTGCGATCTGCGCGGGGTCACTTCCGGACCCACACCTGAAAACCAACATCTTGGCAGCAACTTCATCGCACACAGCGACAATTAGACATTTTCAGGCCTCGCCATCCTCCCAGGTGATAGTGGCAGTACCACTCAGCCTCAGCTCTCAAAAGGCGAACAACTCGCTGCACAGAAACACGAAACGTCTACCTCGGGGGTCGTGCGTGACTTTGCCGAAATGCTCCTCACCGGCTAAGTTCATCTTCACCCGGTCTCCATGCACCTTGGCGGCTTTGCAGAGTCCAAGCCCGCATATCTACCTTGCGCCGAACCGGCCCTGCCTCCCAAATGGGACTGGGCATATGTTTGTAGACGGTTTCCCACACCATGTTGTTGCCCGAGATGGTACCCAGCGACATATTATCCTCCTGCCATTATCAAAGGTACACATTCCATCACGTCCTTCCCCACCTACGCAATTCTACGCATGACAAGCACAGTGTCCTTTCGTGTCCAATGACCTCGCAGCTGGTCTACCATACCTGCTGCCGACCTCAGTGCAGCGTCCTCTCAAACCCCAGTGCCCCGCCGCAAAGAATCAGCTTCTGACCCTGCGGCCTTGGTGCCACAGGCAAAGTGAACTGCTCTGCTCCTTCGGAGAATGACCCGAGGCCTACACGGTCACAGGCGCCGAGCTCTGCTTTTCGTCGAGCTCAATCTTGGAGGACGTCCTGCAACCGAATTGTGTTGCACGGGTGCATATCGCGAAAGCAAGGCACCCTGCTTATGAACATGACGCTCGCACCACGTTTGCGGTCCCTGGACTGTCCACATCTTCCTGGATGCAGCCTGAAACGTCACTCCCTCAAACGCAGTCGCACCCTGTAGCATGAGGCCAGTGCACACAGCGCCCATTGGTAGCACTCCTAGCCGCACCACGCTCACAAAGCCGGTTTGAGCATCCTGAACAGCGAGTCAAACATTGGATGCCACAAAGAATGCACGCCAACGCCACGTCGTAAAAATGTTCCACTGGCTCTCAAGGTGTTGAACTGACAGTAAATGGCCTGCTGTTTCTCAATCATTTACATCGAACTGTTGTCAATGTACCTCAATGTAATTTTCTGTGCTCTAAATCGGCACATCTTGATCCATTTCGTTTTTCGCGAATCAATGTTCAAACAGGGATATGGAAAATATTATTCGCGGGGTTGAACATACAAGAATATATTCTAACTGTCAACACACACACACAGTGAACCATAGCAAATGCTTGCGCATTGGACAACCACCCGTTTTGAAACAGTTGTGACCTTGCGCTGCCAACGCCCATTTGTAGATTTGTTGGACCGCCCTGCCCCCCCCCCCGGCCCAACCATGATACGCCTAGCTGCAGTGAAACACGTTTGTCACCAATGTGAACAACTGGCTGGGAAAAGGGTCGCATAAAAAGGTTGGAAAATGGGAGAACCAGAATTCAACATGTTCAACGTGTTGGGGGGTGTATTTCTCACGTGTCGCACTTTTTGCCCAAACCAAACACGCCTGCACACCCGGATGATCCTTGGGGAGCCAGTTTTGCTCAACCCTTGGAAGAAGATCATCCGACAAATGCGCTTTGGGCAGAAAGTTGATCTGAACACACACCCGGATGTTGACGCCAGCTGAGAAAGCACAGACCAACGCAACACTGGGACAGAATCCTCCATTTGGTTAAGACCCCTGGAAAAAACAAAAATACTTGCAGTAGTGAGAGATTCCCTTTACAACCAACAGGGGAAAATAAAACATATTCATTTCAGCAAATAGTAATGGCTCGCCGGCTCATGCACCGCTGGCAAAGTTGTCAAAGTTGCCGTCATCCTCCTGTCGGCAGCCCCCTCCCCAACCCAACAGGCTTATTCTCACTTGCCCAGTTCGGACCTGGAACTGAAAGGTGATCACCTTTTGGGGCCATGACTGAATATGGGAACCCAAAATTGGAAAACCGAAAGGTCAAAAGGTCGGCTTTGAACAACTGAGTATTGGATTGGATTGGGGGCTTTAGGCTTGGCAAAAGACAGGCGGTCGCATCGAGATGCATCTCGCCCGACTGACCTCCGGAATTCTTGTCGCTGTGAGCAGTGCACGAGGCTTTCTGACCCCTGCGCGCCAAACCTGTTTCCAGTGCCACGTTCTTCATGCCTTGAAGGCTTTGCGCCAGGATGCTAGCAAGCCTCCCCCGCTTCAAATTATATACATGAGCCACATTGGTGGACTCCAGGACGATATGTACCCCACATTTACACGGTGTATACACATTAAAGCACCGGGACATGCACATAAAATATGTGTACAAACGTTTATCGGCTGTCCATAGGCCTATGCATATAGCATATCAGGGACACCTACTCCAAATCTTTACTCACTTGCCCAGTTCGGACCTGGAACTAAAAGGTGATCACCTTTTGGGGGCCGTGACTCAATATGGGAACCCAAAATTGGCAAACCAAAATGTCACAAGGACAAAAAATGGGCAAACCAAAAGGTCAAAAGGTCGATTCGCTTTGAACCACTGCGAATGCTTCACACCCAATTCCGGCCCAGCTTGGCCCTCCGAAACCCGGTCTCCCAGTCCTTCAGCTCGACGACCGGGGCCTTGACGGCGTCGGTGCCGGTGGGGAAGTTGCTGGTGTCCGTCTTGCCTCTCCGGGTTGCCACAGAGCTTGTAATGAGGATCAAATATCACAATGCAAGTCAACTGAACGGCCAAGATCCTGTGCTCCACAGCACGTCTTTGATCAAATCCGATTTGAGAGTGTGAGACTTGGTCCTTGCCATGTGAGAGTGGAGGCACATCTGAGCCTGATAGCGATTTCACACCAGTGGTGATCTCCTGGGAGTCGAGTATCAGTGTGGGAGCTGGACAAGCAGCGTCCATACCCCCCCTCCCCCCACCCCGATGCCCATCCAACAGAAAGCGGCACGTCCGCGCCTCGAATGTCAGGGATGAAGGGTGGGACCATGGTCTGCGTCATGAGCGCTCCTGAGCTCGACTCAGGCACGCCGTCGAGCTAGGCATTGGACGAGACTTGGAGCATCCAGTCAGGCAACCTCTACACCCAGGTTTTTGAGTAGAGAGGTTGGAATAAGGGTGTCTTTTTTGTAGTCTATTTTTGTAGGGGAACCCTCCCCCCAAAAAAAAGAGAGTAAAAGGGCACCTGGCTGGGGGGCCTAATCACAAAGAAAGTCACGGAGCGGGTGCCAAATCGAAGCCGTGGCTCGCCAGTCGAACTCTTGGAACCAATCTGCCTCCTTCACGTTGGCCACGCCCCCTGGAAAGCTGGAGGTGTGAGTCACTTGCGCAAAACCCGGTATTCAAATGGCTGACCCAGAACCATGGTAAGGAAATACAAAGGCGGAATTCCTCAACTATTTATGGCTGGGATTGTCCCTTACTAACCTTCATCTACCCGGGTTATGCCCCAAAAAGCAGAAGCAACAACCATTCCTCCCATCAACATGGCGCCAGTGGGGAATTCCAGGGACAATCCATGTCCTCTTGAAGGGACCATGGTGAAATCACTCGGCATTTGCCCGGGACTGGAGGGAAGCAAGAGAACCAACTGAACTGTGCTAGGTCTCAGCGCACCCGCTGTCACAGTTCGGTGGATGAGGTAATTGGACATGCGTAAATTGGCTCAATGTCAACTTCGGACTCCATCCCCAATCGCAACCCCGACTAGAGATGTGGGGCCCGCGTACAGTATTTCCCTTGCTCCCCAACAAGGGGCATGCACATCCCTTTTTTGGTGTACGGGGCTGCGATGCGATTTTTTCAAAGGGGTTCTCCACCAACAAGAGTGTTCGATTCATGTGAAGGTATGAGGTGTCTTGCTGCCATGGCGCCTGGCTTCATGGGCAGCCGGAAGGCCGGAGATCTCTTCAAGAGGTCCTGCGCGCGATGCCGCGGATGGAGTTCTCGAGCTTGTCGCTGCGGGTATGTGCCCAAGGCTGGTGTCATGCGTGGCGGAAACTCCCTTGACAAAAGCCACTCTTGTTGAGCCCTTGGTCTATTCAAGGACCAAGCAACTAAATTCTACAACAGCCACTCCCAGTTTGGCCGACACGATCAACATCCCATCCTCTTGAGTACAAAGCAAACCTGGTGCTAAAGAGGCCTACCCCATACCATTGGCCTTATTTTTTGTCTTCTTTCTTTCTTTCTTTCTTTCTTTCTTTCTTTCTTTCTTTCTTTCTTTCTTTCTTTCTTTTTCTCTCTCTCTCTCTCTCTTTATGGCAACCTTTATCTCGGTTGCTTTCTGCTCCCCTGCTACAAGTTTACCTTTTGGTGGTTCAATGGAAAACCGACCACCCATAAGTTGGCAAAAAAAATGGCTGTCCTGACATCCCTTGGCAACATGCAAAGTTATGGTTGGACTACCATTCCCTTTTGCCCTTGGTGGCACAAAAAGCGCCTGCAAGCTCCCGCCGCCTTCCAAAGAAGCAAGTCCTGGATCAGCCGCTGCGCCGCCGGAGTCACCTCTGCAAGCGGACGCTGGCATGGGCCGTTGGGAGACCCAGATGCCGGCGAACGCGAACAGGGCTCCCTATGCTTCTCCTTAAAACATCACTCCCACCAAACCGTTCATGGGCCAAAAAGGTGATGCTTAAAATCGACAAAAACAGAAACCTAGGGACCCCTGGCCAAGAGCCACTGCAGAATGGCCCTAAGGCGCATTCGATTGATGACTGACTGGAATGAAACCTAAGTCATGCACAAGAACTGCTCTGTTGATCGCACATTCTCGAATTCCCTCCCTTTTAGTCACCTTGCGCACCAAGGTATGGGACAAGGGGGTAAGAGACAGACACCTCAGGCGTCGCATGGCTCACAGCAGATATTTCTCCATTCCCTTTCTGTGCTCCGTGCCCGGCCTTGGATGGAAAGGCCACTTTGTCCAACCCAGCCAAGGTTTTGCCGAAAGTCTGCATGGGGTTGATGCCCTCGAAAGGCGTTTTGCCTGGCAGCGGTTGGTCCGGGCAGCTTTCCATGGCCATGACCTTCAGAGGGCTCAAGGTTCCGCAGTTTTTCCCTACAAATTGGTGGGGGGGGAGGGAACCAAACGAATTCCAGGGGAACACCTCCTCCTCCACTTCCATTCTCTGGCAGACTCACGCGCTCACACAACCAGGCTGGAATTAGGACCCCGGCAAAACATATCTTTTTTGCCTGGTTAGTGGAAAACAAAGGGACCCCAAAAAAAGCAAAAAAGCAAAAAGGGGAACCAATTCTGGGGAAGACAGCAGGAATCCAGGAAGGCTGTTTGGAACTATCTCTTCGCAGCTGACCAGGCCTGCTAGCAGCTCAAAGATGAAAATCCCGAAGGACCACCAATCCGCTGCCTGCGGCTACCGCAACGCGAGGCAGCGGAACGCGCAGCTCTTCCAACTGTACCGGCCCAAAGGAAACAAAACCACCTCACTCCAACTTAACCAGCCCATAGAAAAACAACACCTCGCTCCACAGCTACATCCAAGCCAACTGCGGCTTCGAACCTGCGCATATATGATGCTCCTCTGGTTTTCCATGCGCCTGGTTGTGACCAGTGACGCCAATGATCTCCGGTGCCAAGTACTCAGGGGTGCCCACGATGGTATAAGTCCTGGCCAGGGCCACACGGCAACGCACAAAGCCTTGCAAGCCACTGCCGAGGCTCCCTGGTCTCTGGCTCTCATTGCTCCAGCCAACCTCACTACCACGATTGGTTCCAAACTTTCCTACCACCAAATGGTGCATTCACCATTTGTGTTTGGTAAAAGTTCGAGCCCCTAAAAACAGGCTCAAACTTTCCTACCGCCTGTCAACCTATCAAAGCCCTTGGCTTTTTTGCGTGCTTTGCGAGGCTACCCTTTTTGGGGCTGGTCTGAAGGGACCAAGCCGGAACTGAAGCTGAACTGTTGGCTGTTGTTTCTTCTTTTTCGGCCATTTTGTGACACACGCCGCATGGCCACTTGTCAACACCTGCAAAAAAAAGACCATCCAGCTGCCTGGAGCCTCCCCAAGGAGTCCCTGGACGGCCGAACCCGCGAGCGACCCGCCAGCCACCTGCCGACGACCACCTTGGCCAGGCTGAACTCCATGAGCTTCACGTAGCCCGTGGCGCCCAGCAGCACGTTCTCCGGCTTCAGGTCCTCGGCTCGGAGACAAACGCCTCTCAGAGGATCAACACCCCAACCCCTCAGGGGTGAAGTGGGAACAGCCACGTGGACGCGTTTCTACTTCTAGCGGTTGATTCCAATCCCATCTTTTTTGAGCCATCGTTTTGTTTCTCCAAAAACCGGATCCATTTCAACCCAGGGTTTTGGGGTTTTTGCAGAAAGAAGGATCCCTGGAAAGAATGGAATTGGAAGCTACCCCTAGAAGTCTGCTTGACACCGACATCTGGCAGCTCCACAGCTGCAAAGCCTAGCTATGAGCCACATGGCCTCATAGCTGTTCAAGTCCCCGAGCAAATGAAGAAGCATGCTAGTTAGTATCCGCAGATGCGGATGCTAGATTGCACCTACTCCAAAAGAAAGCCCAACCTTCGGTGCGAGCGTGGGAGCTAACACTTGAGCTGGCCAAACGCAAACACCATGGACTCTTGCTGCCTGTTCGATGGCGCTTTTGAGAGGTGGTTGGTGGAGTGCGCAAAGCTTCAGTGAAGGACTTGGGCCGTGGCATAACACAACCTCATTCAACAAGCGCTGATGGGAGTCAATTGAGTGCCGCCATGCCTGTTCAACGGCTGCCTTCGGGACCCAAGGCAGCAATGAATCCAAAGGTTGAAAGGGCCAAGCCGGTTTCAGTGTTTCGCAAGTGCTGTGGGCTCTTCTCCTGCCGTTGCTGGATAGCCTTTGTCAGCTCAACGACGTTGACCCATTCAACTAAGCGAAGTCGTATGTCATTGTGCCCACTTGAATCCAACAGCCTGTGGCGTTTGCCGGTAGCTGTTGCACCACCGCAGCACCCCCGCAACTGCATGTCCGAATCCAAAAGGTGGCATGTGCCGGTAGCTGTTGCACCACCGCAGCACCCCCTTAACTGCATGTCCAGGGCACCCGGTAGGCGACCTTCTTCTGGTGCATGTGGTCCAGCGCCAGCAGCATCGAGGCGCTGTAGAAGAGCGCGTGGCTGTTGGAGCCGTGGAGGCTCTGCTTCAGATAGCAGGTGTAGAGGTCGCCCCCCAGAGCTGGCTCCATGAGGAAGTACAGCATCTGCTTGCCTGCGACAGGGCTGGATTCAAGCGTTGGGCGGCTAAAATCCAGAAACACACTCAACCATAGGTGTCCTTTTTGGGAAAATCGATGGGTCTCCCTGGTAGTTGATTGAACCAGGTAAACCAGGGCCCTGATTTTTTTCAACCAAATCAACCAAAAAGGACACCTATGCAATGAACAGGCACATCAGGGCCACAGTGCCTTCATGGACCTTCCATTTCATTGTGCCCCCACGGGAACATTCCGCTGTGGGGTTGCTGTGGTTGCCTGTGGCACGACAGAGCTGACATCCAAGAAGACACAATTCCCCCCTCCAAACTCCAAACTGCTCTGGACCTTGTCCCTGTGGCCTTGGAAGGTTTGCAACAGCTTGACAATGAAGCTGTGGTCCAACTTCATCATGATGTCCTTCTCCTTGCATCCAACGCCGGCCAAGCAGCTGTGGTCAAGGACGGCCCGAAGAGAAGTGGATCAAGCAACATCAAACACACCGAAACTTTCCCATCAAGCTTTTGGACTCCCGTCTCCTGGCACAAGAATGCCCTGGAACCCCAGAACCTGTGGTTGGGTTACCAGGTGGGCATCATCAAAGGAACGGCTTGGAAGCCTCCCACCTGAGATCTTTTGGGGGTGCGCCTGACAGGCTTGACTTCTCTCCTGCATGACCTTCTCCTGCAAGCCCTGCTCCACCACATAGCCCTTGGACAGGGCCTTGACCATATATGGATCGCCTGCGGGTTTCGTGTGTGGGAAGGAAGCTCGCTCGCCGCTATCAAGGGGAAAGCCTTCTAAACATCGCCCCTGCCAAAAGTCCAACACGGCGCCCAAACGCGGAAGCGGTTCCCAAATTTGAAAGCGGTGGGCAAACAACTTTTTCCTGCGATTTCCAGTGATACTTGGCCATCAGGTTGGCTGTCCTTCTATGCAAAGCCATGTGCTCATGGCTGGAATGCACACAAGAAGTTCTCTGCCAGTGACACGGGCTGGCCACCCCAAACTTGAACATGTGTGAGCCATGGTTCAAACGGCTCCCCCTTCTGGCTTCCCTTGAAAAAGCGGACCAACGTCTGCTCCGGAGCAAACCGGAAGGCAAAAGCTTCCCAACGAAACCCCGCGCGAACGCGCCAGCGCAGGCAGGTCGTTTTGCACCGATTCAAGCCTGGCCTGTGATTGTGTGGCACCAAAGCTCCAGATTCCCGAACTGCCCGGGCCGCAGGAAGGACACCCGCCGCAGCTCCTGGGAATTGGCGGGCGGTTGATGGCGGTGGCTGAAATCCCGAAAACGGGAGGCACCGCCCAAGCGGTGTGTAACAATGGAATGCCCGAGGCACTGACATCATGGCCCCCAAGTGCTCGACACATCGAAACGCATCTTGCCAGCTTGGGATCTGATGGCCGGTTTCAGGTTGCTTCATCCTCTTCCGCTGCATCCTTTGCTCGGTCCTTCTTCCGCATGGACAAGAGGCTGCTGACATCGGCCTTCTCGAGGTCCATATCGATGCCCACAAAGTCGATGCCCCTAGCGCCAGTATGACCGACCCATGGGTCCCCAAAAGAAAAACAGAGCCCTGGCCATCCCTTGCCGCCATATTTGCCAGCATCTTTTCTCAAACATCCATTGTTAACCGTGTTTCAACCCATCTTGCTGTGTGGCGTGCGTGCAGCACGCGGCACGCACAGCTGCAAACACGCCGGTCGAGTTGCCGTAACGTTTTCGGATGTGGCTCAACACAGTCAACCATGTTCCTCTTGTAATTCTCTGTTGGCGCTGCTGGCGCGGGAACAAAGGAGTGTCAAACAGTGCTGGTGCCTCACTTCTGGGGAATGCACACGCGACCGATAACATCATGCTTTCTTGCTGAAGCACAAACATGCCAAAAGTTGCACACACAAGTGTAAATAGGCATACGGCTGGGCATGAAGAAAAAGGGCATTGCCGCAACAGCATTCGTTCAGGCAAGGCTCCATCACAAACACAAGTTTTTGTTGGTCACATTTCTCAAATGGTGATGATCTGTCTGCAAAGACCTTTTTTTTGCACCACCGAGTCACATGTGTCCCCGCCCTGTCGGCGGGAAAGCCCCATCCAGCCTCTCGCTTTGGCGCAGGATATCGTCATACTTCCCGAAGATGGCTTGAAAGTCAACACCTCCAGGCAACGGCTCCACTACAAAAAGGACACCTATGATTTCTGGTCTTCTCTTGCAGGTACTTGTTCTTTCTTCTTCTTCCTTCTTGGTTGACGTTGGGTTAGGGGAGCAAAACAAATGATTTTTAGCAGTTAAGTGGGTGGGGATTTCAACCACTCAACCACAATAAGCAAAAATTGAAGAAATGTTTGCCAACAACAACCATGAGTAAGGCGAAACAATAGCTACCTCTGTGCCTCAACAACTGCCCCGAAGATTCCAGCGGCCACCAAGTACACGTGGCTAGATGGCACACCAGTTTTAAGCAATGACATGCTGGCGGCAAGCTTAGCAGGGGGACGCTGGCATGTTGCCACCTTGGTCTGCTCAAGGGGGATAAACGTGGGCTAGGTAGCATTGGCTGCGCGCACCACCTGAAGCAAGTTGCAAGTAGCTCATACTTGCCAACTGGCGGAAGCGTCACATGAATAACTACCTTCATTCTGAACATGCGCAAGGGACCATGCTTTTCAATATCAGGTTGGCCGAGTGACTTGACAATGCCAATGCAAAAATCTTAAGGGCCTGTGCTGGGTGAGCTCTTCGTTCAAGCGGCTGACGCATAAATACAGAGTCGTCAGTTTGCTAGGAGTAAAACGACAATATTTGGCTCCAGAAACCACCAGGTAAAATCATGCAACTCGGCGACTGGAATGCACACCCGCCCCTGAGAATCCTGATTGAAATGCAAAACCATGCCCCGCCCAGCACTTCCAACATGAGGTCATGGGGCAAACCAAATGGCGGAACAACCGCCTGGACGGTTCCAGCCTGTGATCGCCCTAGCTTGAACCAAGTCCGTTGCGGGTCCATGATCAGGGCTGAGGGTACATTGGTACACTAAAAAGGGACGCGTCCAGGGCCAGCTAGCTGGGGAATTTGCAGAGTTGACATGTCCCGCCACTTCAAGAGAAACTGCACGTCGCATAAATCTGATAGTTAAGCAGAGATGCTGTGGCCACGCCTTCTGCCATGTTTGTCAAGCCTGAACCTAGGAAGAACAGCTCAAACGTTACGCCGATTCTTTGAACCCCGCGCCATCCAGTCTGTAGCAGGTAGCGTGAGGCGACGAGATCTTCACACTCCTGGGAGTCAAGCAAACTTGTTGGCGGCAAATGTGACCCAGGATTGAGGAAAGAAATCTACAGGGGACACCTCCCGTTTGAAAGGGGGATCCAGCTGTCTTCTGGGGGGGAGTTCAAGAGTGCTACCGCTGATGTGTGACGGAGGATTGGCCGGTTCTTGCCCCTCAGCAGCAGGGATTTTGCAGCAGAAAATATGTCACTTCCGTTTTTTTTTCATGCTGCAACAAAAACGTACACAGGTTCTGACAAACACTGATTCACACAGAAATATTCAAGAGGAGCTCATTCCAGTGACGACTCAACAAATGATTCAAGCGCGTTGTTGTTTTTCTCCGTGTCTTCCCCCAACCCCCGGCTCCTTTCACTGGAGTGGCCAGGCCCGAACAGGGCGCGCTCCCCAAAGCAATGCACCGCCATGGAGCTCATGTTCTCGGACAGCCCTGCCGTCACTTCCCGGACCTCAAGCTCCGAAGCCACCCGCAACAGGGACATGGCGCTGCAGAACCCGGGCGTTGAAACAAAGGCGATGGAAACCTGACAAATTGACGATTCAAAACCTACATTCACCAGTTCCTGAGGAAAGAATTGATTAAGACCTACATCCACCAGTTCCTGAGAAAGATGCGAAATAAATTGGCCATTTAGCACCCGGAAGGTGACAAATCTTGGGCTCGAGGCAAATCCTTCGTGCTTGGTGGACCCAGCGCCTTCTTTCAGGTGGCCGTGATTGGACCCAAGAGGTCACGGCACAACTCCCCGGGCACAGGACACGAGGCTGAGCAACCAGGATTGTCAGTCCAACATGCGATATCTTGCCTTGACCTTCAGCACAGGACTTCACAATCCGAACGGCAACCGCTACCCCTCCCCCACCAATCCAGAACCACACTGGGAGAGACTCCTGGTTCACAAACCGGACGCGGCCCACAAGCATCAAATCGTTTCCACGCATGCTCAACAGCCATGTTGCAAAAAACCGTTGCTCACATCCATGGAACAAGTGCTTGTGCCTCTTCTGGAGGGCGCCCTTTGGGGTTCTTTGAAAAAAACAACCTAAGGATGCGGAGGAGCAGCACCTTACCCCCCGCCCGCCAAGGACCGGCAGAAACTTAGGAATTGGTGACTTAGGATTTGGGCTGGGATGATGCATTTGGATTGGTCTGGTGGTCAGCATCTTTCGCGAAAACGCAAACATGTGTATGTTTGTGTCTGCTTCATGACTCTTTTCAGTGGAACCTACCGGTGACCTGAACTTTTCAATCCGGTCATAGCCATAAAGCTCAAGTGCACATCTTCGGCTCTGACAAAACATGTCTCTGTCTCCGAGTGGCCCCTTTGAACCCACAAATTGGGAGCTTTCAGGATGTCGCTGATCCAAAAATCGCCCGTCGCAGGCGGGCGAGGCACGCCATCGTCATCCTCGATGCGAGCGGAGCCCTTCACCAGGATGTACATGGAGGCCTTGGTGGTCGCGGAGTCCAAACCACAAGACGTTCCAAATGGGTGGGTCTGTTGGGTGTGCTTTCTGGTGTGTCATGTTTGTTGTTTGGTTTCGGGGGGGGGCACTAAAATGGCCAACAAAAAGCGGGGTCCCCTACTGGGTCTTTTGTTGGAGGGCCAACTAAAATGGCATCTATGCGGTACCCTCAAAGGCCACACCCAAATTGCCAGAGGTCACGCTTGCAGCGCCCGCAAAGGTTCGGTGGAGCACCGCTCAAATAGTCTTCGTCTTGCACACCTTCCGGGACTCCGAACCTCCTCCTCCCCAAAGCCCAGGATCTTGTCCTCAGGGTTGGTTGCCAACCAGCACAAAAGAACATGTTCAAACACTTGTCATGGGGGCTGGGGGGGAGGGAGGGGGAGGGGGAGGGAGCCCAAACAAGCCCTTCTCTTCCATTTAAGGCCCACTCTGGTCCTTTGATCAAAATTTCTCCCCTCTCCTTCGACACGAAGTCCACTTCGTTGAGCAGCGGCGCGATCACGGCCTTCTCCGCCTGCAGCAGCACGTCGAAGAGCTTCACGTGGTTCAGGTACACCATCTGCTTCTTTGAGGCCTCAACCCGCATGGCATGGGGGTTGATCAACATTCCTGGCCCCATGACCAGAGGTAACTTTTCCCCGTTTGGTGAAAGTCATCTTTTTGGTAGATGGCTTCATGGCTGTGGGTCAAGATCAAACCACCAGGAATTGGACCACAGGTTGTAGTCATTGTGGGTTCCATTTTGGGTACCTATTTTTGACCCACAGCCACATGGAGGTTGATCAATATTCCTGGCCCCATGACCATAGGTAACTTGTCCCCGTTTAGTGGGGAAAGTCATCTTTTTTAGTAGTTTCCCAGGGGCCTAAGCACATTAATGCTGACCCCGGATTAATAACCCCCTGCTGTATTAATAGGGAGGTGTTCCTGGGTTTAGTGGGGAGTCATCACTTTTGGAGGAGAACACCACCTATGAGGTTGATTAATCTGGGGTCAACAGTATGGCTACATGGAGTTCATGAGATTCCAATCTCCCTCAGTTTCTCCAAGGGGAGCACATGGATTAAACTTGTCAACACCTGGCATGAAAGGAAACTTTTTCCGACACATTGATCGTGGGATTCCAACCTCCCATCCTTGGAGGAAACAAGGGGGAAAGGCAGAAGGGAGGTTGGATCCTAGCAATGAGTCAGAAATCAAAACCAGTGAGGAAAGAATGCCTCAACTGGGCTTGACCCTTTTCGGGAACCCCACCCCCTTGAGGATGGAATGTCAAACCGCAGACCCGCCCCAAAGGTTAGCCACCCAAGCTGGGACATGCTCGAGGCGGTGACACTTCGAGCAAGATGAGCAAGCAAAAGGCCATGTTTTGCTGCCACAAGTGCCCTCCCCTCCTTTTTCCCGAACGCGCCTTCAGCGGCGGGAAATTCGGGGCTCTTTGGCATAGCAAATCCGGCATCATCCGACTTCTTCTATCATGGGATTCCTCTCTTGGGGAGGCCTTTAAGCTGTGGCTCCTCCCTAAAATTGAGGGGTCCTCCCGAAAACCGGCAAACTTCAAAAGGACTCCTGGCCATGGTGCGGTTTGTGCTGATGCCTGCGCTGCCGACTTGATCCACCTCAGGTGGCAAATGAGTGAACTGTCAGATAGCGCTTCCCCCGGCCAATGAGAGAGCCACTGGCAATACCGGAGAGCTGTTTCAACATCACACCCCGCCTTGCCCCTGCTTTCCTGCCAAATTTGAATGCCCTTCTGGGTGCAACGGAACATCACCCCTTTGGCCATTTTCAAGCGAGCTCGGTGATGTACGGGGAATTTGGCTTTCCTTGAACTCCTGACCACCAAAAAAATTCCACGCACCCAGTCCGAAACCACCTTGTCCAGGGTTCCGCTTCTTTTTTGACTCTCCCAAGGTAGACTTAAACCCAGCCCAAGTATGTTGTGGCCGGTTTCTCTCTCGCGCGTCTTCTCCCCTGTTTTCCTTTTTTTCTCCTCGCGAGGCAAGGCGCCCCCGGGGCAGCACCCAGAGCTGGCAGGGCTTCGAGGATCTCACCGTGGCGGTGCGGGGGGCGCTGAAGAGCAGCGAGAGCTCACCGAAGCAGGCGCCCTTGCCTTGGGGGGGGGGAGGGAGGGAGGGAGGGAGGGAGGGAGGGAGGAGGGAGGGGAGAGGGAGGAGGGGGAGGGAGGGAGGGAGGGAGAGGGGAGAGGAGGGAGGGAGGGGAAGGGAGGGGAGGGAGGGGAGGGGAGGGGGAGGGGGCAGGGGCAGGGGGGAGGGGGGGAGGGGGGAGGGGGAGGGGGGGGAGGGGGAGGGGGGGGGAGGGGGGAGGGGGGAGGGGGGGGGGGGAGGGGGGGGAGGGGGGAGGGGGGGGAGGGGAGGGGAGGAGGGGAGGGGAAGGGCCCAGAGGGGCACGTCTTTGTACATGGCACCCGTCTAAGAAAACCAATTCAAACATACACTTTTTTTGTGGCTTCCACACCCCCTTTCCTTTCCGAGAGCCCAACCACGTAACCCTCGGCGCAACTGCAAAGCAGGATGTGCAGTCATCACGCGGTGTCTGCCAGAATCGGGGCTGTGAGCATCCACAGTGCGTATGCGTTTTGGTTTATACACACATATATGTAGAAAACCTAGATGTGGGAAACATATACAGTAATATATATATATATATATCTATGCATATACATGTATTTGGCAATCCTGAAGAAGCGGATTTGCACCTTGCTTCGCGCATGGTATTCCCTGATGATCCCCGAAGGAGGGTTCTCCCCTTTTTGCAAATGCTGGACCAGAAGCGGGGCGACCTGGCAGGCCAATGTGATACTGGCATAAAAAGCTGACCCCCCCAAAAAAGTGCCATTGACACATGTTCCTAATTCTGAGGATCTCGCCCCAATCGCCAAAGGACAAGTGAGACATGCATGCTGAGTATGGAGCAATGTCATCTGCCACTGACCACCGTGAGCTTGAGGATCTACATCCGGTCGACATGCGGCCAAGTGGGATTTTGAGGAACCTGATGAACCCAATGTCTGTCTGCGAGGTCAAGTGAGCGTCCAGCCGTTCCTGGTAAACATCCCAAGAAACAAGTAGTGAGTACATTTGGCTCAGAAGGTTGATGCGGTACCTAGTTGATCACGTAGCTATGGAACTGTTCCGATTTTGTGCAGTTGCCAAGTGGCAAATCCTTGCCCTACAGCCAAAGAGGGCTAGACAGTCGAATTGTGATCCCTGACTATTTTCAGATCTACTTGCTCAACAGCCGGCCGGTGACTCGACTCCGCATCTGTTCGATCAAAAGCGCTCAAGTGCCCTGTGATCTTGTCATCCTTGAACACGTTGAGCTCCCCAGATTGCACCACGTAGAAGTAATCCGCCTGCCATATTCTTCCCATGCGCTGTGTGTGTGTGTGTGTTGAATCGAATCCACATGCTAACCTGATATCTTGCATTCCCCAATGCCTCACACAAGAAAGCAGTTGTCAACACCAAGCCGTTCAGGGGCAAATAGCTTCAGGGAGGGAAGAACGAGTCGCTCATGCCCTTCCGCATCTGCCCCGGTTTGCTGGGATCAGTGCTAGCTCTGGCCTTCTTGGGAGGGGCATGACTGTGCTGCAAATCCTTACGCCTCGATCAGCGGCAAAGGCTCCTTGCTACCTTGGGCTACGCATGGACATGGTACTTTGCCAAACATATTTGAGGCCGGTGGCGTGCACGGTAATTTGCCAGAGGCCCCCACAAGATAGCCCACGCTGCCGTTTCAAGCAAACATCACTGACATCCCTCGCAGCAATTCAGGCACCACATGGCTGTGGGTCAAAATCGGGTACCCAAAATGGAACCCTGGTAAATGGAACCAGCAAAACATGTTGCGATGTTCTGGTGGTGTTATTTTTGACCCATACCCGCATGTTGCCTGGAGAAATCCACTGCCGCCTTCCTGCCCCAGCCACCCCACCCTGGCCTCGGTGTCATCCTGCCTGATGACGACATGCCCGGCCTTGGTCTTGCATCGCGCTCCCTCCCCGGCGTCCTACAGCTTGCCTCATGCTCATTCTGTCTGCCGCCTTGTGAATCAAGACACATGCTAGACGCTGCTAAACAAATCAAACAGGGAAGCCATAATGTCTACCCCAAAACACATCCTGAATTCTTAGTCGTCGTTTCCCCAAAATGGTACACCACGAATTCAACCAGGGGCTTCATACATCCTGGGTGCTTCAGCCTGCCCAGGCTAACCATTCCTTGAAGCCAAGTCGCTGGCACATCCTCTCGCCAGGCGGGATCCGCAAAGTGCGGAAGCTTCTTCAGGTCCAGAAACTGCGACAGATTCTCGTTCCTCGGAACACCCCCAACCTACGCAAACCACGAACTCATGCCCACGCGCGGGCACGCCGCATTGGCTCCAAGAAAAACTGCCAGGTTCGTCCGAACACCTGAGCCCGTTTCTTTTGTAACACCGGAGGGGGTTTAGGGTTTAGCCCCGCAGCAAGTTTTCTCGCAGCAAGGACATGGCCCCTCAATGACGTGCTCCGGGCCTGGAGAGGGACACATGTGGCACATGGCCCAAGTCATCACATCCTGACGAGGTTCTTGGCCACGCTGTCCATGATGAACTTGATCTCTTGCCTAAGGCAAATGCCATACCGGAGTGCATTTGCAAAACTGGGCTACCCTCAGATCCCCCGCCAAATGTGACTAACTTTTAGTGGGTCGAATGGAAACTACCACGAAGCACTAAAACGCTAAGAAGCTAAGGGGATGGCTGGGAGCCACCGAGAAAAAAACAAGTACATACAGGCATATATCGGGGATACCAGAGACCTCGATCTGTTGCTCGCCATCGGGGAAGGTTGGGAACGAGGAAACATTCGGCTTGCCTTGGACTTTGCAAACCGAACCGACGGTGCAAAACGGCTCGCGAGAATGGCTCTTCAGCCTTTTCCACCGACTTTTCTTTCACGCTTGCTTCCGTGTTTGCCTTTTTAAAGGGCCCCCCCCGGCTCAAGGGGGGAGAGTGGACGTGGACCGTAGACCCCGCGCTCCCCCCGTTTCGGGAAACGGGCACCAAAACGAGTTCCCAGCGATCCCAGCGAGTGGCGGGGTCTTCTCCGTGGGCTCCTTCAAAGCCACCAGCTGCTCCACCAGGATGGCCTTGCGCCCTCGGAAGTCCAGCTCCTGATGCCGGAGCTGAAGAGTGGACGGCGTAGAGCTTCCACTTTCTTTTTTGGCAAGGGGGGGGGCGTGAGTGAAGCATAGAACATGATCGGTGCCAGGCGAGCAAACCGCATCGGTCTTTCTCTGTGCCCCCATCCTCCCGCAGGCCCATCTCGTCAAACTGATGCTTGGTGATCTCCAAGACCTGAGGCAACCCTTGGCCCTTGGTCTGACTCAATCCCTTCCTTGGCCAAGAGAAAAGCCAGTGCCCCAGATGATGATGTCAATGGCGTTTGGCAAATGGCGTCCTTGCTTGTAGGGATTGAGCTTGGCGTATATACATAAAGCTAACTCTATATATTCTATACGTCCATCTATACTTATATGTTCGGCGGGGACAGCTTGGCATCTGCGGCATTCATAATTTCAGCTGTCGCTTGCCTTCCGAGCATCAAGGCAAACATGCGAATGGCTTGAGAGAAACTTAGACGCGAGGGGGGAGGGGGGGGGGGGGGAAATCATCGCACCGCACCCGTCCGCATCTTCAGCCCTTGGACATCTCACGGAACCCTCCCATCGGCTTCGGAAAAGGTTTGTGACAGTTGAAATGCCCAAAGCACAAGTGATTCAAGTGAATCAAGCAATGGCGCCGGCGAGTGCAAACAAGCTTTTCTCAGCCTTGAGCCAAATGTGTTGGCCATAGAATTCTCATGCACCACACCCGAAGAGGAAGTTAAAAGGAACACAACCCCTGAAAAGCGGGTTTGTTCAACTCCCCCCTCTTGTGATTTGGGTTGGTGCAGATCGGGTCGCAGCAAATCCCTTGCATTCTTAGAAAGGCGACCAAACGACAATTCTCGAATTAATGATGTGAATCGAATTCATGATTCAGGCATGTGGCACACTCTCAAGTTGCTAGCTAGCCATAAGCATCAAACCAGCATATCAAGGAATTGAGAAGCAGAGACACAAGGCCACGACGATGCACGGCACTCAAGCGGGAACAACAGCTCACCGTCAAATGCTGCACGGATGTATTTAGGCGAAGGTATTCAAAGCCTAGTGGTACACTTTGCATTCAATTATGCTTGTCAAAGATTTGGCAATGCTCAAGTGCGGCATGTCCGGTCATCCCAAAAGGACAGCGGTTTTAGGGCAATAATGCCCCCCTGATTCCAAGGACACACAAGTTTCTTTGCTGCAATGCAAATCAAGGCACAAAAGGTTCGACCTGGCGACACAAGGGTGGCTAGCAACGACCTAGTGAAAGCCAAGCATTATCTTGCAATTCACTTCACGTGAAATTTAATTGTGTCCACTTCACAGCCTGAGGCGCTCGAAGCAGCCAAACAGGGCGCGGGCCGGTGAGGTGTTCATTCGTGCTTTGACTGCGGAACATCCCCAACATGGATCAAGCCGAGGGCAGCGCCCCACTTCTGAGGGCCGAGTGCCTTCGTCAAGATGTCTCTCTTCTGCTCAGTTGTCACAATGTAATCCAGATTGTAATTGGTCGTCGATCGGCTAGTGACAGTCTGCTTTCGGCTCACCCACACTAGAGGAAGGAAAGAGTTTTCGGCTTCAAGGGCTCATGGTGCTCACACAGTCACCAAAACTCGCGTCCACCCAACAGGACAAGCGCAAGCTCTCCAGAGGGTCGTGCATGAAGGAATGCAAGGCATAAGTGGTGGTGCGACTCAAATAACCTATCAAGCGGGCGAGGCGCCTGTCATCGGCCTTACTCCACATAGTCACATGAGCTCCCAGCAAGTTAATGCTCACTTGCAAATCTGGCCGGCATAGCCGAGCAAGCCACAACAACTTCATGACAATCTTCGCAGCACTGCCTAAGAGTTCCCCCCTGGCAGTGAGATCCTCTGGGCTGAATGAACCATCTTCTAGATGCGGGGTGCTAGCAGCGCGCACTGGCATGTCTGTTAGCTCCTTGGATCTCTCTACGCATTGCTGAGCGAAATCTGCGGCTTGAAACGCGTAAGCTTCCTTACCTTTCCAAGTCACTTTCTGATGAGATCGTCCTAAGACGATAGTCAAAGGCATGGGCTGTTTGAGTTTTACTCGTTTCCCAAATTCCAGCCAGGAACTGGCATGTCGAGAGTCTTCACCACTGAGCGGCAAATGGTCGTACCACATGAGAAAACTTTCGTGGCACTAATTCTGGTGGTAAGATCACCAATGTTTCAACGCGAGTGGAGATGTATGAAGGCCTTTACCGCGTCAGCGGTGGAGCATTTATGCCCTGGCGCCTGTCCCCACGCGATTACGAAGTTGAGCCCTGCAATTGAAGACGGTGCTGATGCAGCCAGCTCATCAAACACAGCGCTCAAACCTTCTTGATTTTTCACTGCGTCTCCACGAAACACAATTCTTGCCTTCAGGGTGCACTCAGAGGGATGTCTCTCAAAGTGTTTTACGGAGACAATCACCATTAGTGACCCAACATGGATTTCAACCTTTTTGCGCTTTGCCCGGGCCAAGAGGGGAATGATACTATCTTCCTCCCATGTGCCTTCTGCAAGGATTCCTGCTTTTTCTGATTGGACAGCTGCAAGAGCACCCGGATTTCCAGACCTGCGATCCAGGAGCTTATGAACTCCTCCAAGCACGGGTACCTGGTCAACTTCGGCTTCATACATTGCAGTGTCAATAGGAAGGCACGGCAAGGCATGCGGCTGCCGATGCTGCTGCGAACCCACTGGCAAGGGCTTACAGGGCATGGATGAAATGTATTTCCATGGAAAGATGGCTTCCAAGATCACCATTTTCGGAGGGAAAACTCCTGATTGGCGTGTGACACTCCCTTGAATGGGAGTATGTTCTCCTCGCTCATGGTTGCACTGGTGCTGTGACAGTGTTTCAGCAAGTCGCTTCGACGATGTAACAATACGCCAAGGCTTCTTGCACGGTTTGCCTTTAAAGGCAACTCCCAGCATGCAACCATCACAAGTTATTGAGAACAGCTGATGGCGGTTGATCCACTTTGTGAGTTCAGGAAGCGCCCAGCCAGCACAAAAGCGCGGCCATTCGAAAGAGACATCTCCACCCAATGCGAGGATAATTTCTGACACCTGCACAAAGGATTGAAGCATATTTCTTGACGCTTTCCTAGACCGATTCAAACAGTCGCGCATCTCAGGGTATTTAAAGTAATTCAGGCGTTGCCATTGAGACCAGGCAGTACATTCCAAACTACCATGGATCGAGCTTCCAGGCACAGCCGTAATCTGATAGCTTAATTGCTCAATGGCTTCTGAACTACTGAGGTCAATGCCATCCTTGTGCAGTCGGACAACCTTGATGCCAAGCTCCTTTCCAACAGAACCCAAAGCTGACTCGGCGGAGCAACAAAACTAATTCGGTGACCCGGAGGGTCACTCGATATTCCTCGGATGGACATGCCTTTCACTAATGAGGCTGGCAAACCTAAGGTCTCCATGTCATGATAGACGGCACGAGAAGCATCAACACCTGAAATGATCACAGCAGGGGCAGGCAGTGCGACGACTTCGTCATCAGAACTGACCTCACAGGGCTCAGTATCCGAAAGGAATGATTCAGGCAAGTCATCGACTGCCGCAGGGTCAAAGCTGGGCGAATACCCACTGCTGGCAGGGTCTTCACCTACAAGATCATCCGGATCTTCAAGAGCCGGGAGCATGTCATGATCAAGAGGCGTAGGCTCAAGTGGCACGTAGGGGTCGATTACATCAACGTCAGGAAAACAAATCTCAACTGACGCTTCCGGCAGGTGATGAGCATCTACAATGCTTTTACAAGCTTCGTCGACGTCAGCACAATCAACAGGTCTTATATAGCGGGAGGACCAACCTTGGGAGGTCGCTCATGTGCGAAAGCATCTTCAAAGCGTTGCACACATTCTGTTGAATGATTGTATGTTGCAGCTTCACAACCTCGGCAGTCGGGAGTGGGGCCTAATTCAAGCAACCTACGCTGAGTAATGTAAATCCTCTTACCCTTGACACTGACTTGATCACAATCGTTGAACGGCAAAGGCAGAGGTTCCACCGCCTCAGGCCTAGTGGGAGACTGGAAGTCATGAAGCGCACGATCTGCCGCCCTCTTTAGAGGGTAGATTGGATCACCAGAAGGAACAACAAGCTCAACTTCCGGAACGTCGATGGGCGTGGCCCAGGCACCGGTTCTTGATCGGAGGCTTTCGTGGTTCAAAACAAGAGCAACCTCTCGGTACCTAAGGCCAAGTTCAATTCGCCACCCGGCAAATAAGCCTGGTGCAGCATTCGGGTCAAACTTTCCACCTGTCTTATTGCGATAGAACACCAACCGCCCAAGGGCATGCAACGGGCCACCAAACTCGGAACCCTGTGCACACAACGGACAGTCTCCTCAAAGCTTCTCATGTCGCGCTCCAATGTAGAATTGCGAGGCCAGCGGGCCGGAAGACTCGTATCTGGCACCCATCCCAAGTCATGAACTGCTTTGAGAATCTCTGGGCCGGGGTTGAACGGCATGGAAGGGACAGGACCAGGACATCATGGAAAACGTGAAAAGGACATGCAGGGGGAAAGCCAAAAGTGAGATGACAGTTCAGGGTCATGCAGGGGCAGTGCCCGGACACGAGGCAACTCAGGGGGGACGCGACGCTGCAACGCAGAGAGAGAGAGAGAGAGAGAGGGAGAGAGCGGGAGAGAGAGAGGAGAGAGACAGAGAGAGAGAGAGAGAGAGAGAGAGAGAAAGAAAAAAAGAGAGAGGGAGAGGGCGAGACACAGAGAGTGAGAAAGAGAGAGAGAGAGAGAGAGAGACAGACACAGAGCCAGAGACAGAGCCAGAATCCGAGAAACAGAGAAACAGACAGACAGACAGATAGAGAGAGAGAGAGAGAGAGAGACAGAGAGAGAGAGAGAGAAAGACAGAGACTGAGAAAGAGGGACACAGAAAGGCAGAGAGAGAGAGAGAGAGAAAGAGCGACAAAGTGAGAGAGTAGAGAGGTTCGAATTAGGGTACCCTTTGTCTGTACAGGAGCGTGGACAGGAAGGAGACAGGGAGACAGAAAGAGATCGAGAAACAGAGACAGCGAGAGAGAGAGAGAGAGAGAGAGAGAGAGATAGAGCGAGAGAGAGAGAGAGAGAGAGAGACAGAGAGGGAGATTGAGGAGAGAGAGGCTTGGGGGGATGGGGAGAATGGGGAGCAGAGGGAGGGAGAGAGGACGACGCAACGCACGAGGGAGACAAGGGAGAGAGGAAGAAGGAGAAAAGGGGGAGGACAATGTCGGCGGACTGAGCCGGAGGCTCTAAAGTTGAGATGCCCTGAAGGAAGAGGTCGCAGGTTCGCCCTCACTCGCTGCAGCTTCCTGTTCCAAAAGCTTTCTGCTCCTTGAAGGTCGCAAAGTGCGAGATGGAGGTGCAGCCACGTGTTGACTGCTTCCCGGCGCTTCACCCTCAGGCACTGATGATGACCAAGACTCCGGTGTGCCAACAGGCTCAATAGGAGGAGGCTCTTCAGGCGGAGGCAAAGGCAACCGCCAGGGAAATGTATCTGCTGATTGAGTCGAAAACTGCTGCGTGTGGGCTCCTGAGCTTGCAGAATTGTCAGAAATTGGTAGTCCCCGCCTTGATGATGATGAGACAAGAAGTTCACCTCCTTTTCCCAATCAACAGCAAATTCCTCCGAATCCGCTAATCCTCCTGCAGCTGGGGCTACCTCCGCGTCTTCGATTTCGACCACCTCAAAATCCTCTTGAGTCTCACCCCACAGGAAGAGCTTGTGCCCAACGGTCTGCTTGATCCGTCTGCGTGGACCACCTGAACTTCTTCCCTCGGAGTCCCTTCCGCCACCCTATGGGAGACAAAGGCTTCGCGGCGCCTCCTCGCCCCTTTTCCCGACCTGATGCCTCGGGTGCGGGTGGGCCTCTCCTCTTCAGCCGTTGTGACTGCTGATAAGGTGCGCGATCAGCCTTGAGCCAAATGTATTGGCCATAGAATTCTCATGCACCACGCCCGAAGAGGAAGTTAAAAGGAACACAACCCCTGAAAAGCGGGATTGTTCAACTGTGACCGCCCAAATAGCCGAGGACCTGAAGCTTGCGATTTCGCGATCGCTAAATCGAGAAGTGGCGAATCTGTTCCTTGATTGGGCCCACCCGCAAGCTTTTCACGGCTCAGCGACGTGACACGAACCACAAAGCCTGTCCCTTGACCGCTACGAGTTTCCATTTGGATGCCTTCTTCAAAGCACGCTCTTCAGGCATTTCCCGGTCAAATCTTTTTATGCTGGAACTTGTCGGCCTTCGTCTCACCTCTCGGCATGGAAATCACTCCGTTCAAGTCCGGCTTACCATGGGCCTATAGGGGTCCTTTTGGAAAAAGTTGACTGGTAAATGATTAGAACCCAAAAAAAGGCCAGCGCCATCTACGAACAAACCTGAAACTCACTTGCCCAAAGGACCTGGAAAAAAAAGGTTAACCTTTTGGGGTCATGACTAAAAATAGACCAGGCCCGGAAAACGCAAAGGTCAAAAGGTCGGCTTTGGGCAAGTAAGGAAAAGGTTACCGATGCCTACGGTGAAGAAGAGCCCCCCATCCGAAGGCCTCTAGGTTGGTCTCGGCGCGTACAGTGGCGGCCCGGAAGTCCAAGGTGAGCAGCGCGCGCTCACCGAAGAAGTCGCCCTTCTTTAGTCGCGCCATCTCCTAGAGAACTAGCTGAGTGGGGAGTTCTCCCAGGGACGGTTCAGCTGAGTTGGTGGGGGTGTCTTCTTGTCTTGTATGCCAGTCTCCACTCGAATCGCCTTGTTGCAGCTATGGCCCCCGCTCTTTCACCTGAAGGCTCTTGGTGCGACCTTCCCAGCTCCCAGAGAGCTGCATGGTGATATGTCCAACGCAACTTGCCCCATCTTCAGAAAAGCCGCCCCTCCGATGAAAAATCTTCGTGCGGGGGGCTGGCATGGAGGCCCACTGAGCTCCAGCTTTAGGTAGCTGCACAAAATGTTTGCCTTCACGCGTGCAGGGGCAAAGCAGAGCTTTGCTTTGTCAACTACCGCTTTGCTGAACAGCGCGGTCGCAAAACACCTGGTGCATCTTATCATCGCTGTCCAGCTTGCCTTTGCACTGCGCTACATGATTCTGGGTATGTGTCATGGAGTCTTTTCCAGAAAAACCACATCGCGGCTAAAGACAACCCAGCCCACTGGTCGAAGCCAACTGTCCTATCACACCCTGGGATCCCGAAGGGGGGAGAACCCCACATAGTTCCAAACTTGGTTGCTCTTGACCCCCTGCAACCAGTTTCTCACTTCCTGGGGGTTTAACTGAAAACACCTTAATTTCTCAAAAAGTTAAAGATCCATCCCAATAGCAGTCCAGAAAACAAATATGTTTTTAAAAACACCTTTCCCCTAGGCTGGAATTAGAACCCCAGCCAAAAAATATCTTTTTTGCCTGGTGAGTGGAACACAAAGGGAAAAAAGCAAAAAAGCAAAAAAGAAGGCAACAAGGGGAGCTAATTCTGGGTGCTTTCCCCTGGCCATTCCCTCGCATCGATGCAAGTCCTCCTCCTCGGTGCCCTCCTCGAGCAGCTTGAGCACCAGCGCCGTGCCGCTGCGGATGATGAAGAAGGACTCCCCTTCGTCCCCCTGGTTGAAGACCTGACTGATGGCAACCAAGGAGAGACGACATGGCGAAAGAAGAATCGACTCGGAGACGAGTGGCGAAAAAAAGAGAGGAAGAAACGCAAAAGCAGTCAAGAAGCCGAAAAAAACCCGAAGCAAGCGACAAACACAACGGCGCACTTGCGGCATGCAAGTTTACAGCAAGTCAGACTTGCAAAGATCTGTGCCTCAAAAATCGGACAGTGGACGCCTCATAAATCCATGTCTGGGGGATACGCAGCTGCCAGAACAACCCAAGGCCCTGGCGGTTGCATTGGCAACGAACTTCTTTGACGCCACGCATTCGGCCAACTGGCTGACTTTGGCCTTGCGTCAGTGAAGCTTCGCCGCCCGAGGGATCCGAGGCATCCTAACGCACAATCAGAAAATGAGATGCACGGGGTACACCCTGCCCTTGCCCACAAGCAGTCCCTCATCAATACCCCAAGGACTTTCTACTTGCCGCTAATTGAACTTCAGGCTGTGCCAAAATGCGAGCAATTGAAAGCCTTGGCCAAACATGTTTCTCTCCTGCCACTGACTGGGGATTAGATTTTGTGAGAGCTGCGGCAAAAATCCTTTGCGGAGAGCAACTTCTGCACCCTGCACCCGAGAATGACGTGCGGATGGCCGCTTGCTAGCTCCAGGCCTATGCTATGGCCACTTGAAAGGGTTCTTTGCGTCACACACTTGGTTGCTGTTGACCCCCCTGCAAGAAGTTTTACTTTTTGGGGGTTTTGCGGAAAACACATTTATTTCGCAAAAGGTTAAAGTCTAAAGATCCAACCCAATAGCAGTCAAGACGCAGTAGTCAAAGCCCCCCCCTTCCACACCCACCCAAGGCAGCGCCGAGGGGCTCTGGGCAAACACTTCAGCAGCGGCACCTGCAGGAGGAACTCCTCCGTCTCCGCTGCTCGGTCCGCAAAGCGCCCGGTGATGTCCAGGGAGGAGAAGGACCTCACAGCGCCGCGGTTGGGGGAGTGGTCGAGGGCTCTTGTGGCATTGGAGAAGGTCGCCAAAGGAAAATGAGGAACGAGCCTGTTTTTCGGTTTGGTTTCATTTGAGGGAAGCTGACCATGGGCCATGCAGAGCTGAGGCAGGCGGCCGAACCATCCCTTGGCAGTTTTTCTTCTGATGTGAACTGGCAATGATTCCGCCCGCATTCTTGTGCCACGTGCGAGTCACTGAGAAATGCAGCGGAGGATTCAACCCTAATAGCTGTCTTCAAGTGGATGTCCATTTGTTTTTTTGGGCACCCCAGCCTCACAAGGGAGAATGACCTCGCTGGATGAATGGAGCTCTGCCGCAAGGACGGCTTTGGCGCCACCTCTTCTTCATCAGGCGGGCGGCTGCTTCGGCTGCCCATCCGGCAGCCGGGCTCTCACTGCCGACAAATGCGTCAACCAATGCAAGCAAATATGGGGTTGTCTCCAGGTTTCCACTCCTCGTTTGTGGCTCTAGACCCAAAGGACCAAAGGACCAGAAGAACATGGCACATGTAAACAGGCAAGGCACAAGTGGTTGCGTAAAGGACTGACATGTTAGACCAAGTCTCTGCCAATGTCATGGCGTTTAAAGGCATTTGCAGAATGAACTTCATGCCCCCTGCAGGTTCCTGCGCCATTATATGAGCCAAAACAATCTGGATCAGCGATGTCAAGTAAAGTGGCGTTTGGATTGGTGCTTTCCTCAATTGACAAGGTCTTCAACTTGGGTAATCAGCCTTTCTGCGAAGGCCAGGGAGCATCATGGTCAATCCCTTCAACTTGAGCTCAGGTAAAGTTGTCATTGACCTCACGCGTTCCAAAAGAACAGACACCCTCAGGTGATGCACGTCATGGGTCTCATGCCCATGTCATCCAGGACAGCCATAGCTGCAGGTCACCCGGCGTGGTTTGACCCTGGGTCACTACAAAGCGCTTAGCCAACGCGCAAGGGGAGCACATGGAAGCAAACGCACAATGACTGACGCGCCCATGAGGTGAGTATCCCACGGTGGAATCGACTTCCAAAGCTGTAGGCCGCGGTGAAAAAATCCTAGACGTGAGCACGATGTAAATCTACGAGATGAGCGGGCTCTTTTGAAGCTCTCGACAGAGATCATGTTGTTCCTGTCACGTCTCTCTTCGTCAGCCAGTGCGACCTACACCAAGCCGTGCCTCATGAAGGTATCTGGAGCCCAGGGTTGTAAAGTTGTCCTTTGACCATAGCACATACTCGGTTGCTTTCTGCTCCCCTGCTAAAAGCTTAACTTTGAGTGGTTTGATGGAAACTCCATTAGTTGGCAAACAGTTAGAGTCCTAACATCCCTTGGCAAAATGCACCAAAGCATAGATGTGCATGGCGACTATGTTACTCAACGCTTTGTGAAACGGGCCCTGCAAACTGCAGCTGTGCAAGTCCTCTCAGGCCCCCCCCCCTCCGCCACGTGCTTTTGTCCCAACCCCAGCACAGCCGTCCAACTGTTCCCGGCAGAAATTCATTCGAATCAATTCTGCCGAAAGCATGGGCAAACGGACGATGCAGGTTGCACCCAGCTGGTGTTCCAATCCCATTTGAATCAGGGCCCGGGACGTGCGCTGCAAGTTCCGGACCTGCGAAAGACCATGACATGAGAGCGTGGAAAACAATAACTCCCTGCAACGCAGAAAGCTTACCCACGCCATATCACGCGAACATGCCTGTGGTTTGAATTCGGCACTGTCCAAGCATGTCGTGCAGTACCTGACTCACATTTTGCACGCCCTCAGAGCTGGGCGGAGACCTGGCGAAGAAAGCTATGACCAGTGCCCAGAAACCCCTGGGGCGATATCCCCCCTACCTTAAGGGGAAGGGGGGTGGGGGGGTCCCCAATTCCATTTATCTAGTCTTCCCCATAAAAGGGAAAATGGAACCACACATGGAATTCCAGGCGTCACCCCCCTCCCCCAATTCCATTTTTGAGGGGGGTTGGGATGGGGCGATGCTCGTAAAGCACTCCGCGACTTTCGCATTTGTAGGACATGCTCCCTCTTCTCTGGGGTTTCCTCCTTCCGGCCTGAGCAAGACCTGACCCAGCAAGGCCACAGCAAGATGAGCGGCATCGGGCACCACTCAACTTGGAATGCAAAAGGATGAAGCCAGCGAGGTGTTCGACACACTATGGAGCACCAAGCATACAAACCACCAGTTTGGCCATGACCTACATCGGACATGCGCTGGAAACGTTGCAATCCTCAAGCCCAACAGAATCAAGAGCCGATATTGCAACTTTCAACTTGAGAACTTCCTGATATAGTGGTGCTTCGGACATCTTCAGACGGCGCCGGCGTCTTGCATTCAGGGCTTTCGTTGTCAAAACGCTACTCAGCTTGAGCTCGACAGGGGATGCCTCTGTACTTTCACCCCTCTGCATCACTGCCACGGGTTGGACAATTGATCTGCAACCAAGTCTCTTTTCAACCAACATATCCATCCAGTTCAGCAACAACCTCTTCTCACCCGCCCCTCTTTTGTGCCATTCTTCAGACTCACCTGCCTCACCCACCCCCGCACCCCGTCCTGGACGCTCAGAAGCGCCGGCCGGAGTGCAGGGAGACCCAGGCCTGCAAACCCGGAGCAGGCGAGGCAAAGAACCCTTGGCCAACGACTTCCATTTGCTCCAGCCTGGGAAAAAAACTAACTATTGCCGTGGTGGTCAAAAAACCGTTTTGAGATCCCATTTTGGTTGGTAGGTGAACCCAACACCCGCTTTAGAACCTATTGTAGTGGGGATCGGGATGTTTACTGGGGGTACGGGAGTTTAACCCTGGCCATATTTCCCAAGAGTGATAAGGGGTGGGTGGAATCGTCCGGTAGTGATAGATTGCCTTTAAGACCAACAGGGGGGAAATGACACATTTGAGAGAGCAGGTGGAAGACCCTGCGGACAGCCAACCTGCCTCTTGTCGCTAGGAATGCATTGACGGCCCCAGCCGTAAATTAGCGGCTGCTCAATGCTTTGTTGCAGTGGGAGTGTGTTGCAGCCGAAGATCCACGGCGTGGCGGTTCAAATCAGTGCAGCCAACCAAAGAAACAAATCCCACACCTGCTAAATGGCCGGCTCGGTGGCATAGAACGGTGTGCAAAACCATGTGCTGCCAATTGCCCAACCAAGAGACAAGAAAATTGAACTCCGTACTGAATTCAGCTTGACAGGAACACCTTCAGCCAGCTCTGCTTTCAGTGGAGCATGCAACGACAGACCTGAGTAGCAACCGTAGCCAAGACGCCAAGTAAGCCGCCAATTCCTTGATCTCCGGAGTAGCCTTGGATAGCACATACTTGAGAAACTTGGCCTGCACAGGTGTGATTTGGCACATTCACATTGCCTGAGTCTCCCAAAAGTGGGAGATGGCATGTCAGCAGGTCATATCAAGGTGGAAGCTGCCCGACTGCAATTCGGGCGCCCCGCATGGCATGCACCCCTCGCATCCAAGGAACCTGGCCGCCAGACTCCTCAATCTCATTGACCGTGGCCGTCAAAGTGGAGGCGATCTGCCGGGGCGCTTGGGCGCTTGAGATCGTCCAAACCTTGACAATCCAGGGGTGCCAAGGTACATACCCCTTTGACATACCCCTACAAATGAACCCAAAAGGCCTGCTGATGTTCATACCTCTCTCCCCAAAAGGGGTATATACCCCTTATAAAGTGGGCTGGAAACCACGGAAGCCAATGGGTATGAACAAGGGGCCCGTAGAGATAACCGAAGATGCAATCCCCCGAGGGCGCAGAGTCAAGCCCTGCATGTGAAGCACAGCACCTTGAAGAGCTACCGTGACGCACGCAGCGCCGCGGCGCCCCTCAAAAAATCAAACCTCTCTTACTATTCAACCAATAGTCACTAGTTGCTTCAACTAAGGAACGGGAAAAACACAGGCCAAGGAAAAGTGAGAATCTGAGGGCTGAGCTTTCTGGGTGCCCCCGCCTTTTCGCAATCCCCGCCGGCAACATCCGAAAGGGGAAAATTGTCTCAGGAAACGACCTCAAGAAAAGCAAGCCCCAAGAATTCCTTTAACAGGGATCCTTACAAAATACACCTGAACATTGCAACTTGTAAATGGTGGTCTCCAACTTTTTACTTTGGTTTGTTGAACAAGCTAGGCATGTTTCGAATGGTTGCAAAATGGAGATCTTTCAAGGAGCCCTGTTTTAAGGCAAGCCCCGAAAACGGATTTCATGGCCAACCCGCGCTAAGTCATTCCCTTGACGTTGGAAGGGGAGCAAAACAGTTGAATTTTAGCAGTTCAGTGGTTGGACTCCAACCACTCAACCGCAATAAGCAAAAATGTAAAATGGATTTGCCACTCAGCCCACAATAAGATCAAAAATGGAAGAAATGCTTCCCAACAACCACCATGTTCCCTCCCCCTCGCAGCTGGTTCGCCTTGGCCACCAGCCGCTCCGAGCGCAAAGGCTCTTTCGCCTCGCCTCACATTGCGACAAGCGGATCGAGGCCGGAGCCGAAGGATTTTCCGGTGATTCACAGCGGACACCCCCCACGTAAAGATCATCTGTGGGTCAAACATAGGTACCCAAACCTGGTAAATGAACACATGGACTAAAACCTGCGGTCCCCTAGTAGTTTATTTTGACCCATATCCATCTTGCTGTTTGACCTCTACCCGTGGAGAAAAAAAACAAAACAATGTTGCCAAGTTGGACTGCGCCCTGGGGCTCAACGCTTCAGATTGAACGTGCCTATTGACACTGCGACTCTGGCATTTTAATTCCTAGAGCGCCCGGCAAACGCACGCTGTCAGGATGATTTGCGAAGGTCCGGCAGCTCAGAAGGAAGAATGGTTGGTTTCTGCGATTGAATGCCACAAGCTAGACCGCCCTATTGCCCACCAGCATCAGTGTTTATAACATGACTTCCTTGGCTTGAACAAACCCAAGCGAGGCAAACTCTCAGCCTACTTTTCAAAATTAGTAAGACCAATAACAATGGCAATTGCTAGCGGCTGTCTCCGAAAACTGGGGACCAGCCCTGCAAGGGCCCCCCCCAAGTGGAAAACACCCATGCCATACCCACCGGTGTCCGTTTGGGCAGCTTGATGCCGCTTGATGGGAACCAAACTGAAGGTGTGATCTGGTTTTCGAACAGAACTCACCCAAAAAAAGAAAGAACAGTTCTTCCACTGAACTGCCATCTGTTTCTAACAGAACTCCCACCAACAAGGCCGCCCACTGTTGCACCCCCCCTGTCCAGGCCCCCGAGCCTCTCAGCGCCAAGCAAATCCGCTGCAAGGCCCGCAGCAAGGCATCCAAGTCCAGCAGCAACTGGTCGCAGCCTGGGCCAAGAACCATCCCGTGATCGGTGCTTGCCACAGTGTCCAGCCCTCAGGGCCCCAAATTGGGTCACCAAAGGTTGTCCTCGAGACTTGGCCATGGGTCAAAAGCCAGATCGCAATCCAACGACTAACATAGGTTCTAGGATGCGTGGTGCACCTACCCCAAAATGGTGCCATTGGTTTTGACCCGCAGCCAGTCGTGGTTCCCACAAGTCTCAAAGAATGGTCGGGTGCTGGTGCCAAGGAACCATTCAGCTCTTCTTTCCCCAAAGCTCACAAGATCCCTCCCCTCATTCATATAAACTTGGTTTACCCCCTGCTATGGGCAACCAGGGTCAAGCCCAAACACATCAACCCCACCTTGAAGGGCTACCTAACAAAGCATGTATTCATTTGATCCAACAGCTGAAGTACTTGAGTTGATGGCAAAGCTGTCCGAGCTGCTCCAGCAGTTGGGCTTCAGATCCTTATCCAGGCGCTGTTGCGTCAGCAGCTTGCTGAGTCGGGCCACTTCCTCCTCGCGCCTGGCGTGCCAATGCGCCCTGGAAAATGATCCAATTTGTGGGTGCCAGGTCTCCCGTTGTCCTCTATGTGTACCTTGTCTCATCGTGTCTTCCTTTGCATCTGACTTGATAGCGCTGGCAAGCCGTCCGGGCCTCACTGCTAAGAACGTCAAGACAGGCTTGAGACAGTGCGATGGCAAAAGGAGACATTGCCGGCATCATGTTCAAAGCACGTAACCCCGAACTTGGCGACAGTGCTCTGTCGGCAAAGTGCTGGAGCTTCCAATCGGGAGATGGGGCGATCGTCTGGACCAACCCATTTGTCCAGGTGGCTGTGGCTCACATGTACCAAAATAGCACCCGTGGCAAATGGAACCCAAGACGAACACCCGCTGTAACCGGGATCCTTACATTATACACCTGAACATTGCAACTTGTCAATGGTGGTGTCCCTTTATTTTGGTGGAAGGAAACAGCCACCTGCTTCAAATGGTGACGCAACATGGATATATCATTTAAGGAGCCCTGTGTGACCCTAGCTCTTCAATCTTGCGCCCCTTGGCTTTGCCCACCTGGTCTGCTCCTGCTGCTGAGTGAGCACGTGCTCCCAAACCGCCTGCAGGCGCTCCTCGAGGCCCAGCTCCGGCCACCTGAAAGCCGGAAAGTTCTCGGGACACGGATCAGACATTCGGGGGCCTTTTTGGGGAAAAGGGAGCCTAAATAAGGGGGCCTAAAATAAGGGGGCCTTTTTTGGGGCCCCTAAAATAAGGCCTTAAGGGCTTATTTGGCTTATTTGGGCTCCCTCCACCTCCCCCTCCCTCCAAACCCCCATGAAATCCCAAAAGCGGGTGCCTAGAGTCTCCATGACCCGAATAAAAAATGGGTCTATGACCCCATAATTTTGGGTAATGACCCCATTTTTTAAGGGTCATGGAGACTCCAGCTAAGCATGAATCCCCACTCAGTCAGATATACAAGGTGATCACCTTTCTTGGGATTACTAAAAGTGGACCAACATGGGAAAACCAAAGGCCATTTCAGCTCAAAAGCCTTGGGTAGCTGAGGCCGCCGAAATGATGTGCACCAAAGGGCCCCCGAATAGAATTCACACCCGCATGATGATAGCACTATCGCAGGGCGGGTCTCCGAAGCGCAAAGCCTATCATGAGGTTTTGCCCGCCATGATGCACATGTTGCATTCGACCCAAACGAGTCAGCGTTGTCCAAGTGACGTGTTGAGCGTTGAGCTCTACGGTAATGAGCAATGAACAGTTGAATTCCGTTCGTACTCGCTTAGCGCTACACGCCCATATAGAAACTGAGCCGCAGCCGCCTTGTTTTGAGCGAATTGCGCCGCCTCATTCTCGCTCTAGGACTGCCATCCGGGGCTCGCCACAGCACCGGCCAATTGCAACCAAGGGCTTCCCCAACTGGGCGCCAAATGGAGGGGCCACATATACCCATCCCTCTTAAAGCCAGCATACAATGGGCAACTTGCCAAGCAAACTTCCTGGGCGAGCTCCGGTGTGGTGCCCTCGCTCGGTTTGCCTGAGGAGGTCTCCTCTCGGCACGGAAGCCGAGAGGAGGGTCAGGCCAAGCGAAAAAGCAACTCAAGCCTTTCATGGGCATCAGCGGATTGCCGGCAACATACAATAACAACAGACCTCTCCAAGCGACACCTGAAACATCATTTCACTTCTGCCACGGGCACCTACGAGGAACGACCAAGGCACGCTGGGCTTGTATCACGCCTCGCTGGCATGAAAAGGCACGTTCGAGGCATGGTGAAAGCCCTTGGTGGGTGGAACATTGTCCGTGCTCCCAAGGCATTTTTTAAAACACCATTGGTAAGATTTGACCTTGGGCAGTGGCTGGCACATCATACATGGCATGCATGGAATACATGGCCAGGAGGAAAGATGCGAATCATCTGACGCTACCCTGGACTTCCTTGGGAGCCCTTCTCATATCCGTTTCAGTCTCTGCAGCCGGTCAGACAGCACAGCGCGAAGAAGTCGTATCTGCACGAAGTCGAGATCGGACCTTCCGTGCCTCCGGGGCCGCGCGGTGGCGTTTTTTCGCTTGGCGGGCGCATTTAGACTTACCTGCATGCCCGGATGTCACAAATGCCACGGCTGAATCCAATCTGTGTGCATCTACGAGTACCTGTCATAGGTGTCATTTTAGGGGAAATAGATATCCCTGGTAGATGATTAAACCACCAGGTCAACCAGGGCCATCTATTTTCCAGCAAAACAACCCAAAAGTCAAAAGGACACCTATGCTACGTCTCCCAAGCTCTCTCCATTCCTGACAGGCACGCCACGGGACGACGAGAGGCACGAGAGGACGTCCCAACAAAACACACACACACACACCCATGATGTTTGCGCTGGTGACACGGCCGTGCTCGCAACGCAAAACATCTTACACAGAGCAAACATCTCGAAGATAAGGCCGTCCTCTGCCTGAACAGTTTGCAAAGTCATTTCTTAGCCAGTCGCCTCCGGTATATTGCTGAATCTTTCATCTGCGCCTCCCTTCAAGCCCCGGGTCACGCCGCGCCCTCGGCGCCCGCACCTTGCTAAGAAGTCGTCCAGCCGAACCAGAAGCTGGCGGGGGGATATCCGCTCCGGCGGATCGTCGGGGGGGTTGCGGCGGCTCGTCGAGAGCGGCGATCGCACAATCTGCCGCTCCTCCTCGAGTAACGAGGGGCTTCCCAATTGGATCCGCCCTACTGCTTGGAAGAAGATTGCTCCTTTCCGTCCCAGTGCTATTCGTTGCGTAACATCTCCCAGCGCTAAGAAATTGGAATTCTTGAAGGCAACTGGGAGACAGAACATGGCTCCCAACACCTGCCAGTGGGGAACTAGGTTCCAAGAAGCAAGCACCATGGGCTCTGCGGCCGGCAGGGAAACCCTAGATGTGCTTTTTGGACAACTAGATGATACTCAATGAAGAGCGCCAAACTGAAACCAGTGGAATCCATCTATTTTCAAGCAATCTGACCATGCCAAGGGGCCAATTCCTCCCACACCTCCTCCCCGTGAGGCACCAAATCCCGGATCAGCAAGCGCAGCTCCTACGCGGGAATGGTGCCAAGTGAGTCCCAGTCTGCTCGTGGATCCAGTTTTCCTTCTTAGCTTCGTGCCATCGAACCAGACCATCCGTGTCTTCCCGGGACTCACCGGACCTGTTGGTGGGCTTGTCCCCTTAGGCGGTGATGGCTCAAGAGAATTCAGGGCAAACATGAAGTGGCCACCTTCAAAATCCAAAAAAAGATGGTTGTCACGGCTACCAGAACTAAGGGCCTTCTTGAAAAGGGAGCTAATATCAAATCGCCCATCCGGGAGTTGGCTCTAGTTTTAACATCTCCGCAAGTGATATCAATCAGCTGCGTCAAGGAGAAGGGCCGCGGCACTCCGGCAGCAGGCCACGTGATGGTCGGATGGGAATGCTGAAGGCTCAATCTGGTTTGTTGCGCGTGGTGGGCAAAAGCACAACTCATGCACAAATTGAATGCATCAATGCAGTCTTCAACTCAGTTGTTCAGTGACCCTGGAAAAAAAGGGAACCTTTTCTTGGGAAGACCATTTGTAGTGGGGCAGCCCAAAAAAAAGGCAAAAGGGTACCACTGAACAACTGAGTCAAAGCAAGCTTGGCAGCAAGTCGGAGGGCCATGGTTTTAGGATGTTGTTCTGATTATTGTTTTGTGGGTTCATGAGGCTTTTTATTGGGTTTGTACGGCTTTTCGATTTTGTTTTTTGTATCTTTAATTGTTTGTTTTAACAATGATGCTATTTTTTTGCTGTTTTTTTTGCTTGGCTTACACCCTTGGTGTTGCTGCCGGCATTTACATCTGAACTAGCTTCCCTCAGAAAGCCTAGGTTCATCTCAAGCAAACAGACTGATCCCAGAGTCAGCCCAAGTGCGCAGGCAGTTCAGAAGGCAGAAGCATGGGATGGGAAGTGTCAAAAGCTGGCTTTGTGCTTCCTGCGGCGTCCACAGGAAGCACTGCAAGCGACATCTTTCGGCTCCAAGGCATTTTGGCCCCACACTCATGTCACCCGCCACTCGCGCACTCATGTCTTCCCGCTTGCGCTGAAACCCCCAAAATAGTTTGTGAGTGGTTTCTTTTATGTTTCTTTTAGCACCGACTCAAAAAAGGATAGCCTCAGAAAAAAGGACACACCCAGACTTTTGCAGATTGCAAAGTATGCTGCGCAGCGGAACACAAGTGTCCTGAACCACAAGTTGTGCATGTACGAAAACGAAACGAATCCAAGGCCAACTCACGAATCAGGCAGCAAGGCCGGAACGCCCAACCCCTTTCCCTTGCACGAAGGAGCATGTAGGCGCCCCCTTCTCCCTAAATCAACTTCCGCCTTGGACTTTTAGCAGTTGTCCAAGACCCATACTTGTGCACTTGTTTTTTGTGGAACAACGGCTTTTCGACCCCCAACCACCGCCCGTCCCCCTTTTCCCAGAAGCCAGGTGCTTTGGATCTTCCAAAGAACATATTCAAAACAGCCACGCCCCCTGATTTTGGTAGGCCCCCCGAGCCGTTGCTCCGTCTACGCTGCTTTTGCCATCCCAGGGCCAAAAACACGCAAACCATGGCGAGCAGCGCCTGGCGCAGCTGACAGTGGCAGTGGCAAGCACACATCCCTGCCAAGTGCAGTACAAGTTTTCCAGTATTGAGGAAAAGTTGGCCCTTTTTGCTCGTAGTAAAAAAGAAACACCAAACAACATGGCCCAAAATCGAAGTAGGCTTTTGCGGGGAATGCCATGTTTGGCCCGGGGAAGCGTTTGGACCGGTCCCCTCAGAGCCCTCAGCTCCTTCAAACAGAGCTCGGCCGCAAGCGTGGCATCGTCGGGCTGCTCGAAGCTGGCCACATGTATCTCCGGACGCGGGCTCAGCAGCTCCTCGGCCGCAACCAAAATGATGGGGGGGGGTTGTCTCAAAGAGGCAACCAAAATGCTGGAAGTTCTTCTAGGTCCTGCCTTCCTGCCCCCCCCCCCCCCCCACCTGGCCCACTCCCAGAAAAGGGGTGATGCAAACACGAGGTGCCCACCCCTTTTGCCATGGGGTCTGCCAGAACCCCAACTAGCTTCTCCAGTAGAGAGGTTAGAATAAAGGCCCCGTTTCTTTTTTCTGTCGTCGATTTTAGTAGGGGCACCCTCCCCCGAAAAAGAAACGGTAAAAGGGCACCTAGCTGGGGGACCTTGTCTTTCGGCCGGCCAAAAATATACAAAAATCAGGAAATCCCCACCAAAAATACACACACACACACACACGCATGTTTTTGTGATGTTCGGTCCTTTTGTCTGACTGAATGCCCAAGTTGGGCTTGGGGCTTCGGGCCGTGTCACATCTACTCACATGGCCATGGGTCAAAAGCCCATACCCCCAGTGAACATCCGAATCAATCCAACCACTAAAAATAGGAAGCCTAAAATGGGTGGTGAATTCACCTACCCCAAAATGGGATCAACCACAACGGTTTTGACCACCACGGCCATCTTATGAAGCGAATCCCAGAAAGCGAAGGATGGCTCCCTCGGGGCATCGAAGGAAAGGAATCGCCACTCCAGACCTGTCCGCCAACCGCGGGTTTTTCCCATAAGCAGACCCCCCGACTTGGATCTCACACGGCTCACACGGCTGACGGCGTGAAGCCCACAGCAAGCTCCCCAAACCCCAAATCGTGATCATGAGCCTTTTTCTGGAGAGCTGTGCGGCATAATTTTACTGTCAAGGCTTCAAGAAATCATGTGGAGCAACTGTAAGTTTCTGCAATCCAGCATTTAACTCTCCTTCTGGGATCCCTGCTCTAGCTCAAATTCGAAGCTGCGCTTCAGAATGTCTTTGTACTGCTTCCTGGATGCAACGCTAGTTGTTGCGCATTTCTCCATGGCTTTGCCAGAGCCCTTCTCTACACCCCTGCCTCTGAACTCTTCTCACCCAGCCACCTCCCGAGTTGCAAGGTCCTTACCCCAAGTCCCAATGGCAAATCTTTTTGCCCAACCTCCAGACCCTGCTCTCTGCGGAGAGTGCTTGCAACCTGGACTTACCTTTTGACCTGGGTTGGCTCAAAACGGAGGGATTCCCACGAAGTCTACTCCGCAATCAGTCCCTCTCTGCCAAAAGGATCGAGCGGACTGACTTTGCACATAAAGTATCGCGACAATTCGAGAAGCAATTGCAACACCACCGTGGTCCAAGTGGCAATATAAGAAAACAACATCGAACAAAGGGCCAAATGTACCGCGCATACCAGCGAATTTGTGCAACACCTTGGTCCATGCATGGGGTGGGGTGGGGGTACCATATACATATTGTATGCACATAGATTGCTTTTGCGGCCGCCAAAGGGAACGAGAACGTCACAAGGTCGTCGATTGAACAGCGGCAAAGGCCCCCACAACAAGGGTGTGTCTACAAATAGGGATCCCAACAATGGTTGGCTTCCTTTCGTCTTCCCTTAAAAGAAAAAAGAACCAACGAGGGCCACGCCTCATATTCATTGCAACCTTGGCATTCGCAGGATTGTTATATATCCGAAGTGGGAATCATGTTGCATAGAAACTGAACTGCCTGCCCGAAACAACCAGCTCATTGCCTGATCTTTCGTTGCCCTCGCGACGTACAAGCACTGCTAGTCCTTCTAAGCAGCGAGTTGACACAACCGCTTCGAAGATGCTGAGCAACATATGATGCCCGTGAACAGCTACAAACTCGCCATGTCACACCTACAGCCAAGGTTTTAGAACCCACCTTTGCTTGAGCTGTTTCATGACATGAATCCCATTGCAAGCCTTCCCTAAACCCTAAACCCCAAACCCCAAAACCCTAAACGCTCCAGGGCACTTCAGAAGGCTCCCCGAGTGAGAGGCTCCCGTCCAGCTTGAAGGTGCTTGAGCTCAGCACCTGGCGTTCAACACGCAAAAAAACCCATGCTAAACCAGAGTTGATGCACGCTTGGCGAGTACGGCCAAAAAGCCATGCTCATTTCAGGCCCAGCGCTTGGGCCTGGAGTGCCCGACCTTTGCTTTCTGATGCCTGAGACAAAACAAAGGAGTGGTTTTGATCAATGGACTCTTTCGCAGACTGTACCCCGGAACTCCGCTTCAAGAACAGGGTCCAGGCCCCAAGCATATGGCATTGAGGTACCCCAAGCTTGGTGAGGGGTTTCTCCATGCGAACTCGCCTGGACGGGAAGCCGCTCCGCAGTGAAGGTGTAGTCGGGGAGAGTGAAGGAGAGGGGCTTCACAAAGTATTCCAGCTTCATGTTGAACTCCTCAGTTGTTTCCTTCTTATCTGGTTTGGTTCTCCAGGGGGCAACAAAAACACTTGCAGGCCGAAAGGATGGCAAGGGCCCTGTGCAACGGTAACTTCCCGACTTGGGAGGGACTCCTTCTGCATGTCGCGGACCGGGAGGTCATTGGCATCTTCCCCGAAGGGTTGATCGATCTCCTGGGCGATGTAGAACAGCGTCCAGAAGGACGTGGAAACCACAAACACGATGATTCCCGCCTCAGGGCTAGAAGCAGAGGCTAGGCTCTGAGCTGCCAAAAAAAACTCTTGCGTCACTTGGGGCTATCTGTGGCTCATGCCAAATGGTGGCCAAAGTGATGTTAGACCCTCGGGCGTGGCGTGCGATGCAGTCTGCAAAGCGGTTTGCAGTCGAAAGGGTTGGGTGCGTTGCTTTCATCAGGTCTATCCAGGGAAAAGAAGGAACAGCACTTGCTCATGTGAAACACTCTTGGAGCCAACCAAGCAGCTCTGGACCAAGTGACCAGTCCTTTCAAAATGAACCCAGCGACACGAAGAAGCTTGCATAGATGCACTGAACCATATCAAACATAGATGGATCGCATACGCGCATGAAAGGACCGCCTGGGCTGGAGGGTCGGAATGCTCAGAGAGGCTGTTGCAGCCAAGCAGCCCACCAAGCCTTCAAAACCAGTTGGCTCGCAACAAATGGGGTGAGGATCCAGTGCGCGATCAGCATCAGGGACAAGTACTGCGAATACGGAAATGGAAACCTAGGATTCCGGCCCGGGTCCCAGAAGGCTCTATCAGCGCGATACCAGAATCTCCGGACGAAAAGGATGACATTTTCCCCAGCCCCACACGCAAACAGGTGTGTTCCGTGCAGGCATTCATTACCGGCCCGGGCACGGAATCATGCGGATCTTGCGCACGTTGGTGACGCCCACCATGCCGCGAGAGAGCTCTTGGAAGGCACGGGAGAGGATGGGCGGCGGCACGTCGAACAATTCTTTGTTGTTGGCTTCCTGACCGCTTGGCCGGCCCAAGCGTTCAGGAGCTTCAGTTCGCGGCGTTCGACCCACAAGTAGAACGAGATTTGCACAGAAGCTGGTATTGTTGGCCGGGTGGCCCCATTTCGCAGGTTCTGGGCTTGGTCAAGAGCGGCAGTTCTGGAATCGATAGGGTCATTACTTGCTGGTGCAACTTGCAAACATCTGGGCTTCAACAGTTGCCGGAATCAAAGAAGGCAGTGCACATGCATGCTTGACATTGCAATGTGTTGAAATACAGGCATGAGACACTGCGGGGTTCATTGTGGTGTGCGCCCCGGCACGGCACACGTATTCGATGAGCAACAATTAGAATGCACGGCTTCTAGGGTGCTACATCTTATCTGTCATAGCACCCCGAGGCTACCCTTGTACATTGAACATGTAGGTCACAAAGGGACGCATGCACATGTCGTGCAGGCTGGTCGGCCTTAAGTTTCCCTGTTCCCGTTTCAGCTTGATGGGTGAAGATTCTGTTTTCGTGCGTCTGGAAGCCTATGCATCAGAGGGTGGATTGCTTGAGCACGCTCTCCTCCCATCAGTTAGCGGGTTTGTCTTCAAAGAACTGGCTGGGCTGTTGAGAGCGGCGCTGCACACCCATCCTGCACCCGCAGCCTTGCGCAAATGACCATTCTGACATTGGCTGTTGAATCTGCTGGGAAGGGAACATATCTCACCGATCAACAAGTGTTGCGGTTGGCGGACAAAAAAAACCTGGTTTCTGAGTAAAGCGACAAAACTGCACGGCAAGCACGGTACAATCTGCCGGGCGAAGCACGCTGGGTGGTGCAATTTGTATCACGTTGCACCCAAAGTATTTTCTGCCATGCGTCGATGATCAGGCGCTCTATCCACAGCAGGACCGTCTCGCATCTGTCAGGGCTGCGGCTCAAATGCTGCAAGCTCCTCTCGCTGATGCCGTTCAGGTTCAAGATCTCCAGGGAGTCGTCATCTAGCTCACACATGGTCCTAGGCCAGCTGTACCCGCAATCCACACGATTCGCCGACCCTCAACAACGACAACTCATTCTGCATGCTGGTACTTCGGGTATGGTTCAACGACAAACAGGAGCATTCCTGAAACTCTGTCCAACTGGGGGCAGGCTGTGAAGGCTCGCAATCTTCTTGAGCATCTGGCAATCCCCCAAGCTGGTTCCTTGCAATACACAGCAAGGTTCCACTGCACCTAGGCCAAGCCAGAAGTCTCCAACCAGCTGAGCTTTTCGCCCTACGCTGAGCTTGTTGCCCAAAGCGGAAGGCAACAGCTGACAAACCCCACTTCCTGGCTGGAGACAACTCAGGAGCCAAGAGTCTGAAGCGCATTGCAGTGCAGAAGGCTCAGCAGGCGAATCAAATACTGTCGGAACTTCTCCACGTCGTCCTTGTACTCCGCCTCTGCCCTGCAGAAAGACAGCAAGTTGCTGAGTGCGCTGGTCCACTCTCCGCTGGTCTGCTGGAACAAGGTCACGCTCTCCCAAAATCGTGAGTAGGCCTGGAGCAAATCGCGAAAAACAACCAGTCCCAACAGCCCAAACTCGGTTGCTTTCTGCTCCCCTGCAGAAAACTTTTAGCGGTTTAATGGAAATCCAATTAGTTGGCAAAAAGATGACGTCCTAACATCCCTTGGCAAAATGAACCAAAGCAAAGAGCTAAGTTGGACTGGAACCCTGCCACGATTCTCAGTTTGTTCAAATGTGTTGAAAGCTCACCTGAAACCCACGCAGCCACAAACACTTGGTGACAAACTAGGGCGAAACTCCATGAGATGGTTGGCTTCCATGGTCATGGCAAGGCAGAGCTTTCTCTTGTGTTTGAGTAATCATGCCTAGCTTTTTCGGCCCACTGGGAGGCTCCAGCCTGGTTGCTCCTGAAGACGATGAGGAAGCCAAGCACGAAAGTGAAGCTGGACCAAATCCTTACGTAGGATTGGCTTCCACTTGATATACCCTCCCCCAGGCTAACATCTCCCAGAACGCCTTTGGAAGACTTGATTCCATTGACGGAGGCGCTTCCATGTTTGTCTGAGGGAGTGTACCCCTCTCAAGCTCTGCACACCATGGCTGCCCTGTGTATGGCTCTCGCGCAGCCGCGGACAACGGAATCTGAGACTCGCGAAGTTTGAGATTCGGTATCCTGATATCTTGGTGTTTGAGTCAAGGGTTTGCCAGGGCAGTGTCTGGAAGTTGTGTCGCGCTACGTGAAGCTTGGGCAACTCATGGTACTGGAAACCCGCTCGAGCACCAGCGTGCGCGGATGGTTTTGGGTGCAAAGGGGAGCAGGGGATCTCGCAAAGACCTCGTGATTTTCCCCCCTCCTTTCTTTGCAGATGATGGCCCCAAGTCCCGGTATTGCCCTTTCTTGGCTGCTTTCTGCTCCCCTGCTAAAAGCTTTCAACTGTCAGTGGTTTAATTCGGAAAAACAAAACCATTAGTTGGCAAAAAAAAAGTTAACGTCCCAACTTGTCCCAACCTCCCTGGGCAACATGCACCAACGCTTTCTTCCCCTCGGCTTGGCCAAGCATCGTGGTGATGCCCTCCATCTCGCGGTTGGCCTCGCCTTTCTCCGTGTCCCAAAAGCTGTGCAGCAGCACGGTGATCAGGGCACAAGGTAAGGACCAAACCAAGGCCTGGAGGACCCCAGCACCCGCGACGTGCGCTCCGCGAGGCAAGCCACCAGGCAGCTCAATTTGCTTCGAGTGTCTGTGCATGTCGTTTTTGTGCTCTTTCAATGTGTGCCAAAGCGCGGTTGAATGTTATCCGGTTGCCAAATGACATTCCTCACTGCCATTCCAAAACGAGAAGCAGAAACCGTCGAAGAGCTTTCGGCCCACTGTCGCTCCCATCTGTTCAAGGAAGAATGCTGCTGCAAGCAAGACGCTGCAAGCTCTGGCCGACTGAAAAAGAACAACCTTTTGGACATGAAAGCTGAACCAACTGGCACTCGTCCAAGCCCCAGGCCCTTTGTCTCTTTTGCCCCAAGAAATCCCAAGGATGCCTTGGGGCACTGGCGCCATCTCGGGTCATTTCCCCAAGAAGGATTTCCGGGTCCCGTGCCTTGGGGATCACAGAGCCGCGGCGCCGAGCCAAGACGGCCATCCCCCAGGTGCCATGCTTATACTCGATCATCGGCTCTGCTTGGCGCTCGGGCGGATCCGCGTTGAGCTCGACTGCTTTGAGCCGGACGCAGCTCGGCAGCGGGGGTTTTCTGCGGGTCGGGGGTTTCCCCGGCAAATGTTTGGATGGTTTTTCGGGAAGTCCATCGCGGCGCCTTGTTTGGGGTGAACTTTGGGTATGGGTCAAAAGTATACCACCAGGGGACCGCAGGCTTTAGTCCTTGCTTCCTTTCCAGGGTTCCGTTTTGAGTACTTATGTTTGACCTCCGGGTTTCGACGCCAGAAGTCGTGAGTCGTTCAACCCGGCGTTTCATCCTATGGCTCACACTCAGGGGCAAAAGGCGCAGCGGAGCATCAGGGTACACAAAACCCTTCGTTCAAGCAGGCATGGCCACGCAAACAAGCATATCCCCTAAACAAAAACATGGACAAGCAGAGACAAGGATCAAACTCCCCCCCAAAAAGAACATGGACAAACACAAACACGGATCAAGCTCGAATTTCAACGCATTCCGCCTGTGATTTGAGAAGCAGCCCAGATTTTCCGTTGGAAAAGCGGGGGTTCAAGGTTCTGCCAGCCGTTGCCTCGAGCTCTAACCTCTTTCGGGCTCCGAACGTCGGTGCCCATCCTGACTCAGGAGCGTGATGGTACTATCTGAGTGTGTCAAAATCAACAAACCGAAAGTTGTACCCTTAAAGACCCAACTCGGCCAAGCATCTTGGAGGCATCATCTCAGGAAGGTGTCCGCATTTCTGACAACGCTGCCCCAAGCTTCGACGCGTTCCGCTCCCTTTCTCAAGACACAACCGCCGCTTGCGCGAATCAGTCTTAGAAATCCCTCACACTTTGCCTACCCGAAGCGAGCTTACCCCCTTAAGGCCTAGGCCTCACCTGGGATCTTCAAGAAACAACTGGGCATGGGGCTCTTGAACATCTTATTCAGCCAGTTCACATTGTAAAGATGTCTGGCCTGCTCTTCAACCGTGGTTGCGGGAGGCCTGAAACCGCATTCGAAAAACAACTTGCGGCTTTGGCAGTTCTTCGCAGCTCCGCGCTGGTTGCCAGCGGCTTGTACATGGACTCCCAAACTGGTGTGGCTAACGCCTTTGAGATCCACGTGTGACCGTTTTCCCTCAGCTCTCATCCATTGTAGCTATGTATCACAACCAAAGCCTCAGGGGTCTCCGAAAAAGAAAAAAATGAGATATCTGAAGGGTTTGGACTCTGGGCGGCATTGATCATGTTCTCAGGCACCAATCACCATCATATGACGCACACAGCCATCAGCCGTCAGCCTCCTTACCTAAATCAGATTTCTGCAACGGCTATAACGGCTTTGCCGTCCAAACCGGCGCTTTGCTGATCGGGCATGGGCGTGCCGAACATGGACGATACGCCCTGCAAAAAAAAGGGACAACAGCAAAGCCTCCCCCCAGGTTTCGCGCTTGTGGCATCCTTGGCGGCGAGTCACAAGGCTTGCACCCGCTGAATGGGCTCTGCGCTGCGGATTGACCAGCACAGTCTCTGCCGAATCTCTGGATCCGTGCGCTCATCTTGTAAGAAGTCCTGTAGCCTGCGGCAAGGCCGCAGGCAAATCAACCATCGAAGCCGCATACACGTGAACCTGCTACGCACCCCGAAAGCAGGAACAATCACGGCCCGGCGGCCTTGATGGCCACGCGACCTCTTGCCGAAGGCACCGAAATCCAGCGAAACCAACATCCAACGGCAGTTGGTTGCACCTATGATTGCTTTCTCGCCACTGCTCAAAATTCTTAGGGCGCTCATTTCCAACTTTGAGCGGTATCCCAGCGCGCATTGTTGGTGCCCGACCTCCTGCTCGTTCAAAGAGCTAGCGACCCTTGCTGACAGATCCTAACATAAAAATAAACACAATCCAGAGTAGAGTGCTTGAGGGGAACCCCAACTCCTCGCACACACCAACCAGCCCACGCACATACCCGGCAGGTCCTGTGCTCCCTCGGAGTGTGTTTGAAGGAAGTGCCACAGCGGCCATAGGCTAGACTCAATGAGTAATGTCAAAAGGCGGTCCTCTAAACCAAGCTAGCAAACCAACTAGTAGCTTTCGGCAAACATGTCTTTTCACCAATCTCTGAAACCTTTTCGCGTGAGGCGCCCTAGGGAACTCTGTTGCAGCTGCTGGTCCCATGCACTTCTGCCAAGCAGCCTCCCGGCCAGTGAGGGTACTGATATGCCGTGTTCAGGATGGATGGGCCATCTGTCAGGCAGCACCTAAGAGTCACACCGCATGCGGCCGCATGCGTGTGGGGTGCTCGTGACATTGCCTGACCTTCTTGGAAGCCCCTAACATTGTCTGCCACGGAAAAAAACAGCCATTGTTTTCTCAGTTGAAGAGCATCAACTGAAGGGGAACCCCAGTGACTGCAACTTGAGGGAATATCCAGTGACTGCCCAAAAAGGAAAAACCCAGCAAACTGACCAATTTAAGGGGAAACCCAGTGACCGCCCGAAGGAACAAAACACCATGATTTAGGAAATTGATCAACTTATCGGGGCACCCAGTGACTGCCCAAAAAGGAAAAACCCAGCAAACTGACCAATTTAAGGGGAAACCCAGTGACCGCCCGAAGGAACAAAACACCAGTAATTTAGGAAATGGATCAACTTATCGGGGCACCCAGTGACTGCCCAAAAAGGAAAAATCCAGCAAACTGACCAATTTAAGGGGAAACCCAGTGACCGCCCGAAGGAACAAAACACCAGTAATTTAGGAAATTGATCAACTTATCGGGGCACCCAGTGACTGCCCAAAAAGGAAAAACCAGCAAATTGACCAATTTAAGGGGAAACCCAGTGACCGCCCGAAGGAACAAAACACCAGTAATTTAGGAAATTGATCAACTTATCGGGGCACCCAGTGACTGCCCAAAAAGGAAAAACCAGCAAATTGACCAATTTAAGGGGAAACCCAGTGACCGCCCGAAGGAACAAAACACCAGTAATTTAGGAAATTGATCAACTTATCGGGGCACCCAGTGACTGCCCAAAAAGGAAAAACCAGCAAATTGACCAATTTAAGGGGAAACCCAGTGACCGCCCGAAGGAACAAAACACCAGTAATTTAGGAAATTGATCAACTTATCGGGGCACCCAGTGACTGCCCAAAAAGGAAAAACCAGCAAATTGACCAATTCAAGGGGAAACCCAGTGACCGCCCGAAGGAACAAAACACCAGTAATTTAGTAAATTGATCAACTTATCGGGGCACCCAGTGACTGCCCAAGAGAACCACCAGTGACCAGTAATTTAGTCAATTGATCAACTTAAGGGGCAACCGAGTGACTGCCCAAGAGAACCACCAGTAATTTAGTCAATTGATCAACTTAAGGGGAAACCCAGTGACTGCCCAAAAAAAGAACCAGCAGTAATTTAGTGAATTGATCAACTTAAGGGGGCACCCAGTGACTGCCCAAAAAGAGAACCACCAGTAATTTAGAAACAACATGATCAACTTAAGGGGAAATCCAGCGACTGCCCAAACGCAGCCAGGGAAAACACAAATAGTCTCCCGCTCCTTGCAAAAAGAGTGTACTTCACTATACCTCACTGTACTAAAGCCAGGGATGCTCAAGAATCAAATGATCGTTTCATTGCGAGTCAAACCGGCCGCTTCCCCGTTGCTCCGGTTTTTAGCGCAGGCTTGCAATGGCTGACCGTTTCGGCGTCTTCCTGCCTTCCCGCCTCAACCAGTTGTGACAATCAACATGACCCGTCCGCACACGGCTCTCCCGCCCACTTCGAGACTGCGGGCACAGATTCCCATCCGCCACCCAAACATGTCGCCCCGTTCGAGAAGCCTGCGCTTCCTGTAAAGCATCCAGCAAGTCCTGGTCCATCTGCGTCATGCCGTCGTGCAGCTGCATCAACCACTCCTGCAACTGTAAAGGTGTCAAATATTGAGAGCAAAAAGGAAAGGATGTAGTGATGATGTGGGTGCCGCACCATATGCGGCCAATGTGAAAACGTGGATACTTCCGAGTTTATCTTGACACCTCTTTCCAGCGGCCTCTCAAAGATGCACTTTTGGAAGTTGAGGCTATACCTGCGACTTCCGGAGGGTACAAATTTTTGCCGTTTGGCGACAAGGCATTCTGTCTCTGCGGTTTCGGGAAAAATGCGCCGTTTGCCTGAGGATACGGCCGCTTCACAAAATGCCCATCCGACCGTCCAACGATCAGAAGAGTTGCCGTTTGGACTGCCGTTTGGACGGGTGAAATTGCTGTTTCGATTTGGCAAGCGACCGCCTACAATGCTCAACATGCAACAGTGTCGTTTCGCAAAAAAAGTGCCGTCTCGATGGAAAGCATGGGTTTTTAACCAAACAGCAGAAAAATGCTTAAAAATGTACCCGCCGGGAAGCCACAAGTATATGTATATATTTGCATAAATTCGATTGCACAGGAATGTTGATCAACACGTTGAATGGGTAGCAATTCGGCCTTGTCAGCGGAGACATGTCTTTCAAAGAATATGTGGTGCGGACAGCCGCGCACTATGTTAGCATGTGTCTTGAGGCAAAATGGCCCGTCCATGTGTGACCTATGGGGGACCTGACACGTCAACGCCCCTCCTTCAACGTAGGCGTCGTTTCGCTAAGCCAGCGGTGACAGGATTCCAAATTCTTGTCCAATTTGGCCTTTCCAAGGATTTTTGCGGCGGCAACAACCCCTTCTCAGCATTCAAGGATATTTCGACCGCCAAAAATCCTTAATTGCTGATTCTCCTTGTGCATCCTAGTTGCCGACCTCCGGCCCGCCCCCAACAATTGAGAATGTTTCGGTCCGTTTCCGGTCCAACAAATTCCTCTGTGGCTGATCCCAAACCTCCGGAGCAATTAAGGATTTTTTGGGCCAAACAAACCCTTCCTTGCTGACCCCGCCCCCCTTTAGCAGCTAAGGATTTTGCGGGCGACAGGCATAGTTGCTGACCGGCGCTTCAGGACTTATCAGTTCACAAACTCTTTTTGTGGTAGCAGCAGAGCATCTGTTTTTGCATTTTCTTATCTGCGACCGTCGCTTGAATGAACACATGCAACACGTTTGAAACTGCGCTGCTGGAATTGCATGGTTTCTGCAGGCAAGTGCGCATGCGCCCCTGCTTCAGCAAATGAGGATTATTTGGGGGTCGAGCAAATTTTGAAATGCTGAGAGGGGGGGGGGTTCGGCAATGTTGGGGAGGGGGGGGGGGTTCAGCGGTTAAGTTTTTCGGTTGGCACCTCCTTAAATGCTGAGGGGTCAGCATTTAAGGATTTGCAAGAAATCCGTACATGCTGAGGGGAGGTTAGCATTTAAGGATTTGCGGGGCCGAAGGAGGGTCAGCATTAAGGATTTGCAGGGGCCAAAACATCCTTAAATGCTCGGGGGGGGGGGGCAGCATTTCAGGATTTGCGGGGGCCGAAAATTCCTTAAATGCCGAGGGGGGGTCAGCATTTAAGGATTTGCGGGGCCGCCGAAAAATCCTTGAATGCTGCGGGGGGTCAGCATTTCCGCGAGGGCCGAAAATCCGCCCAGGAAGTTTGCGGCTTCTCCATCCTCACAATCTCGTTTTTTCTCGCTGTGAATGGCAACTGTCGCGCAAGAAGTAGCGGCAGTGGGAGCGCTTCCACATTCGTAGCTCCTTCGTTATGTGAAAAAGGCGACCGTAAACTCCTGTCGTCTTCTTTTTTCTCTTCTTGAAGATGTCCGCCGTCGGCTTGCTCATGACCACCGCCTCTTCCTCCGGAATGCCTCAGGCTCTGCCTTGCTTAGCGGCTTCTTGATAACCTGCTCCAAACCTGTAGTTTTTCCTCCTTTCTTAACCTTCATCTTGTCATC
>CAUJNA010000164.1:162500-307072 GCA_963377175.1 Effrenium voratum
TCAAGAAAAGCACAAAGCCAGATCATCATGCTTTCAAAAGAAAACAACCACAGGCCTCGAACGGAGCCATGGCATGAAAACCGTTGCCGCCATGTCACAAATGGCTGTCCCCTACGTCCAGCTCCTTCGGCGAGCAAGTGACCAAGCGGCAAGCAACGGCACACCTGCGCCCTGGCGGCCTGGCCTGTGCCAACTTGACAGAAAGCTGCTGACAGAAAGCTGCTGACAGAAACCTGGCTGCGTGACAAGTGGGCAGATGTGGGTAGCACTACGTGCTCCTGAGCAAGGTAGAAGAGGGTGAAGTACGCAGTCTCAACTGCAAAAATGATGATGCCCGCCTGAGAATGTAGCAATGGCCTGTATACATCAGCCGGCTTACATTCATGGAGCGAACAAGATCAAATCCTTACAGTACTTGCACAGTGCCATGGGAAAAGCGGCATCCTTTCGGCTGTAGGCTGATTCAGGCGTTGCTGAAGAATAGGAGAACCTGCAAAAGTCCTCCTTTCACACACGCACACATCAAACGAATGGCTACACCCAGTTGGAAGGGCCGACCAACCAGGTGCCGCTGAGAAAGGTGGCTTGATGTGAAAAAGAGCAGCATGAGATGCCACCGGCCACCGGACAAAAAGGCGCTAGGCGCTTTCCTGGAAACCTGGGTTCCAAGAGGCCAAGCAGCTGGGCTTGATGTAGCATGACATCTGGCCTGCGTCCTTTTTCAGGCCCTGTGTGCCCCCCTTCTTTTCAACATGAGGCCATCAAGCTTTAGGGCCTTCGGTGCGCGTCAGTCATCGGACTTTGCTCAACTGGCCAACCCCCCCATCTCCTCTTGGCAGCTTCAATAGCTTTCTTAGCCGCACCGCCACCTAGGTCCTCCAGTGGAGAGGATAGAATAGCACTACCCTTTTTTCTGTAGTCTGTTTAGTAGGGGAACCCTCCCGCAAAACATTTCAAAAGTAACGTTAGGCAGCACTGGCAATGCAAAGGATGCCTCGATGATGAGAAGAGTGATGATGATGATGATGACGACCATCATCATGATGATGATGAGGAAGATCCTGATGACTGTGATGATAACTATCATCGTAGCATCCTTTGCATCACCAGTGCTGCCTAATAAGAGATGATGATGACCGTGATGACAATGATGATAAGGATGAGGACTGTGATGATAACTATCAGCGTAGCATCCTTTGCATCACCAGTGCTCCCTAATGAGAGATGATGATGACCGTGATGATAATGATAATAAGGATGAGGACTGTGATGATAATTATCATCATCCTGACGGTCATCATCATCTCTTTCTTGTTCTTATATGCATTTCAAAAGTAACGTTAGACAGCATTGGCAATGCAGAGGAGGCTACGATGATAGTTATCATCACAGTCCTCACCCTTATCATCATCATCTCTTCTTAGCCGGCACTGGTGATGCCGAGGATGCTACGATGATAGTTATCATCACTGTCCTCATCCTTGCCATCATTCTCATCACGGTCATCATCATCTCTTATTAGGCAGCACTGGTGATGCAAAGGATGCTACGATGATAGTTATCATCACACTATCATGATGATGGTCGTCATCATCATCATCACTCTTCTCATCAAGCATCTCTTTCTTGTTCTTATATGCGTTTCAAAAGTAACGTTAGACAGCATTGGCAATGCAAAGGATGCTACGATGAGAGTTTTCATCACAGGCCTCATCCTTATCATCATTGTCATCACGGTCATCATCATCTCTCATTAGGGAGCACTGGTGATGCAAGGGATGCTACGATGATAGTTATCATCACAGTCATCATCAGGATCTTCCTCATCATCATCATGATGATGGTCGTCATCATCATCATCATCACTCTTCTCATCACCATCCTGATGGTCATCATCATCTCTTTCTTGTTCTTATATGCATTTCAAAAGTAACGTTAGACAGCATTGGCAATGCAAAGGATGCTACGATGAGAGTTTTCATCACAGGCCTCATCCTTATCATCATTGTCATCACGGTCATCATCATCTCTCATTAGGGAGCACTGGTGATGCAAGGGATGCTACGATGATAGTTATCATCACAGTCATCATCAGGATCTTCCTCATCATCATCATGATGATGGTCGTCATCATCATCATCATCACTCTTCTCATCACCATCCTGATGGTCATCATCATCTCTTTCTTGTTCTTATATGCATTTCAAAAGTAACGTTAGACAGCATTGGCAATGCAAAGGATGCTACGATGAGAGTTTTCATCACAGGCCTCATCCTTATCATCATTCATCATCTCTCATTAGGGAGCACTGGTGATGCAAGGGATGCTACGATGATAGTTATCATCACAGTCATCATCAGGATCTTCCTCATCATCATCATGATGATGGTCGTCATCATCATCATCATCACTCTTCTCATCACCATCCTGATGGTCATGCACGATTATCATCTCATCATCTATCATCATCATGATGATGGTCGTCATCATCATCATCATCACTCTTCTCATCACCATCCTGATGGTCATCATTATCTCTTTCTAAAATTTGACCGGGGCGAAAATTTAACATTTCACCCAAAAGAAACCAAAGAAACCAAAACCAAGGGCACTGTTTTCTTTTGCTCGAAAACCACAACTAAATCCGGGGGTCGGCGGCACTGGGCGGCAGCCCTTAAATAACACTACCCTTTTTTCTGTAGTCTGTTTAGTAGGGGAACCCTCCCGCAAAAAAGAAACGGCAAAAGGGCACCAGCTGGGGGCCCTTGCCACCAAACTACATCCGCAAGAGTGTTATCAACCTTTTCTGTAGTCTATTCTAGTAGGCCAACCCTCCCCCAAAAAGAAAGGGTAAAAGGGCAGGCTACTCTTTTTTGTGTAGCCTATTTTAGGGTAACCCTCCCCCCAAAAAGGTCACTGGGTGACTTAGTCCAAGCACCCACCCCGCCCAACCCCCGGCGAGCGAGCGGCCAGCCAGGGCCGCAGCAGCTGACTGGCCACCGGCGTCAACAGCCAGTGGGCCGTGAGCCCAAAGGACAAGACCTGCCAAAAGAGCCCTGGGAGCTGGATCTCGCCTCAGCTTAACGGGAACGCACCCGTCAAGTCGCGCCAGGTTTCTCATTTCCCCCCCCTCCCAAAAAAAAAACAAACAACAAACAACCAACAACAACAGAAACAAACACATCAACGGGAACCCCCCCCCCCCCAAAACAAAAAAACACACGCACCAGTCAAGATTGGTGCGCACCATACTCGCATGCAGGCGCCCACGAAACCCTGCGGGCAACTGTGTGGAAGTTTCCGCACCACTACTTTGGCAGCTCCATCGCGCTTTGTGCACTTTGCGGCTTCGAGCTCGGCGACGGCAACTCAGAAAATCACAGCGGCAAACTGCGTTTGTGATAGAAGCCAGCCTCGTTTCAGAAATGACCTAGGTGCTTTAAGGACTCTAAAGCATAAGTGCATGCCGACGCGTGCCTACGCAAAGACGGTGGAAAACAACAGGACCAGTGTCAGGCATCCTCAAAGGCGAACCTTCAGTTTATTCACGTCTGCTGCTCAATTTTGCTCATAGCTGTGCGCCCAGACATGCTTGGTTGCATCATGTGGATGTTTTATGATCTCCGCATCAAATTCCGCTCCTTCTCGACAATGTTGAGATATGCCCAGATCAAGCAAGGGATCCTCTACATCAGATTGTAAAGATTATGTTGAGCACGGCAACCGCAACTGTGGTCAGGCTCCGCACGCTCGCTGTGAACAGTTTCTTGAGGAGAAATAAAGGCGTCAAAGACAATGCGTGTCTTTGGCACTACACACAACATTACTGTAGCAACCTGCGGTTGTCTGAGCTTCTTGCTCACAAATGAAGCTGGGGTGCAAGTTGGAGCAAACAACAGCAGCAAGTGTGACCCAGAAGCACCTTCTTGGCACCAAGCGCGCAAAAAACACACACAAAACAACAACAACAAAAACACATATTTTGAGGGCACAGCCGCATTTCTTGGACAACCGATTCCCTTGTTTGTTGCTAACCATGGCCGCAGCCTTGTTGCAGTATTCAACCTGGCATGGGTCCAAGTGGTCCTAACCAAAGAATCAGGGGCAACCCGCGGCAACCCCCCGACGCGTCCACTGGCAAGTCGACTTCGTGAATCAACAACTATTCAAGCTAATTGGGATCCAACAAACAAGTTCTTTAGCCCTTCACTAGAGGCGTGATCGGAGCAGCTGGTGGAGAATGTGATTCGCGCGCGAATCCCGAATCCTGAATTCCGCAGCCGGACAGGCTGGGGCCTTCGTCCGGAATCCCGAATCCCCAATTCCGAATCCCTTTTAGCCGGAGAGGCTGGGGCCTTGCTAGCCTCGGATCCCGGATCCCCAATCCGAGAACCCCCCGAATCTGCGATCACTCCCTCCAGATCACTCCTTCACATTCCACAAACTCCCCCGCCGAGCCGCTTCTGCTTCGGAAGTTCAAAACACCCAGCATTCCATGGGACAGCTGCTGAAGGGCACTAGATAATATGGGTGCAGGCACCTGACACCAGCCGCTCGAATCGAATCGAAGCCTCTTATGCAAACGTGTATGGAAAGCAAATGAAAGCAAAACAAATACCCTCCCACCAACAAACACGGAAGAGCACAATCCCTTTTTGGAAGACACATTTGCTTTTTCTCTTGGAAAGAAAGCCTGCACACTTCAATGTTTCTTGATGAGAGAGCAACGCAAGCTTTTGCCAGGACGATTTCCATCTGCCAGGCAAAGTGGGAAAGCTCATCATACCTCCCATGTTTCAATGAATGAGTCCTCGGGCCCATCGGATATGTTCTTGGGTCCAAAGCTCCGTGGGTTCACCAGGCCCGACATGGTAACATTTCGAGGAAAATGGAACTTCAGGGAGCCTCATCTTCGATAGCGTTTCTCATTTCCTGTTATTAGCAGTTTTTTTGGAGAACTCCGGGCTAAGTACCCGTCTCATGATCCATGTTGCGAGATCTTCTTGAGATGCTGTTGGGACCTCTCGGCCAGCCTAGGCCCACCTTGCCCAGAGATCTGCGCAACACGCTGCCTTGCAGCTGGTTTGCTCGTGGAGTTGGCAGTCTGACGCAAGGTTGCTTCTCTTCGGGGTGCGAAAGAACCCTCGAGAAAGAACAAAAATCAGAAGTTGGCCACAAGCAATGTCAGGGGTATGACGCCCTCGGGCGAAATCGGCACAGCTTCAGTCGTTTTGCAAGAGCAATGATAGCGGCAAATTCATGGCTACCCAAATTAGGGTCATCTTCTCACACCTTGCGCGGATCCTACAAACTTTCAAACTTTGCTCGAAGGAACTCTCAGAAACGCCGAGTTTCTGCAACCTAACATTTCCAGTATTGAAATCGGTTCCCTTTAAAACCAACAGGGGAAAACATATTTTTTCGGCACATGTGATAGATTCGCTTTAAAAGCCAACACATTTTTTAAAATGGAAGTCCTTGGATCAATTATTGGCTCTATGTCACGTTTTTTTTCCCCCAAGGCACGTCCAGCACCTTCTGGCGCTCCGCCTCCAGGATGCATCGCTCCAACCAAAGGAGCAGCGTCTCACACTGGTCCGAGGTATTCTTCCTCACTTCAAAAATAAGAGAGACAGACACAGAGACAGAGATAGAGACAGAGGGAGCGGGAGAGACAGAGAGAGAGAGAGAGAGAGAGAGGGCATCGCCCGTGGCAATGCTGGGAAGACAAAGGAGAAAAACAAGAAGCTAAGCAACCTAAGCATCAAGCAAAAAACACACAAACATGAAAGGGTCCCGGCCCCCGATGACACGGGCCCATGGATGCGGAAGTTTGTGTCATTTTCAAGGGTTTCGCAGGAACCGCCTTTCTTTGGGTGCGGTTCAGGTGAGGTGATGTCACACATCATGGGAGATCTAGGCAACCCATCACCAACTAGTCACACTAAGGGTGGACTTACCATACCCCTTGTTCATACCGGTCCCTTGGCTTCCAGGGGTTCCATGGCTTTTTCCCCTTTTGAGGAGAGGATACGGTATGAACATCAGCAGGCCTGTTGGGTTCATTTGCCCAAGGGGTATGTACCTTGGCACCCTGGAGACTAGTCGGCTAGCCAAGCTTCAGCTGCGCTAAGCTTTCCTTGTTGATGCAGCTCAAATCCAGAACTTCCAACACGCCGTCTTCCAGGCCGCAGCACTGCGCCAGCGCGGTGCTGTGCAGAAGACTCATCAGCCGCGTCAGGAGATGCTGAAGCCTTAGAAAACAACTGCACAACTGGGCGCCGGCACAAGGAAACTGATGAACTGATGCGCTTTGAGTGGCACAATCGACTGGAGCCGTGCCCCCAGTCCGAAGTGCCTGGAACGAAAAGCTGAAGCCCATCTTGAGCAAGGGGCTGCAAGACAGCCGGACGGGTGCCGACCGCGCAATTGCAGAAAGACAATAGCTTGGTCAAGGCGATGCCCCATTCATTGCTGACCTGGCGGGAGGCATGGGGATGTGTGCTACCTTACAATCTGATGTTCTGTGGTCAACAAGTTACCTCCAAAAGCCACGCAAATCCCCTTAGAGGGCTCTGGCATGGCGCAGGCATTTAGTCCAAGCAAGCGGCCGTCACAAAGCCTGATGGATGCTGGCCCAAGCTTGACTCAAGCCCCAGTGTAACTGGAGGATGTCACAGTTTCTCCTTAGAATCATCCCTGAAAAAATTGAAAAAGAGAGCAAAACACGGCTGCATTGTTTGATACAACACGCACGCACACAGCCCTAACTTGGCCTTGGCCTGTTGGATCCTGTTCGCCGGCCTGGTGGAGAGTCGACGCCCTCTCGCAGAAATGCGTGTAGGCGTGGTAGCTGCGTAAAGCGACCAGAACCCCAAGCACAACGCTGAAGCCCAGCCAAATCATCTCACAGCCCTCCAACCTGGGTACAAACAACCCCCAAATGACCCAGCCCCAAGATCTCTCAATTCGTCTACCTCAAGACACCACAAGACATAGGAGAGCCAGTCACTTGCTTTCTCCGAGCGTCTGCTGCCCCAGGTCCGCGTCCAGCCACTGGTGCAACAGCACCGTGAGCGCAGAGGCCGGCAGCGACCAGGCCAGCGCTTTCATCGCCGAGCCTCTGCCGAAGACGAGGCCATGGCTGGCCACCATCGCTTCGGAGTTTCCCGCTTGGGTCTCGGAGAACTCGCGGCTCGTGGCCCAAGGAATCTTGCAGGTGGCTCCGCCCCCCTCGCATTAGCCGCATCTTTCAGATGGCAGATCACTTGACCTGTGATGAGGTTTGCTTCATGGGGCTCACTTCTCCTGGCGAAAGATGCTCCGCCCTCAGCCGCTATGGCTTGACCTGGAGCTTAAAAGCTGCGACGAGCAGCTGCTCAGGGCAGAACAAGGCGAGTCCCACATCATCCAGGTCATTCAAAAGGTCTCAAAACTGGCCTGCCCTCAGATCCAATGCTAAAAGCAACTAGGTCCTCCAGTAGAGAGGGTAGAATAGGGTACCCTTTTTTCTGTAGTCTATGTTAGTAGGGAACCCTCCCGCAAAAAAGAAATGGTAAAAGGGCACCAATAGCTGGGGGACCGAGGAAGAAAAAAACAGTGGTACAATTGGAAGCTTTCTGGCATGGCTGGGAGCCAAGCAAACTGAAGCCGGACTCCGTGAACTGCAGCAACCGAAATAAATAAACAAAAAAATGCCGAGCCACAAGGGTGGAGGATTGAGCGGCGCTGGCTCGGGCTCCACCTACCAAAGCGGAAGCGACATGTCGAGCGTGCGGATGCCAAAGCGGGACACAAAGTCATCTGGCCGCGGTGGTCAAAACCGTTTTGGGATCCCATTTTGGTTGGTAGGTGAATTCACCACCCCATTTTAGAACCTATTTTAGTGGTTGGATTGGGATTGGGATGTTCACTGGGGGTATGGTTTGGATTTTGACCCATGGCCATCTACCCTCCCACCAAATAACCGGGTCCCTTTAAAAGGAAAATGGTCCAAACCAGGACCCCCCTGTCAGGTTCCATGCTAATTGCTGGGAGGGTATCATCTATCAGCTATCATTACTCCCTGTCACGCAAGGCAAGGCTTCTTCGGTTTTTCAAACTGGCTGTGCTAAGTAGACACCTCCGCGCCTCCGGATCAAATCCAGCTTCAAACAAATCCCCTGCCACCCCATCCTCACCAAGGCTTTCCAGTAGAGGTTAGAATAAGTTGGTAACTTTTTTCCGGACGTCTATAGTTCCCCTCCCAACCAAAAAAAGAAAGGGGTGAGAAAGGGCACCCAGCGGGACCATCCTACCTCTGAGACGCGCCTCCGGCCCGCGCTCCTCTTCCAAGCGCCTGCGGCGGCGCTCGGCCTGCACTCGCGGCCGCGCAAAACGTCGTTTCCAGGGAAGGCTTGGCTCTTGCGAGATCGGAGTTGGCCGCAGCCATAGGTGGCCTTTTGGAAAAATAGATGGGTTTCCCTGGTAAATGGAAGAAACCCCATCCAAACCAGGAATCGCCCTCTATTCTTTAAGCAAACCAACCAAAAAGGACACCTATGGCCGCATGGGCAAGCCACCGCAATGAAGGGCTCGGGCGATCTCTGGTCCCGGCCAGCGACCCAGAAAAAAATCAACACATCCACAGCTCGCAAGAAACTGGTGCAATTTAGCACATATTCACCCACCTGCAATCCCTCTAGCCAAGTTCATGGGACAAGAATGGTCTCCCCCAAACAGTGAAGAGAGGTGAGTCAAAAACAAAACCCGGTATTAAAATGGTCGACCCAGAACCATGTAAAGACTCAAGCAGGCGGAACTCCGCAGCTGTTTCTGCTTGGGATTGTCCCTTACTAACCTTCACTTACCCGGGTTTTCTAGGTCCTCCAGTAGAGAGGTTAGAATAAGGATACCTTTTTTTTCTGGAGTCTATTTTGGTAGGGAACTCTCCCGCAAAAAAGTTGGTAAAAGGGCACTACTGGGGGAGCTAGTTTTGAGCACGCGGCCCAGGTGGAGCTGTAGGCAGACTCAGCTTTTTTTTCACAAAATTGAAAGCGCCCGTCTTGGTTGCTGCAACGACCCCCCCTGCAAAAAGTCACTCACTTTTGGGGGGTTTAGTTTTGAAAACCCAACTTGATTTCAACCAAAAAGCTAAAGTCTCAAGATCCGACCCAACAGCAATCAAGCCGTAAAGCCTCATCATTCAGGACCCGCAGGTGATGCAGCTCTTGCCGCGCTCGCATGCCTTTCCTGGTGCAAGCCGCTGGATGAACGTGAGAATGACTAGGTCCTCCAGATTTGAGAGGTTAGAATAAGGGTACCAACTTTTGCTGTAGTCCTTTTTTAGTAGGGGAACCCTGCCAACCAAAAAAGGGGTGAGAAAGGGCACTACTGGGGGACCTAGATGATCCAACAAGCCCTGCCTACAGCTCTGCTTGGAAGGGGGAAACTCCTATCTAGTTCCAAGATTTGGAGACTAAGGACCTAAGCTTCCCTCTTGCTGGTTTGCTGGTTTTGGGGTTTGGTGGTTGAAGGGGAAACTCCATGTACCCTCTACAAGAACCAGGGGTTCACATACCCAAACCAATCCAAACCACCAATCAAGGGTTGCCTGAATAAAAATGGCAGGCAAAGAGTCGAAGACATCATCCGGGCTTGCGGGGGGACTCAGGCTAGGGGGCGCATTGCGGGACTGTAGCTACAGGTTGGTCTCAAGAACCATTTCACTTGCCACTCGTCACACGCTGGTTCCGATCACCTTGTATATGTATATGAATATATATATATACATAGATAGTAATAATAAACCCTGTACTCTAACAATACGTGAGACTGGTTCACCCAACTTAGTATATCAATATGAATAGAAATGCATATGCTTTTACTCGTGCTGTGAAGATGATAAACGGTGTCATTGTTGTGGTATGTTTGCCTTAGTATGAGCGGTATGATCAACCTCCAAGCCACCAACCGCAACCAGGCCATCAAGCCTCTCACCCTTGCAACATGGCCAATACCCCAGCCAACAACTCAAACACAATCCAGCATAGCAGCATCTGGCACGACAACTGAGCATAGACTGCTACAGGCGTCAACCAGCCCACACCAAATCTGATGCTGATTTGCTTAGAGAATTAGAGAAGCGTGCCTTCATAGCTTGCCTCCCTTGACATCACACCCAAAGCAACTCGCATTTAAATAACAGGCCCCATTGGTCTGCATCCGTTGCTATTGCTACTTTCGGTTGCTTGCAGTAAGTGAAGGCGAATTCATCACCTGCAAGCAGAGGTGGCACCCCCAAAAAGCGCAAATCTTCCAGGTTGCTTGAATGATACACTTGGGCTAGTCAAACAGCGCAACATTCTCAGGCGATTTTGGAGGATCGGCTTGTAAATCAGGCGGTTTGTGGATGTATCCTTTCCGGCACCCCGATGCGACTTCCGCCCTTCGACTCACGCTTGCGAGCGGCAGCAAGGTCTGCAATCGCAGCACCGCACGGATCCGAAGACGCTCCTCTCCCAAAGGTTGGTGCGAATGAGAGTGCATGGCCCTCGAGAACACCTGATGATCTGGAAAGTGGGTGGCTCCCCTAGATCAGGAGCCATGTGCTAGGCATATGATTTATTTATATATATATATATATGCCGTGAAGGGGATCTGAAAAATGGCCGCTAGATTCCAGTCAATTGCCGGTTTGAGTCCATCCCAAGTCGTCCCACGTACGGCCGGTATGGTGCAAGGCCTGTTCAGTAGACGAGGCACTCGCTGTCTACACTGTGTGGTTGGGCTTGGGCAACATGTCTCCCATCCCAACATTTCGAGGCATCCAGGATTTGGCCCAAGCGAAGCTCTGCACATTAGCTTCGCATGTGGGCACTGCAAGCTGCCAAGTGTGCTCCTGCTCGCGCACGAGGGCGAGCTGATCCAGAACCTGGCGCTCGGAAAGGACAGAGACGCCTCATACGCATCCATGGTCCAATGGTCCAATGGTGCAATGCCACCGCGAAATGGATTTTTTTAAGGGAAAACAGATCACGCGGGCATGCGCCAAATCAAAAGCTGCGCGCTTGAACATCAAACATACTACCTTCTGGGGTGGATTTGCGGCATGCAGAAAAACAACTACGCGGCAACAACTGCATCCCCCCCTCCCCCTTCCAGGACGTCGTCGGCACCATGGGGCAAAGGAAGCTCCTGTCAGTCCAACCCTCTCAAGTCTGAGTGCAGCGAGTCTTAGTGAGCCGCGACTAGGCAAAGTAAGCCTTGATCCCTAGTGGCCCTAAAGGCCCTGATGCTTCAAAGGCAAAGGCGATTCTTGGGGGCAAACATCGGAATCTCACAGCCCCGCGAACTGCGAAACATGTGCATGAAAGTGCATATTTCATTTCTCCACCATTCTTGACCGCATTTGTAGATTCCAAGTTCACCATTCACAAGGGTAAAATCTAAAACAAGCACCCAGCCAAAATGCAATTTCCCTCTCCCCCCCCCCCTCCGATCCGATCCTTCCCCCAGCCCCCGCCCTCCCCCCCCCCCCCGGTTTCTCGCTGCGTGCCTGCCGCCGGCTCAAGTGGACCTGGCAGGCCAGCTGCACGCGCCGCGCGGCGCCGTGGAGCATCCTCGCCACAAGCCGCGTTTCGGAAGCGCGGGGGAGGCGGGGAAGCGGAGAGAAGGCACCGGGACCGGTGGGACCTGGAAGGCATTTCGGTTTTCGTGAGTGATTTTCAGGGATCCCTCGGAAGATTGGATTCCATCTCCCTTTCATAACCAGGGTTTATTCAGCTTCGGGTTCCTTCATTTTTAAACACTGGATCGAAAAGGACAGAAATGACCGGTCCTGCGCTGAACCAAGTGGACCCTCGCGAAGTGGACGCGGCACATGCGCTGGATCTCCTTGACCTGCGGAAACGGATTTCTGGCGGTGGAGAATACCACATGGGGGCCATCCGTATGTCTGTTTTGTCACTTTAGGGGGGAGAGGTTCCACTTGGTATCGGAGAAAATGGCCCTAAAACCCGATTCCCTACAACATCCTACCACCATGAAGCTGTTCAAAAGGTGATGGTTCAGCTGCAAAGCGCATTGTTAGCCGAAGCTAGCCCTCCATTTCAGGATCTCCGCCCGAATCCACAGCCAGCCGGGTTTCCACATCCACCGCGATTCCATTTGTAACGCCCCCCAGCATAGGTGTCCTTTTTGGGAAAATAGATGGCCCTTGGAATCAAACCAACCTAAACCAGTGCCATCTAGCCAAAGTCACCTCAGGACGCCTATGGCCTCACGCCCTTGCCGACCCAAGACCCGAGCGTCCAGTGCCCCAAGCGGTCCGAGCTCTGGGCACTCTGCGGTGTCCGCCCGGCGGCCAGCAGAGCGCCGGCCAAGAAGCTCCGGCATTTCGAGGCCACCTAGCGAGCCGTCGAGCAAAGAGGTTCCTTGAGCTCGGTTGCGAAATCTGCTCCCCTGAGAAAAGTTATTTTTTAGTGGTTTAATGGAAAACCCACTAGTTGGCAAACAGTTAAAGTCCTAACATCCAAGCAAAATGCACCAAAGTGAGGGGCAGGTGATGCCCAAATTCCCACGGAGATGTGGGGGATCGGTGGCTTGCTACCGTCTCGAAGTTGAATTCGGAGGCGACTCGGGACATCTGCGCGGGTTTTTGGAGATTCATCCACGAAGCAAGGATCTGCTTTTGCTTGTTCCGGAGGAACGAGCGGCGAAATGAGCTGCAGGCGAAAGGTCAAGGGACCAATAGCCTTACAGTTGATTGACAACACCCAAGTTGCCTTTCATGCGGGGGGAGTCCCTGTGGAGAGGTTTCTCAAGCACTGATTGAATGCTTGCGCATGGCTTGAAGCTTCAAGCTCTACTCTCCACCATCTTCAGGAAAAGCGTCCATCTCTAGGGGCTCTATCCAGCAACGCGTGAACAGGTGGAAACCAAGCTTGACTGGAACATGTGTGACTGAACTATAACTGTATGTGGGCAAGTCTAGTTGATATGTATGTGCGGTATGCATGGGTCACGGGTGATATACATATATGTATATAGAGCAACCACCAAGTAGGCAGAAAGCCAGGGCACGATTGAGCAAGCAGGACTTCAACTCTCCAACTCCAACAGCAACCAAAACCACCCAGCAGCACCTGCCCCCCCGAAACCTCCCGCGAACACCTTCACCGCCGCTTCGCCCTGCAGCTTTCGCAGCGCAGCATGCCACAGCCGCTCCTCCTGATCGCAGGCTATCAGAACCTCTGCCATCCAGTGGTCATTCTTCAGCCCTTACCCTCTTTCCCACCAACATAGCACCTGATGGAGGGTACCTGGAAGATCAATTTGCTCCTGAAGAGACCCTCTGTGAGGTGCCATGTTAGTTGGAGGGAGGGTACTCCGAGTCGATCTCAGGTATCAAGTACCAGCCATTGCTTGATTTGAGTGCCTGGATTGGGCGGCTGCTGCAGCAAGATGGAAGGCGGAAGATCCAGATCCTGGGCCCCTCTGGTTCTGCAGAGGCAGGCATCCCCTAACACAGCGCCACATGCATCTATGCATCCCGCTTCCTCATGCGGCTGTCAGTTGCAAGTTGCAAGATTGCAGCTAGGCACCGCCTGCCTCAAGATGCTGTGTCAGCACTGCATTTGGCTGGTTCCGGATGTTTGAGACCAGCGGCACAAATCAGCACACAGCCTGAATCGGGTAGAATGCTGGCGAAAGAGGCGCCCAACTACGTCAAGGCTGAACACCAAACAATAGCCTTCCTGCCAAAAAAACAGCAGTGCCTGAAATGGACAGGGGAACATATGGGAACAACATGGTCCCCAGACTTTTGTTTGAAGATTTTGTATCTTCCATATCCCTTCGAAACTGGCTGAATTCCTTGATCTCATGACTACTGCTGTTTGCTCTTATTTACCTACCTACCCTCGAGGCCCTCAGTTGACTGTATCTGTCGCTCCTCGTCTTGCTGCCGCTGCTTTTCCATCCGCTTCCTTGGGCAAAGTGCACGGAAGCCAAAGATTGCAAGGCCTTTTGCGTTTGGTGGCAAATTAAACTTGCTGGTGCTCAGTAGGGAATGATCCAGGGCGTTGGGAATGAACCTAGAGATTGCCTTAAAGGACACCACAAGGGATTCTTGAGACATATCTGCTGAGCACCAGAAAGTAAATTACCCGGCGTTGACCAAACACTCGCCTGTCAGCTTTGGGGTTCGATGGCCCTCGACTTTTCCAGCGAGGGATCCAGTTCCAGCCTGCTTTCCTCACGGCTGACATTTCACGATCATGACTCTTGGTTGACGTTGGAATTAAACTTTGGCAGTTCAGTGGTTGGATTTCAACCACTACACCACAATAAGCAAACATGTAAAATGCTTCCCAACAACCATGGACTCCCCCAAAGATTTTTCCGGTGGCCCCGCCATTGGTTCTCTCATTTCCGGCAAGGCTCCGCTTCAGCCGCAGGCGGATCTTCGCCTCAGTTTCCGGGCAAGTGCCTTCCCGGCCCTTCCCGCGGAAAGGCCGCCGCATCCGACGGGTCCGAACAGCCGAGAAGAACCCCAGGCGCGGTGTCAGTGACTATGTCTTGAAGGCCACCCCTGCAACACTCGATTCTCAGTCTATCTTGGGGTAGCCAAAAAGTGGAATGGTGCTGTTGCTTTGCAAGACTATTTCCCGACCATTCTTACCTCCCTGCGCGGAATTGAAGTAACCCCACCCATCCTGCACAATGTGCAACAGTCCAAATGGAGTCTTTTGCAACAACCCATCATGCCCTCATATCTGTTGCCTCAAACGCACGCTAAACGCTTCGTGATCCCAGCGTCAGTTTCAACACACAATCCCTTCCTGATATCCCCCCTGAAAGCGCCCCCCAGCAACTGAGAAGAGCTGAAGTGTCAAACGAATGTTCTGCAGCCGCACCTGCAGCTGGGTCATGAGAAGCACAAACTTCAGCTGCTGATTCATCCTGCGCTCCTTCATCTCCGCCTGGGCTGAGCAGAAATGTCTCAGCCTGTCAGCTTGAGCTGGGGAATCCAGTTGCCACTATAGCGTTTGGCAAAGGGCAGTTCAGCTGGGCCCCAACTGAAACCAACCAAACAGCGACTTGTGGTTCTACTAAGGTTATCAAGGCCAACCTTGCCGAGTGTGGAACCACTTCTCCATTTTTGGGAGTATTGAGTCAAACTACTGTACCCCAGAAAAAGAAGAAGAACAAAAAAAAAACAATCCCCACTCAAATAGGTTTTAACATGGGTGGTGCACCTTCCCCAAAACAGTACCATTGGCCTCCATTTGCTTAAGTCCCCTGGAAAAAATATAAACATATTTCCAGTAGTGATAGATTCCCTTGCAAACCAACAGGGGATAACAAATATTCTTCACCAAATGGAGGTTGGTCTTCACCCACATCCTACGGGTTTGGGCACGCCGCCGGACGCGGGACGCGCGCGCCGGCGGACGCTCGGCCGCTCGGCGCCTGCGCCAGGAAGCAGCGGCAGGAGGCCTGGATCCTCCGCAGCGAGGGCACCCGCCGGGCCACGCACATGTAGCGCCGCACCAGGAAGACCTGGCGAGTTGAGTGAGTTGGGTGTGGCTCAAAACTAAACAGCTGGGGTTCTGCAGGTTTTGGTCTACTTGAACCCATTTACTGGGGTTCCGTTTTGGAGCCCAGTTAAGCCGCACCCAGTTGACAGAGCAAACTCTTCCGCAAATCTCTTTTTTCGAAAGGGACTCCTGGAAATGGAGCGCTTCAGGGAATCTCCTTCGACTCCTTTTCGGGTTCCATGTCCCGGGAAACCGAAGAAACTGCCTCTGGAGCCGGCGCACAAGGGGAGCCCAGCCCTGCCCCAAGTGTGTCTGATCTGCGGCGCCTTGATCTGCGTCTGGATGGCCAAAGCCGCGTCCCGGCGCTGCGCCTTGAGCTTGATGTACTCGCTGCGGGTGAGGTGCGCGTAATCCTCGGACAGAGGTTGACCCCCGCTGAAAATCGCGTGCTGAGGCACCTTCTTCACAGCCCATGGTTGGCGCGCCGTGTTGGCACGGATGATGGCACCAAAATATGTGCTTGCTTCTTTTCTGGGGGCAAATCCCTGTCTCGGCGTGTGGATTGTAGAGATCGCGGCCCTCGAGGAAACCCTGAAGCGAGCGGAGAACTTGACCGATTTGTGGCCTCGACGAGGCTCGCTTTCCCAAGGCCCGGCTTCTTGGAGCCAAGCCAGGCAGACACTTTCCACAAGAACCTTTCTCCGAACCTGAGGGTCGCGGCAGACACAAAGGCGCTCGGGTCAAGCTTCACCTGGCCGGCATTGGGTACCACTGGTCTGACGTGATTCGTGAGCTTTGAACTCATGCAGACTTATGATCCTGGGGGCCAGCCTCAGTTAGCTCAAGCCCTGCAGCCATCCGTGCCCAAGGCAGCTCCCATCAAGCCGCCACAACTGTTCGCCCGAAGGAAGCCACGCAAGGATTTCAGACGCAACACGGCAGTGCGAAGCCCGTCCGCGCAAACACCCTGCCTCAATCCGGGGCGGTGTCGCGGGTGGACGTGCCTGCCAGGTGTTTCAAATGCGAAGGCTGGGGAAACCCGCCACATATCCAATGCCAATGGGGCATGTGTTGACTGGATGTCTGGCCCTTCTGGATCACTCCCAGACCTGCCGAGGCCCAAGTTTATGGGCGTACCCAATCTTTCAGCGCACCCGCGCCTCCTCCGAATCTGGGAGGACATGCGGCTCCTGGAAGCCATCGGCATTGGCCAGCCTGACGCCCGTGGCAGGTAGCTGGGCCCATGTTGGCCATGTCCCTTCGGGATATCCGCAGGGAAGCAACACCAGGTCCTCCAGATTTGAGAGGTTAGAATAAGGGTACGTTTTCTGGGGGCCTAGTTTCTGGAGCACAGAAACAGATTGCTTCATCCAACCGTGCTGATAGTTTACCGTAACCATCCCGTGCAAGATTCAACCTACCAGAAGCTGTCCCTCGAGGAACCAAAAGCAGATTGGGGTGTACCCTCTCCAGCAACATGAAAACCACTAGGTTCCTTGTTAGAAAGTTAGACTCTCTTGAGTTGACTGGACAGGCAAAGTACCCGACCTTTCTGTTCGCCACTAAGTTGGGGTAACGTTAATTTGTTTTTCTCCTAGGGCTGGCTAGGGCTTGAACAAAAAGAGACCGCACATCCACTTTTCTTGGGTCTTCCACCAAAAAGTGTCAAGTCCAGGGAGTGAGTTCCTGGACCCACCTGCCACACTGAACCAGGGTCAGGTGTGGCCCCATGTGGACGACTTGACCTGGCGCTGGACCGCTGGACTGCTGGACCAATGGATCGCTGGGCTCCCGGCTGCTGTTCCAAGAGCCGGATCTCCATCTCCAGCTGCTGCTCCTCAAAGCCGAAAGCGACGGGGGAAGGGGGGGTTGGGGGGTGGGGGTTGGGGGGTGGGGGGTTGGGGGGTGGGGGTTGGGGGGTGGGGGTTTGGGGGGGTTGGGGGTGGGGGTTGGGGGGTGGGGGGTTGGGGGGGGGGTTGGGGGGTGGGGGTTGGGGGGTGGGGGGTTGGGGGGTGGGGGGTTGGGGGGTGGGGGTTGGGGGGTGGGGGGTTGGGGGTTGGGGGGTGGGGGTTGGGGGGTGGGGGGTTGGGGGGTGGGGGTTGGTGGAGTTTGTGGGCCTGGGCCTGGTCTTTTTTGTCTGTTCTCTGCTCCCTGAAACGGCGGCAAGGTCGTAGCAGATCGCATCTTCTTTCTATGTGTGGCCTTTGGCTGGCAGTGCACATGGCATGGCCTTGCGGAAGGGGTACTCCAGAACCTGTAGACGTTCGCTTTCTACCACATCGGTAAACCGTAAAGTATCACCATGGCTTCCCTTTTCTCCTCTTGGCTTGAACGACAGCCAGGTGCCTGCTCAGCCTGGTTGACAAGCGCTGCTCCACCCACAACTCTTCCGAACCACGCTCGGTTTGGCAGGTAGGGGATGTTGGCCCAGCTTGCAATGGACATCATCCCTGTCTGCGCCTGCTCCGGGGATAAAGAGGAGAGGTCGCCGGCCGTGCTGAGGTCTGGCACCGGAGGTTCTTAGATGTTCTTCCTCCATTTGCTTAAGTCCCCTGGAAAAATGAACATAATTCCGGTAGTGATAGATTCCCTTTAAAACCAACAGGGATAAATCAAAACTATTCTTAACCGAATGGATTCCTTAGGTCCTTTGTCACTTGCGGGCGGATATGTGCGGATTCCTTTGTCACTTGACCCGAGTGTGTTTTGAAAGGAATCCTGGGAGTCAACAAGTTTGTGCTCTGAGCAGGGAATGGGGCGTGAACGAATTTCTGCTCTGAGCAGGGAATGGGGCGAAGGGCTGGCTCTGGAAACAAGCACGTGCAACACACTCCCAAACAAGAAGCTGCAAGTACTCAAGAGTCCTTCAAAACAACACAATTCAAAGGCGCCTGAAAACACGTTCCGTTCAAATGGTCTGTGATGGCTCCTTGCAAAGGTGCCAGTGCAAGCAGGACTCTCCCTTGTCCTGGTCGCTTGGAGTCGACTGGATGACACGGTTGCAGGTCCTTTCTTTTCTTGACCCTCGGCAAAACTTGGACAGCTACACGAGCGGAAAAAAAAAAAAAAAACACGAACAGGCTCCACAGTGGGCCTGCCTGCCGCCCTCAAAGTCAGATGGAACCATCAGTTCAAAACTGAACCTGCGGAAAAATCGCCAAGCGGCCAGGAGGACAAAATAAGGGGTCTGCTCGTTCGGGTCGGCTAAGCTGCTGTTTTGCAGTGACTTAGAGGAGACAATGGGAGAATATCCAGTGCTCCACTGAAAGCCGTACCCAACTTGGCCTTGCCTGATGCCACGGAAGGCACAACGATGCCCTTTGGCGGCGCAACTGGCAGGCCGGAAACTGCATGCATCTGGCATGCCTTGCACTGTGCCAGTCTTTCTTATTGGGGGTGGTCTGGAGGTTGAGGTGCCACTCTCAGGTCTGCCATGATGTGTCTCGCCATCATGACTTGGATAAGCTTGCCGTTCCTTTCTTGGAGCGCTTTGATCGAGCATCAACCGGGGATCCTTCATCCTGTGTCGTGCAAGCAAGCATTGCGCGAATGCGTAACTCAAGGCGTCCAGTGCTATCGTAACATACCTCTTGCTCCCTTCCGGTGGGAAAATACTACTCAGTTTGTTCCGCTTCTGGTCAGAAAAAGACTTGTGCTCATTTTCGGGTCGATTCCCTCTGACCGGGGAAGCCATCAAACCGAAAAACGGGCCTTGCGGGGGCGAATCTTCGAGCCGACCCAGCCTCGCGCCACGCTGCGGTCCGCCCAGCGCGAGCTGACTGGGCAGGTGCTACTGAAACAATATTGATTTGAGGGATCCAAGGTGCCCTGACAAATCTAAAACCTGCTTGAAGTGCTGCAAAATACTTGCGCATCGGCAGGTGCTACTGAAACAATGCATTTGAGGAGCCATAACAAATCTAAACAGTCCAACCCTTGAAATGCAAACCCTCCATTGAAGAGTCTTTCATGGGCTCCTCTGATCCCATGCCCGCCATATCTCGGCAGAAGTCATGCAAAGTTGCATCCCCAAGTTGTGTGCCTGGTGAGCATTGCCCACAGCCTCCAACAGAATCATCAATGGCTTTTTGTCCTTCAAAAGGCCAGCCTTGAACGCCAACCCTCAAACACCCCAGACCCCAACTCTTGGGAATAGCAAGTACCCTCACTCTGACCTATATTCAAAATCCGGCACAGAAATGGTGCACCCAAAGCCATGTAAAGAACTAAGAAGGCGGAATTCCGCAGCTATTTATGGTTGGGATCGTCCCTTGCTAACCTTCATCTACCCGGGTTTTGAGCAGGTGGCTCACCTTCACTCTGCCACCGAATTAGCTTGGGGTGTCTCTTGCAGCTTGAGACCTGGGGCACGGGCCGGGCGGAGGAAGCGAGCCCGAGAGCATGGGGTCGATGGGTGGGCGAGCTCCTTTCATCCAGGTTTCTGGGGGCAGGCACTTCTCATTTGGCAGTGGGTGTCAAAAATATGTACCCAAAATGGGAACCCTGGTAAATGGAAACATGGATTAAACCTTTGGTCCCATGGTTTGATTTTGACCCACAGCCATTTCTCGCTTTGCCTGCGACCTCATTGCCTGGCGACGGCATGCAGGCTGCGACGCCTGAAACCCAACAGCGCAATCAGAAGTAGCTCGCCCTGCGCTCTGCGAGAGGAACGACGCCACTACACCTACCGCGCCTTAGTGTTGACAAACCTGGGCTGCCCTCAGGTCCCCCGCTAAAAGTTTAACTTTTAGTGGGTTACATGGAAAATACCACTAACCACTAAAAGGCAAAAAGGCCAAGGAACCGGATGGCTGGGAGCCACCAAGAAATACTCATGTCAGCCAACTTGAAACAAACCTGGTGCTTCCAATGTCATCCCCTTCAGTCCTGGCAGCCGCGGAGGTGAGGCTTCTCGCCCTGGCCATTGAATCTTGATCCAAACTTCCGCACCCGTCCCCAGGGCCACATACCAGCGACGCGAAACCAACGGATGACCCTTGCATCCGCCTTGGGCACTGATTCGAAACCCGAGGCCGAGAACAAAAAACCGAGGCAAATGATGAACAACGAGGCAGCGGTTGCACCTGTCCGGTTCCCAAAGCTTGGATCACAAAGTGTGGAACCAGCACAGGCGCTTCAGCACTGCTCTGTTTCAATGCCCCGGGGACAGCCGACGGTCTTCGACACCGCTCATGCCCAAAATGGGGGCTGCAGACCAGCAATTGCAGGACGCCTCCCTTGTGGAGGTCTCTCAAAGAAAGGGCCCAGCACAAAAAATCAGATCAGGGTGAAAACGAACGGGTCCAAGCTGAGAAAAACCACCAGTTACCCTCCCAGTGACGATTCCATGGAAGTGCAACAGTGCAAACAGAAACCCTGTAGAAAAGCTTTCCTCTTGGACAGGGGATACGTTCGTGCATTTCCATGGACTCGTCGGCTTTCAAAGTTTCCCGTGGCTTGCCAACCCCGCTGAAAGGCTCCCCGCAAAAAAAACAAAACAAAAGAACCGAAGAGAGCTGCAGGCTCGCTCCGGAGCTTGGCTCAAACATCGACATGTTCTCTATGGCTTCCAAATCCTCAGGCCTCGACTGGGCCTCGATTTCCCTTGGGACCCAAGGGAACCTGGTCCAAACCCAACCCCCCCAACCCCCAACCCCAACCCCCAACCCCAACCAAACCTCCCCCAACCCCCCCCCCCCCCTTCCGCCCCCGCCCGCTCTGCCTGCAGTGAGGGCCACCGGCATGCGCCCAGCGGACCTGGGCTGCTCCAGACCTGCGGCTCGCTTGCGGCTCGCGGCTCGCGGCTCGCGGCTCGCGGTCTCCTAAGGCACTGACTTCAAATTGAAGTCACTTGCTCCAAATTCCTGTCAAAAAGTTGCACCCAAACCAAGGGGAAGAACTTTCCGAGGCACCTGCGACTGATTCTGGCTGGGACTGTCCCTTACTAACCTTACACGTGTATATTCATCTTGGGTGCTGTAGATCTCCCAGGAAAAAGCTCAACTTGTTGCTGGTTGAAAGGACATGTGAGGGGAATCCAAAAAGCTAAAGTCTAAAGAGCCAACCCAATAGCAATACAGTCATCAGCCAACCAGCTTTTTTAGCAGGTGGGGTGCTTGTGCCTGGAGACATATCCACCCACCACTCTTTTTAACAGGGGTCTCGGTGTCCATTTCTGGGTAAATTCTGGGGAATCAGACCACTTTTGGAGCCCCTTTTTTTAATAAACAGGGGTTGATTCATATGGGGTGAACACTGCTCCGAAGCCAAAACAGGGGTCACTGGAATTCCCCCAGTGGCTTCCCTGAAACAATCGCCACTTTTGGAGGTTCCTTTTTGAGGGAACTGAAGAAAATCCTAATCATTTCCAGAGGGAACTCCTTTCGTATGTGTAACTAAAGTCGCATGTAATTCTGCAAGGGACTAAGTACTGGTTTTGAAGAGCTCTGATCCATGATTCGCTGATGCAATCAGACTTTTGAGCTTCTGAGCGAGATGGCAGGGTCGTGGCACAGGCTATGATTCCAGCTTCCAGTTTGAACACCAAGTTGCAAGCAGGTTGGAGCTCTCAAAGGGAAGCCCATGCAACATTCAAAGCTTTGCTCTGTGGACCCCTGCGCAGCTTCCTGGCTAATGCTCTGATTGGGCATCCTCCCGTGCCGAAGGTTGCCCAGCAATGGCAATGACATATCAAATGCTCGTCTATCACACAAAGCAGGTGAAGGGGGCAAAAATGCACACGGGCATACTTTTGGTTGCCAGCGAAATGCTCAAGAAACCCATTTTCTCTGGTTTTTTGCCTGCTCATGAGGATCCATACTGCATCCTGAGCTTCCGGCCATCATCGACAGCAGTGGTGGCTGCCGGCGTATAGAGCGGATCCATGTCTGCGGGGCGCGGATGGCAGCGGTGCGCGCGACTCAAAAACCTCCCCAAGTGGCCACATGGGACCTCGGTGAATTCCTCGTTTCGACCCCAACGATTAGCCTCGTGTTGTTCAGATCCACTTTTTGGCGTTGACGCGTCGAAATTCTGGTTGCTTCGAATGGTGCGTCTTGCTCAAAGGGCTTCTGCATCAACTGCTTCCATGCTTACCACATCAGGGATCCGTACATTATACACCTGAACATTGCCTTGTAAATGGTGGCTAGCCATGTTTCAAACTTGCAAGATGTATCTTTTAAGGAGCCCTGCTAATATTGATCTCATTTGGTCTCACAAGACTACCCTAAACCATTTACCAAAATGGTCACGCGTGATCTTGCGAGGGTTCCACCAGGGTTCCAGTTCCACGAGGTCCGAGGGCTCCGGGGTGGCGCGAGCAGGGGATATCACCTGAGCTTCTTTGTTGGGAAGATATGGTTTTGCATGGTAAATAATGTCCAAATGGGATTAAAGAATGCACCCGGAATAACGACAACTGGGGGGCCCAAAAAGATTAGCAAATGCACCTGGAGTAAAGACAAGCCCCTGCCTCCCCCGCCCATGAAAAAAAATGACCCAAAAAACACTCACAAAAAAAGAAGAGAGAACGAGAGAAAGGACAGGAAGGAGAGGAGAGATAGCTACCCCTGGTCCTTGGATCTTTGGTACCTTGCTCCTTAAATCCAAAACTGTCAGCTTTACCAAACCCATGCTTTCTTACATGTCTCTTGTTTAAAACCTGCCCACAATCAAACCCACAAAGGGGGTAGTACCTTCAGCCCCCAACTTGACATTATTTCAGGGGCCCCCGAAATAAAGTCTTGTTGCCTGGCCCCTGAAAAATACAACCTGCCCAGTGCAATTGGTTCTTAGCTAGTCAAGTAATTTGACAGCCTGGGTGAGGCTGGCAATGCTTCATGCTGTGTTGCTAGAATTGGACCTGCTCCCAAATTGTCAGCTTTACCAAACCCATGTTTTCTTACATGTCTCTTGTTTAAAACCTGCCCACAATCAAACCCACAAAGGGGGTAGTACTTCAGCCCCCAACTTGACATTATTTCAGGGGCCCCCGAAATAAAGTCTTGTTGCCTGGCCCCCCCAGGAAAAACAAAAGAAAGCTCCAGCAATACTAAATCAAATGGAAACTCAAGTCTACCGATACTAAACCAAATGGAAACTCAGTTCCAAATCTCAAAAAGGAAGCTCCAGCAATACTAAATCAAATGGAAACTCAAGTCCAGCAATACTAAATCAAATTGAAACTCAGTTCCAAATCTCAAAAGGAAGCGCCAGCAATAATTACTAAATCAAATGGAAACTCAGTTCCAAATCTCAAAAGGAAGCTCCAGCAATACTAAATCAAATGGAAACTCAAGTCTGCCAATACTAAATCAAATGGAAACTCACTTCACCTGGATCTCAAGATCCTATTCTGGGTACCCCCTTCGTTGAGGGGGGGGGGTTCCCCCTTTACTAATCCCATTCGGACATTACCTCCCTTTTTAGTAGAGGTTCGACACGATACCCTGAAAAAAGGCCGGGTAATTATTTGGAGGGGGTAAGCTGCCAGGGTTTGACCCGTGACCCAGTCGACCCAAGCTGACCGCTGCACCGCTCCATGCGCAAGGCGCCTTGGGGCGCTGCGCGGGGCATGGACCCCGCCCCTGTGGCGCTGCAAAAGAGGCGGGGCGCCAGCGACATCGCCGCATTCGGGGTGCGAAGGGCGCGAATGCGAAGCCCAGCACGGGGAGAAGTCCCCAAGAGAAGAACGGGGCTGCCGTGGGAGTGGGAGATTGTGGGGTGGTGTGGGATGGTGTGGGGTGGTGTGGGGTGGTGTGGGATGGTGTGCGAGGTGTGGGATGGTGTGGGTCTGGTTTTGGAGAGCTCGTTTGAAGGGTTCTGCACACATGACTGTCAAGCTTCAATGAATTCTGATGGTCCCACGCCTTCCCAAAATGAAAAACGGGAGGACTCCTGATGCGTGGGTTGCTCTATCATGTTGATGGGACCTGGTGGGGTCCTCTCTGCTCGTGTCTGAGCCAAAGGCTTTGAATCGCGGTTTCTGGGATGAACTTCCTCAAACAACCCAGCTGGCAACCGCCAATTAGCACAACACCCAGCAGGCAAGCCGAAGAAGTCTTGTGCCTGCTTATCTTCAACAAGCACTCCACCAAAAAAAACATGCTGGCCTGACAAGACTGTGTTCAAGCTCAAGCGCAAGCAAGCAAGTGGAAAAAGAAGCGCCGAACAAAATCCATCAACATGCATCAACAAGCTTCCGCTTCCCTGAAACAACTTCGAGGCATCTGCCAAGCATCTCCTGTCACCTGAGGCTCCAGAAAATGTTCAGCGCCCATGCCTATGGCTTTGCAATCCCCAAACACCGGTTCCAAAATGGGCGGTTCCCCTTGATTTGGCGATGGGACAAAATTCAAAGCCCGTACCCCCAGCGAACATCCGATTCAATCCAACCACTAAAGTAGGTTCTAAAATGGGTGCTACCAACCAAAATGGCCAACCAAAATGGTACCATTGGTTTTGACAAACAGCCATTTCCCTTACAAGCGCAAAGGCTCCCCCCGCCGGTGCTCATTTCTTTTCTTTTTTGTCTGCGCTTGGCGCATCGGACTCAATGGAGGACTGGACTGGGAGGTCCAGTCAGTTCGGCACACCCTCTGTGAGCTCTGGAAACAATGGGGAAGACCTAGAGTTTGTATCACAAAAGGTGAGTCCTGCATAAATGCCCAGTGCTTGCGGAAGGGTGACATGCACGAGTCATTCCGACCCAAACTTGCCGGCTACAGGAATGCCCAAGCTGGTGAAAACTGAGCATGCATATGCCGCGGGGGGGGGCGCCATGAAGCCAAGAATGCCATTTTGGTGTTCAGGGTCACCTGCAACATCCATTGTTATTTGGCTCAAGGCCCCTCTTGTACCATAGGCACGCAGCATTCATTCTGCAGCCATTACAAAAGGACCTCAGCAGAGCGCCTTACAGGGATAAACCACAGATTGCAGGACCAGGGACATCCATTCTCAGTTCCTCCACTATTGGCATATTGGACTCTCTTGCAGAATAGATCCAGGGACCGTTACACATACTCTCTACTACCACAAGGTACCTGTTCCCTTCGGGGATACGGTACCCCCGGCAGTGGGTCTCAGGGGGGGGGGGGGGTCACAAGAAAAGGCGTGAAATGTTGTTGGTTGCGTCCAGTGATTTCTCTGCACGTCAGCAGTGGTTTCTGAAAGAAACATCGTGCAACATTATCTTCATTAGATTGCACGCAGGTAGTGCGAAGTCTTCTCCCAACACTTCTGGCATTCCTTCTTTCTTTTGGGCATTCCTGCAATCTTGCTCGGCTTCCAAAATTGCACTAACATCCTTTTCGTGCATTTCCGAGACCCTGGAGACGGTGACTCCTGCATCCACAAGGGGATTCTATTTCTTGGGCCCCGCGAAAACGTGCCAACTGCCATCTGCTGGCCAGCTTTGGCTGCCGCAGGTAAAAACTTAAGCCAAATTCCAAGCGCAGTCACGGACCTAGGCCACGGAAAAGCCAGCCACGTTCGGAAAATCGACCGCCAAGGAAGCTCATGCTGCCGAACCTGTCTACCAACATGGGGTGTGTTCCCTTGCCGCTCCCCCTCTGGCAAGCTGGCCCTGCCTTACAAGTCAGAGATCGGCTGGCGCTACCTCGGAGCCAAAGAACCCCGAAATATTGGCCTCTGCAAAGTCCTGAAGCACTTCCATGGCGCTGTGCACATAGGTGTCCTTTTAGGGGGAAATAGATGGCCCTAGCAAATGATTGAACAACCAGGTAAACCAGGGCCATCTATTGTTCTAGCAAAACAACCAAAAAGGACACCTATGGCTGTGCATTTACTTCTTGAAGCTCAAACCCTTCGAAAAATGTTGTGTCCCAGCTGTCACCATCCAGTGACCGTTGCGTTGCCAAGTTACCACTCATGCGCGGCAAACCGCAGGTACTAAATTCGCCCCTTGCTAGCCTTATGGCGTGTTGGGCCTGTCAAATTATGCATCCGCCTTCCAAATCGCAAGCGCCTAAGCATACCTCACCTGTTTCAGACGGTTGCCGCACGAAGGCACTGAACACAGAAGTCTTCAGCTTTGGCAAACGGAATGGAAAGTGAAAAATTACCTCTTGGGAGCTGGGGCCAGCTTCCGAATCAGTGACCCCTGTCAGGATTCAACCATCTGCGAACCCATCTGATGCCTGAAGCGCACAAAAATGCAGTCAAGGAGGCTGAACGTCACCCGTGACCAACTAGTACTCCCCTTATCCCCCTGTTTGACCTCAAGCGAGTGCTTGCCACATAATTGCGTCGCATGCAGCTTTGCCAAAGTCAGAAAAGAATCAGTGCCAAGGCGCCAATTACGTCGTTGGAAGAATTGGCAGCAACATTGCCGCCCAATGGCCGCACTGCGAGTCTTGATAAGTCGATGTCCAAATCCTCAACTCGCGAGTTGAATACAACGGGTGTTTCTAGGAAAGACTCCGCAACTCCACACCGCAAGCTGGTCACCGACACATCCTCCCCAAAATCATATTGCAACCCGAACAAGAGAGAGAGAGAGAGATATGTACCTCTCTGCCTCCATTTGTTGTTTCGTCCCCTGGAAAAATACAAATAATCCCAGTAGTGATAGATTCCCTTTACAACCAACAGGAGAATATGAAAATAAATATTCTTCACCAAATGGAGGTCTGGCGTCTAAGCACTTCTGATCAGAGCCTTCACCAAGTCTCCAATCCTCGGACTTGGACTGCGACTCGCAGTGAGCTTTGCGGCCATTTACCTTGGACAACCGCAGGCCAATGCGTCCCAACAGCTCTTGAGAGTCAAGCGCAGATATGTCGCGTGGTGTTGCCAATTGCCCGGATGTGTTGGAGGTGCTTGTGGTGAACGATAAAACGTTGGCCCTTCCCTGAGAGGGAACCAAGTTTCGCGCGTATGGCAACTGAGCTATTGAGAGCCGTGTCGGCTAAATATGATAGGATACGCCCATGTTGAAACTCAATCTGCCAACCGCAGTCCTGCAACAGATCCGAAGATCCGAAGAAAGCATCTAAGCAAATGAAATGGCAATCTCCGAAAGAGTGCTCTGAGGAATGCAAGGGTCACTTTGCTTGGACAGCTATAAGTTGACTTGTCAAAACTTGGAACGCACTTTTCCGGAAAATGTTTTTTCCGCACAGCTTCCACAGGCCGCCATCGGAACACGCGAGCCTGGCAAGATTCAGGAAGCATATTCTTGTGTGGTGAAACTACTTCACAGGCTGACCTGGCGTTTGCCACCGTCAGGCCCTTCCTTCACAAGCCTCTGCTGCCAAATAAAGTCGCTCAGATATCCGCCGCTGCCACGCCTATACAAGACCCACATCAAGGCCCAACCAGGCACAAGGAAGACAACCACTGCGATTATATAGACCATCGAATTGTAGAACACGACCAGAGCTGCGCCAGCCGCATACGCGCCCATGCCAAAAACTACCACTGGCATCATGTAAAGTATCATGAGTGAGTTGGTCAAGACCTCGCCGCATCTGGACCTAGATTCATGGCGAAGGTGGTAGGCCAAGAATTTCATCCACGAGACCAATACAGGACAAAGCAAAAGCATAGTAAGCAAGATATAGAACCACACCATGATGAAGTACCCATTTGGATGAGGTGTTCGCACGTGGAACTGCATCAAATCGAACACGCCCCATATTGACGGAGATGTGATAGCAAGGCTCCAAGCAAGATTGAACGCATTCCGCTCGAGCTGCTTGGTAATCACCTCCACGACTTCTGTACGGATGTACTCTACAAAGTCCTGCGCGCTGCCGAACCAAATCGCGATGCATTCGGCAATGATCCGCTTGTCACATACCTCTCCACCCCGACATCGGCCAGTGCTGCAGCAGCTGCATTTGAGCTGAGCTATCTGTAGGCACAGCAGCTGCCTTTGCATGACCTCTACAGATCGATAAAAGCCACGCATAAAATGGCAACACGCATAAGCGCCAGCAACAGCAGTGGTTACGAAGGCTGTAAGGTGCCAGGCATGTGCAAGTGATGATGTCTCTGGATCTTCATGAATTGGAACGACCAGCAGTGGAATAAAGGCAATTGTGATCATTGCAAAGACGGCAAATGAGATTGGCCCTGTCAGGGTGGGGCAAATGAGAAGAGGCGGTTCTCGCCCCTGCTTGCTTTTCAGGAAGGCAGCGATCTCGAACACACACCACAACCTTTCCGCAAAGGAAGCATCCCAAAGCACCAGCATAGACTCTGAACTGTTCAGAATCCCGGCAAGGCTGCAAATGGCCTCTGTCTTCAATTCAGCCGAAGTGTGACTGATGCAGATCCTGTCCAGAAAAACTGCTGTTTTACACCGCCAGCATGCCATGGTCAAAATGATGCCAGCGGCACCAAGCACTGAGGACCAAACGGAAGATCTCTCAAAGATATCTTCTGACAAATACAAATGATTATGGAGACCTGGCAAGACGTGAAGATGAAACAGCAGAATGCCAATCAAGGCGCAGCTGTAGCCCACACAAATCGCTGCTCGGCCGTTCTTCAGCACCAAGAGCGTCAAGCATTTGGCCCAGGCACTTGAGTGCCAAGAATGGCTCCAGAACTCCTGGATCTTGCACACCTCCCGGCTCTTGGCAAAGAAGTCTCTCCCTCTACTACCTCGCAGAGCTGCAGCGCAGGACTGGAAAGCATGGTAGGCACAGGTCGCCCGCAGAACTTCCGGCCGTGTCACCTCCATCCTTGCCATCAACCAAGCCAGCGCTCGGATCTTCCGGAGCTGTGATTCGGGCCCACAACTGGTCTCCGGCCCACTGTCAGCCGAATGAATGCTGAAGCTCGAGGATCTTCTGCCCACCGCCGCCGCTTCAAGATTTGGACTCTCCATGACTCACAGGAACTAAAGCCAAGGCAAACACGCCTTAGCAAAAGCTTGAGCTGCAAACTCTCTGGCTGCACGTGACTTGCACAACCGGAGTTCTATCACGCAGTGGTTTTGTTTGTCCGGGGCACAGAAGGGGCGTCTGTACAGCCCCAGGTTGGCCTTCGCAGGGTTGCTTCAAGCGCCCAACAAAAGCTCGCCATGGTGAGAAACTCCCATATGGGCCTTGCTGAAACCAAGATGACCCCACGAAGCAGAACTCTGCGCAGCAGTGGGCATCATGATCTTGAGCTGAGCCTCTGAGCGGGTCTTGGCAACGCTTATGGCTATCATCGGCGTGGGAAGCCCGGGAAATTCCAGAAAGGCCAAAGAAGTGACACAGCTGATCCCCAGCCATCCATCAGCTCCGCTCCGCCCGTTCCCGAAGCTGTTGCTTTCACCGGAATAGGTGTGTCATACCTGATCCTCAATCCCAGTTGGCGAACTACTGAGTAAGGCGTGTGTTAGCCCAGTCCGAGGTCAGGCGATTCAAAAAGGACACTTTCTTCATACCACCCTCAAGCTCCTTTCTTCATGCGCTGGGTTCGACCATGCGGGTGTTTGATTGTGAGAAGGCAATGATCGCGCCAGCTAACCCAAACTTGCATTGCGTGGCAAACATTGCGCCAGGTAACCCAAACTGGGTCCATACTACTTTATCATTCGCTAGGCCAAGGCATCTCACCCCCCCCCCACCCCCCTCTAGCCAAGCCACAACTTTGCATGCAGGAGAGGCGTTCTTGCTTCTGGCTGCTGGCAGCTGCACCTCGCTCAATTGCCATGTGAGCGCCATCCAAAAGCGAGACTGGCGCAAGGTGGTTTGGAGACCCGCAGGCCCCAAGTAGAACACGAGATGCACGGCTCAGCCGTTGAGTGACCGACTGAAGCTCAGTTCAAGAGACGCAAAGAACCGAGCCATGCCTGGCAACAGGGTATGCCACAAAGGTAAAGAATGGCAAAGAAGCGACGCCCGCGGCAACAACCACAAACCAATCCCTTCAATCAAGCCGCCGATGCGTCCGCCGGCCTTACAAATCGTGCCAATAAACAATTCGCCTCCAACCCGTGACTTGGTGGGAAGCCCAACTGGCAGTTCAGCAAGTCGCAAAGGGCACATGCTGATTTGGCCCAACGCCCAAGGGACTTGAGGGTGCCGTGGCGGCTGTCGATGTGCTTGCCCTATGCTGGGGCAGGCTTGGGCTAGTTGAGACCTTGGCACTTGATATGCCAGTGTCCTGCGTCTATCGGTCGATTGGACAAGTACCAAGCACCGATGCCTGCTCCAACCCAGTGCGACTCAAAACAAGCCCACGCCCGCCTCTCGTCAACCTGGAAGAGAGTGCCTTGTCAGCCTTGAACCACCTCAGCACATCATGATGCATGCTCGGCTGCTGTGGGAACCTTGCTCGGCCAATTGCAGCTTCTGCATGATAAGCAAATGCCGGTGTGCATGCGGTCGTGCATCTACTTTGAAAACACAAGGCAGGTCACCGCATGGCCAATTTGAGACAAGAGTAGCTGTGCGCAAGGGAGCAGCACTCATCTGAATGCAACAGCACAGCCCGAGGCGTGCAAACCCTGGCATGCTCTTCCAAACCGTAGGCACCCTTATGCCAATCGTTCAATGGGCAACTTCATGCACGAGCGACACCAGAAACAGGGCTGCCACAGCGGCTTGCCGTCCAAGAGAACCCCCCCCCGTCTCCCCTTGCCAAATCCAGGCAGATTAGCCTAAAACCCGGCAAATCTGCAGGTTTGAGTGGGCACGCTTGGGTTAGCGGCTGAGACCAGTCCTACAGCAAAATCCTGTGGCACATTGCGTCCCAGCTGCCTTCCAGCCAAGGACCTGGCAATGGCAACGAACGTGACCGGGTCAAATTCTCCGGTACAACCTCGGTCCCTTACCAACCACCCTAATTGGGCCTAGCCAAAATTAGTGGTTGTGCATGCATCCGCGCACACTAGCTCCCACGCCATGCTCTGGAATTGCCTTCTTCCCGCTGCACAGCTCAGGAAGAAGCTAATAACTGGGGCCTTGTAAGCTTTCAGCAACATCCAAGCGGTGGACTTCCTTGTAGTTCCCATGGCACCCATCCGCAAGTTGAAGGTCTGTGTGTCCCAGGGCTCTGAATCATGTTGCTTCTATTGCCCATTCAAAAAATCAACACATATCAAGTTGGCAAAGGTGATGCTCAAGCCCCCACAGAGGAAGCATCTAGAACCAGCGCCTTTGCTTTGCTCTCGTCCAGCACAGCTGCGCGCGCTGCCAGCACCTGCACATTGAACACTGAAGCACTCGAGGGAAGCTATGATTGGGCCCCGGTTGGTTAAAATCTGGGTGTCGCATCAAAAATGCGAGAGATGCGGCATGTTTTTGGGGAAGGGAACCCTCCGCCAATCTGCCAGGTTCACTCCTCTAATCAGGGATCACTATTGACCAGTTTGAACCTCTTGCGAACCCAACTCAAGCTGAAGAAGATCAGGGATGAAAAGCATATTGCGACTCTTCCATGCACGCCATTCTCAAGTCTTCCCAAACACCGACCCCGGAATTAGTAATCTTGCAAAAGTGTTCCATGTTTTCTCTCTTTGTTGTTGCGCTCTTCTTCATGCATGTTATGTCTTATTTTTTTATTTAGATTTTTTTTGGGGGGGGGCGAAGGTTCAGCCATCTACCCATAGGTCTCCTTTTTGGGAAAATCGATGGGTTTCCCTGGTAGTTGCTTGAACCATCAGGTACACCAGGAATCGCCCTCGATTTTCCAGCAAATCCACCCCAAAAAGGGACACCTTTGCTTATCTACCCCTTGCCCCGCTCATTCCGCTTAGCTCATTCCGCTTCTCCGCTTCCGCTTGCGCCTGGGCGCGGGCCCGGAAGCCCCGCTTGGTCTCCAGCAGGCCCCAGGCCACCAGCAGCGTGGCCAGCCAGCGCCGGGCCACGCGCAGGTTGTGGCCTCGATTTTTTCCGACGAAAAGGTCGAGGCTGGGGCGGCTGCGGGGGGCGGGGGGGGCTGGGGCTCCAACTGGATTTGTTTTTGTGTGTTTTTGTTTTTTTTGGGGGGGGGGTTTCTGGGGGGGGGGGAGAAAGCTCCCAGTTGGACCTTCTTTTTTTTTTGTTAAAGAATGGTTTCCCTATCCCCAAAAAGGGGCATCGTGTCTCCAAAAATCGGGCGGGCGGTTTGCTATGGACTTCTTTTGGCTTCCCACCAGGAAAAATGCACGTCAGCCGAAGGGCTTCGGAGGGTCAAAAACTCCATGTAAACCACCTGCTGGTCCTTGCTGGTCCTTGCAACCAGCCAGCCCAAGAAACCCTCCGGTCTTGGAATCAGGCAAAGCAACCGGGCTTTCACTTCGTGTCAAGGGCTGTTCGTGTTGACAAAGTTTCAACTGACCAGCTAGCTCCAGTCGGCACTTTGAAGGGCTGTTCGCGTTGACAAAGCTGACCAGCTGGCCCTAGCTGGCCCCAGAACCGACTGGCACATAGCAAGTTCAAAACAAGGCTCTCTCCAGGACGGGAGCCCGCGACCTCACTTGATGATGGCCATCAATCCACACATCCAGCTCCTTGTGAATGAGGCCCTGCACCTCAGCGAAAAAGGGCGAGCCCACTCTTCCCTCGCTTGCTTTCTGCTCCCCGGCAAAAAGTGACTAACTTGTAGTGGTTTAATTTGGATCCCTGGGCGAAATGCACCAATCTTCCATTCTCGGCCCAAACCCTGCGCCTGGAACATGGATTCAAATGGCTCAGGTTGGCTTCCCTTTGTCCCTGTGGCCCCCCTTAACATGGGAACGCAACCAACCCCCCAATTAGGGGTACCGTCCAAAGACCAATGGCAGGAACCTAGCAGGAACTGGTCCTTAAAGGAACATGGTCTTCCAGCTCTCCAGCAACCGGAGTCCTTCCGTTTTTTGGGAGGATACCCCTAAAAATCCCCCCCCCCCAACCACCCCAAAATCCCCCCAACCGTCCAAACCGCCCCACTCGAGCCCCACTAGTCACTAGGCGAGCCGCATATCGGGTGCCCTCCTGAAACGCCGACCGCGCGGCGTCCAGGCACGTGGAGGTCTTCTGCTCCGTGAGCGCCAGGTTCAGCCTGACGCGTCGAATGCAGAGGCACCCCACGTCCAGAGGCCTTACTTACACCGAAAAACACCGGGGCTCGAAGACAAAAAAAAAGCTGCCCCTTACCTCGGTGTGGACATTGGCTGGTTGGTTCGAAGGGGGAAAGGGACACCTGAATTCACATTGTGAGTTGCTTGTTGTTTTGCCTTCCTAAAGCTTTCAACTCCACAACGCACCCACAATTGTGGACGCACCCACATAGACCGCTGCCACAACTGTGAATGGTTGATCAATGACTGCCTCCATTTGGAAAAGCCCACTGGAACAAAAAAAATAACTCCAGTGGTGATAGATTCCCTTTAAAACCAACAGGGGAACATCGAACTATTCGAGCCAAATGGAAAAACTGTGTTCGACCAAAATGCTCACGAGCTGGTTTTTGCACCCCCCCCCCCCCCCCCCCCCCCGCATGCAGCCCAGAAGCCAGGAGCATGCAGCTGCCGCAAAGGTAGGCACTTCCTTCCTGGGCAGCTCAACTCAGCCGTGGTCAACGCTGCCATGGGAGCCCCGGGACCAGCTCCCAGCCAGCTCCTCCAGCTGTCTGGAACAACCAAACATGTCTTAGTCTTGTTGCGGGGCGTCTCAACTTCAGAAACCAACTGGAGCAAAGCCCGGGAGGTTCAGTGTGAAGGACAATGACATAATGACACGCTGTTGGCACTCAACTGGCCCCTGCCAGGAACAAACCACCATATTCGAACACCTAAGTTGAGCTCCCTGACCCCATAAGCCACCAATGTAAACCCCGGATTAATACACCCGGTTTATTAATAGGAGGGTGTCCCGTTTTAGTGGAGATTCATCACTTTTGGAGGGAACACCCCCCCATTAATGGGACGGGTTTATTAATCCTGGGTCAACATTACTGGGGTGCCTTTATCGACCAACCGTCAAAAACGCGTCAACGGATTCACTTCCCAGACGCGTTGGAGGCAGCGTCTCTTGTAGAGCGATCGCCTGGCGGTATCGCCGGGTGAACACGAGCAAACGGAACTTCCTTGACAAACCTGGGCTGCCCTCAGATCCCCCGCTAAAAGTTGAACTTTTAGTGGGTCAAATGCAAACTACCACTAAACACTAGGCTAACAAGCTCAGGGGATGGCTGGAAGCCACCAAGAAACATCTGGGTGGCAAGTACGTCTGCTAGCGAAGCATGGCAGCGCACAGTCGAAAGCCTTTCCCAGAAAAAAATAATACCGACGTACCCCCGTGTTTGTCGGTGGCTAGGCATCAAACATCAAATTGAACTCGTTTGATGGCCAGCCGAACCACATGCACCACGCTCTTTCGACCTCAACGGAAGATTTCGTATCGGAACACGCCGCCGGTCTCTTCCCCACTCCCCCCCCCCTTGGCTCTGCCGAGGGCCCAGCCGCACGGTACACCGCCGAGCTCTCCGCAAACTTCCGCGCCCTGCGCAGCTCCACGGCCTCGTAGTGCAGCCTCCGGTGGAAAATCCGCGGGGCGCCAGGCGGAAATTGGCCGAGCGGGGGCGGTCGTTGCGGCGAAGGGACAAAACGCGTCCAGCTGTTTCTCTTCTTGTTTTTCTTGTTGGTGGAGGGGGGTTGCCTGGAAGATAAAGGGGCGACTAGGTCCTCCAGTAGAGAGGTTAGAATAAGGGTACCAACTTTTTTCTGTAGTCTATTTTAGTAGGGGAACCCTCCCAACCAAAAAAGAAACGGGTGAGAAGGGCACCTAGCTGGGGGACCTAGTTGGAGCACAAAACCGGATTGCTTCATACACATGAAGGCCCTGCGCACCCGACCCTGTTGATTGTGTCCCATGTAAGATTGAACCCAGAAGCTGTCCCTTGAGGAACAAAAAGCAGATTGGAGACTTGGTTGCTGCTGACCCCCCTGCAAAAAGCTTTTCACTTTTTGGGGGTTTAGTGTTGAAAACCCAACTCGATTTCAACCAAAAAGTTAGTGTTTAAAGATCCCACCCAATAGCACTCAAGTGTTTAGTAAGATAGGGGTGGGGGCCCCTCCAAGAGTGGTCTGATTCCCCCCTATTAATTAAGCCAAGCCTCAGTTGCCTAGTTCGGACCTGGAACTAAAAGGTGATCACCTTTTGGGGCCATGACTAAAAATGGGAACCCAAAATGGGAACACCATGTTGGTCAGATCAGGTCGATTTGCTTTGGGCAGCTGAGATGAATTTCTCGGTTGCTTTCTGCTCCGCTAAAAGTTTTCAGCTTCTAGTGGTTTAATTCGGAACACCCAGTAGTTGGCAACAAGTCAAAGTCCCAACAGCCCTGGGCGAAATGCACCAAAACCATCGTGGATAAAACTATAGTTGACAAACCTATAGTTCCCAAATTCTAGTTGATAAACTGCAAGACACATGCAACGTAATGAAGCCCTCTGCCCTCTGCCCAGCCGCAGCGCCAGCCGCTTGAAGCCGGAGCTCTCGCTGCCGTGGACCTCGGCTCCGCCCCGAGAAAGCCAAGCCGACCGCCCGAGAAGGACGCCGTTTTGCGGACAACCAGTGAATGGGCTTCATGGGAAGAAAAAAAAACACGTGACTTTCCGAAAAAGAAAGGAAGAAGAAGTTCAAAAGTCTGAAGATCCCAGGCAATAACCCTCAAGCTACATCATCTCTAATTGGCCTTGTGAGACGGACCCAAGCCTAGACACATGATTCAGCACTGTGTGGCCAACTGCAGGCATGGGTGGAAAACAAATAGCAGGGTGAAAATGTTTGGCCTGCGACGATCCCTTTGTTCAAAGTGTGGTTGGCATAGTTGGCGGATATATGTCTGTCTGGAGTCTCCATGACCCTGAAAAAATGGGGTCATTCCCCAGTCGCTCACTCATAAATGGCAGGACTGATGCCTTCTTGACGAGTTTGCTTCTCCCTCGGCGGTTTGGAAGCAGAGCGCAACTTCTAATCAGAATTTCGATGGTCTAAATCCATATTTCCCGCTTTGGGAGGTGTTAAAGATCACCGGGGCAACACTAAAGTGAGTTTGTCTTGGTGGGGTGATGTTCAAAGAGAATCACAGGGAGCCCCGACCAATCCGGGCAGCACGAAGTGATGAGTCTTGAAACGCTTCAAGCGCCGACCGAACATCGTTTGCCAGTCCCTTTGGCCAAATGCGCAGCCCAGGAGCTGCAGTTGCGGCGCCCCTCAGGGCAGCAGTGTAGTAGCCAACAGCGGCATGCTCACGGGGACCTGGGGCATGGGGTACGGCAGAATGCCTTGACAGAAACTTTCGCCGCGAGTCGAGGAGAGCGAGGCACGGGTGAATCATGCTTTGCTTCACTTTGGGGTTTGGCAACCCTAAGGATACACACCCTCGGGGTGTTGACAGTAGCCGCGGCCTCGACACAGCAGCGGAAGAGCGGCGAACTACTGAAGCATAGTTCTGCCGCAGGGGCCGTTAGTTCAGAGATCGGCCGTCCTGAAACCGGTGTCACCATGGCACCCCAATCCACTGCTTTGGGATCCAAATGGGCACAGGGCAAAACCCGACCCAAAGCCCGCCGACCTTTTTTCTGGCAAGAGGCTCACCCATGATCGCTGAAGGCCTGGGAAACAAACCAGGCAGCTTCAACACTGCGGGGTCTCTCAACAAGCATTGAGATTGAAATGATGGAGTTCAACCTATCACCCTGAGCGACAAACAAGACTGTACCATCTGCAGGTAATCCCTGGCACAAACACGCGCATCCCAGACTTCAGCAGGACAGTCATGTCGATAGAGGCAACACGGTTTTGGCACCATAACGGGCTTTTTGGGGGGAAGTGCAAGGTGAGCTCCCTCCCATGTCACGGCATGCGCATCCTGATACTGTGATGTCAGAAAGTCAGACGCATACATCCTTCGCTGCTTTCCGCGCTCACTGTTTTCTTTCGATGGACATTTCCCGCCGTCGGGCTAGAAATGGTCCATGAACTCATCACTGTCTAAACATCCCACACAGGAGCATTCCATCTGCCTCCATTTGCTTAATCCCCCAGGAAAAATATTATAAAAAAGTCAGCGCGGTTTGCAGCACCCAAGCACCCCAATCAGCCAAGGGACTAAAATGAAGGCAGCCAAGAGCACACAGCACCACACACCTGCCATCGCGAAGTTACCCTTCTCCTGTTGATTTCCTTGTGGGAAGTGACAAATTCCAGATTACAGTCTGTTTTACACGGCAAACTGCAACACCTCTGGGGCTGTACAAATGCAAAAGCTGCCCCGAAGGAACCTGGAATCCGAACGCCCGCTGGCGGTTTTTTCACCACGTGGCCTAAAACAGATCCTGGGTCAAGCTAAAATGCGCTGCTTTCCGGGAAACGGCTTGCCCCCTTCCAGAAGCATGGAACGGTTTCCAAATCACTAGGCTGGAATTAGGACCCCAGCAAAAAATATCGATTTTGCCTGGTTAGTGGAAAACAAAGGGGACCTCAAAAAAGCAAAAAAGGAAAAAGGGGAGCTAATTCTGGGGAAGATCAAGGATCAACATATCCCTAGGATCAACACATGTCTAAAAGAAACTCAGGTCGACCAAGCGGCTAAGAAAGAATCCACTGTACACTAATCACTCATCCACTGCTGGTGGGGGGATGTGTCCCAAAGAATTGGGCAGCTGATCGCTAAGTCCCCGCTTCCCTCGCCTCCGTCCCATGGCGACGGCTCTTGGCTCGGCTGGAGCCGCGATCCCGTTGACCCGCGCTTGGGCCGAATGTTTGAAGAGGCCGTTGACACCTGGAACCAAATCGCCAAATCACCAAACCCCGATTGGCCCAAGAAGCCAAAAGAACTTCTGATCTACTAACGTGGTCCAAACCCAAAAAGGTTGAAGTCCAACTCAGGAAGTAGCGACGGTCTGCAAGGAAGGAGCATCGCCCACTCTTGCTCCTACGCTTCTTGGGGGTGAGGGTGCCTTACAGTGAACAGCGCTTGCAAGAACCAAGGCTAAGGGCAGAAGGAACACTCATGGGCAAAAACTGAACGCAAAAACAGTTCTTGATGTTGCAGCTGTCAAGCGCTTTGCGCATCGCCATGCTGAACCCCGGTCCGTCCTTGAGTTCAGTCGCCGAACACGTCTTGCCATAGCTGATGGAACCAAAGGTCAACCATACCGATGACCTGAGAGTGGCCTGAGAGTGGCCCGCGCGTGGAGCAATGGCTTCCGCTCGTCGTAGAATAGGGAACGGGTCCCATCTTGGAGTTGCTGTCAACCTGTGGAAGGCCCCAGCGCTTCTTGGTCTCCACCCCCCGCAATTGAACTCCCTGCGTTTGGCAATGCGATAGACAGTATGGGCAAAGTGCAGCTTGAATGGCTAGAGGGAAGCCCAAACAAAAACCAGCCTCCCAAATTGTCAGTTTTTCCGAAACATCTTCCAGTTGGAGGTTTTGATTGGACGACGATGCAAATCGCCACGTGGTCTCACAGGGCGTCGCGAAGCCCGGCCGCGGCGCAACGGTCGCGGTTTCTATTTCTCCGAGGTCGTCGGGCAGGTGAGAGAGGAGGTCCTGGCAATGGCCAGGTGACTTGTCAAGCCCAAGCCGCATTTTCATGGGTGCAAGGCTTCTGGCTTATGGTTGGATGCCACACCGGTCCAGATGGCCCATGCCAGGTGTGGAAGAAACAAGAAGCCAGCCAGATTCACATAGGTGCCGGTTCCAACGCCCCCAGCTGGCGCAAAACCTCCCCCCCCCCCACCCCTCCCCCAACCCCCGCCTCCCCCCCCCCACTCCAATGGCCTTGGCCAGAGACTTGTCCAGCAGCTCCAGGGCGACGTTGGGGTGAGCCTGCTTGAGCTGCTGCATCCTGGCGAAAGAAATCTTCTGAGACTGGTGGCCTCCCATAGATACATGCTTCAAACTGGGGTAGACTCAGGGACTCAGGATACATTTTACATTTTACCACTGACTCAAAAGGGAAGCAAACAATAGAATATACATTCCATAACTGGGCCTAAGTCTAATGCAAACAGCTTGAGCTGATTTGGGTCGTGTCACAAGCGGCCAAATTTTCGGAAGCACCATGAGCGTGCAGGAAGCTGGGGGCTGGGCGAAGCAGTCAAATCTCTTCCACCGCCATCCTGCACAGACAGAATTCGCGTGGCAGAACCCGCTCGTCGCTGGGCTACGATTTGGCAACACACAACCAAGCAACACCGTGGACAGGCCCTCAATGTTCGAACTTGGTCTGGAGGGACCTTGCAACAGCTCAACTTTGGCACCTCCAGAGCCTTGGCTAGCCAGCCACAATTAAGTCCGTTGTGCTAACTAGGTGACTAAGCAATGGCTTGGAGTGTTCTGCTTGCAGGAAATCACCAGGACACAACTCACATGCCTCTCACATGGCTTGGCCGCAGCGGGCAAGCGATAGTTGGAACACAGCCCCCGGCCAGGGTCCAAGTGCGTCAAGTTTAGCCACTCCCACAATCTTCCGCTTGCTTCCACTAAAAGCGGCATCACCCTACCATAAGGGGGAGGGGGGTGGGGGGTCCCCGAATTCCGTTTTGTTTGTCTTCCCCACAGAAGGGAAAATGGGACTACAAATGCAATTTCAGCCAGCCCCCCCCCATTCCATTTTTAAAGGTGAGTGGGGATGGGGATAAAGCGGCATGGCATTCCTCCTGCCCACGGGCGATGCGGTCCTTCAGCTCCAAGAAGGGCTGGAACCGGAGCTCCTGCGCGCCATCAGACCTCTCTGACACTGACACCCAAGTGGCTGTGGCTCCAAAAAGCGGTAAATGGCACCTTGGTAAATGGAACCAAAGACTAAAGCCGCGTTTTTCCCCGGTGTTTTTAATTTTGAGCCAGGCCCAAGTAGTTCCCATTGGCGCCAGGTGAACCAGGGACATTCTCTTGCTATGGTTCCTAAGGCGCGGTCCAGGCCAAGGACGCTGACCATTTTGGGGCCCGCTTTAGACTGGCGGGCATTGGTTTTCAAGCAGAGCGTCCAATTCCCTGTCCTTGGGAATGCCCTCCCTGAGCGCTGCGGATCGAGGGGGCGGGGCTGACGTTTGAAAGCCCGATGCCGAGTTCGAAACATGGTGGCTTTCATGCAGGCCCTCATCTCTCTCGGCAAAGTCAGCGACAAAAGGCATGGACAATTGCAATATCCAATGTCCCCCTCCATGGGGCAACGTGAGCTGGCCTCTGTCCATGTGAGCGAGCAGCATACTGTGAGAAGGGCCGTTTGCTCAAAGCTCCGAAGCCATGTCTGTTTTGGCAACGCCATGGCTTCTGCTTGTTCAATTGATGTTCAAGACACATCCGTCCAACAAAAAACAACTGAGTGATGGTGTGAAGCTGCTGAGGTCCTGACTTAGTCTTGCAAGGATGCCGCATTGTCACGCATTGTCAGACATCTACAGGCCACTGGTATTATCTAGCATCATCTGGTATCATCTGGCATCATCTGGTAATATCGTCATCTGGCATCAACATGACATGCGTCCAACTGCATGCAAGCCCAAAGGCACGCAAAGTCCGGAAGAACGATGTGAAAGTTCGAGTAGATCGAACGAGTTAGCCCACGGAGTGCAAGCTTTGAAGAACATTGCAGGGATCCTTGCATTATACACCTGGACATTGCAACTTGTAAATGGTGGCTTCCCTTAAGAGTTTGGTGTTGAAAAAGCGCAACATGTTTCAACTGGTGACGCAAAATGGAGATCTGTTAAGCAGCCCCGAACATGGAAGGTGGCTTTTTGCCGACACCCCTTTAAGCACTTTGTTTTTCGGAGCTGAGCACCAAGCTGCCAGGACTCGAAACTCACGTTGTGCAGGAACAGCGCGTCCTCAGAAAACAGGAGGCTGCTGCTCAGGGACCTACTGATGGACGAAATCCACCAAGTTGAAACCATGGGAAACCAAAAAAGCAACCTTAAAAGGGCACCAATAGCTGGGGGACCTAAGTCAGTAGGGATGGTCCATGGATTTCAACACGCGCAACTTGTCCTTTTCTCAGTTGCCCAGTTCGGACCTGGAACTAAAAGGTGATCACCTTTTGGGGTGACTAAATATGGGAACCCAAAATGGGAAAACCAACAGGTCAAAAGGTCGGCTTTGAACAACTGAGTATTTATAGGAGAATCATCATTGCAGGGTTTCTTAGGTGGTGCGAAATGGATTTCGCAACCATCCACAGTAGTACCTGCAGGCGCGGATGTCAATGCCAAGGCTGAATCCACTGTCATAGGTGTCCTTTTAGGGGAAGTAGATGGATATCCCTGGTAGATGAACTTCAACCACCAGGTAAACCAGGGCCAGGAATCGCCATCTATCTTTCGAGCAAAACAACCAACAAGGACACCTATGGCTGCAGGCAACATGGTAGTGCCTGGCCGATAACATGTCGACTGCTTCAAATAAGTTCAACAGAACAAACTTTGATACCACTGATGTCTGCACGCCCGTGGACATCTGTGAGTTTGAATGTCCGTTGGTAGTTGACGGAAGTTGCGCGCATGACTCGAACACATTTAACAAAGCAAGCGACACGGTGCGTCGCAAGCTGCGAAACTATGAAGTCACACAGGGCAAAAGAAGACTGCGAGCATGCCACAACTCATGTCCAACATCGCCTTTGACCGATATACTGAAGGCTAGAAACGATGCATGGCGTAGGATCCTAAGCTCCCACGACAAGAAGGCGCAAAACATCACCAACAACCAGAAAGACTGAAATGGCCATGGGTCAAAAGCCCAAATCGTACCCCCAGTGAACATCCCAATCCCCACTAAAATAGGTTCTGAAATGGGTGGTGCACCCACCAAAAGGGCAAAAGGGGATCCCCAAACTGTTTGGACAACCACGGCCAAATGAACCTGCGCAAGATCGTGTATTCGTGCGAAGGCCAAGCTTCCAATTTGCTTAAGCCCCCTGGAAAAATAAAGAAAACGCTTTCCAGAAGTGATAGATTCCCTTTACAACCAAGAACAGGAAATCTAAAATCTCGCCAATGGAAGCAAATGGAAGCAAAACGATGCAAATTCTTCTTCAGCAACTGGAAGCAAGTGCGCCAATAGGAGCAAGAACGCGAAGTGCAGAGAATTTTTGTTTCGCTCAGGCAGCTGCCCGGTGCCACGCAGGCCTCGGCGCGGTGTTTCGTCGGCAAAGTTCGAGGGGTTGATTCCTTCCCCCCCGACTAAACATCCGATTCAATGCCAACCACTAAACTAAAATGGGTGGTGAATTCACCTACCAACCAAGATTCAGGGGTTGATTCCTTTTCCATCCTTTTCAACCATCATTCTGTTCAATCATCTTTTTTTTCAATCACCAGCTGTTTCCCGGGTGGTCTTCTGGAAAGAAGGATCCCTGGAAAGAATGGAAATGGAAGCTACCCCTAGAAAAGTAATCATTTGGCCTCCGCTACATGTCATCCATGGCCTCTCAGTGAAGGCCATGGCAACCGCGGAGTTCCCCTCAAAGGAGCCTACTGTCGTCCACCGTGCCTCACTTCTTCGATAAGCGAGGCAATGAACGCCATGAACAGCATATCATGCCGAAAAAGCCAAGAATTCATGAACTGCGAGGCGTGTATGCAGCTGGTGGCTTTGCAAAGCACTGGTATTTTGCCCATAAGGACGAGACATGCAGGAATCCTGCTCCAGCCTCTGCCCTCCCCCTCGCAGCCTTTTGACACCATCTGCCCAAGCTCCGTGGGTGGAAAACCCCCCTTGCCACATGAAACATTGGAGCAACATGAAGCAATGTTGACCCCAGATTAATAAACCCCTGCTTATTAATATGGGCCAATATGGGCGTGTCCCTGGTTTTAGTGGGGATTCATCACTTTTGGAGGGAACACTCCCACATTAATGAACTGGGGTTTGTTAATCAGGGGTCAACATTATTGGTTGAGAAGGATGCCAAGCATCTGTGCTCCACTCTCTCCAACCTTCCTCTTTATGGCGAGAAGGGGGGCTTGCCACCACCCAGGTCGAACTGACGGCGTGCCGCCACAAACGCACGTGCAAGTGGCGATGAATAAGGTCTGCCGGCCAAAGCTCATAAGTGGCTTGTCACAGTTGGCCGGCGGATCAGCTCTGCCCCTTAACAAATCCCGGTTGAATATGGGCGAGAACTGGCAATGAGATGGCCATGGGTCAAAATCCCGTACCCAGTGAACATCCCAATCCCCACTAAAATAGGTTCTAAAATGGGTGGTGAATTCACCTATCCCAAAATGGGATCCCATTGGTTTTTGAATATGGCATTTTATCCCAGGTACTGTACGTCAGCCCGTTCGAAGTCTCAACTCCCAGTTCCTAGTCGGATGGGACCCCTGCAGGTTGGGAACAAAAAAAACGCTGCCCTTCCGCTCCCTTCGAGTTGGGTATGAGTTTGATTTGGGGAGCCTTTGGCGGACATGGCTTTCTGCCCAAACGTTGGGACCTTTGATAAGGGGGGCTCCTCATGTAACAGCATGCAAATTCCTAGGCTGGAATTAGGACCCCAGCAAAATATATATCTTTTTTGCCTGGTTAGTGGAAAACGAAGGGACCCCACAAAAAGCAAAAAAGCAAAAAGGGGAACCAATTTTGGGGAAGATTCATGGTCGCTGTCACCAGCTTGAACCAGCAATAGGGGCTGCTTTCTGCATGAGCCTTGGCTTTAGGAGCTGCCTTCGAACATCTTCGAACTGAGCGCATGTCAGCCCGAAGCCGCAGCAGTGTCGACTCAGCACGCCAACAGGCGGTTCGGACTGGTCCGGAAGTTTGAGACTGGCTTGTTGCTGTGAACTAGTTGCAGCTCTTCATTTCTTGACCCTCCAACCACCAGTTGCGAGCTGGTCAACTGTTAAGCCAAAACCTCGACACCCAGCTCGCTCCGTGTCAAACCCGTGCAGGGTGCCGCTCCCCACGGAGTGGAAAACTCCGGGGCCTTGTGCCCCGAAGGCCCATGGGAGAAAAAAACAAAACGCAACTCGCGCGCGCTCCCTTCGGGAGCGCTCCGCTTTCAACTCGGCCAGCCGTCAAGACTTGCTGCGATAGGTAGGGATTTTTTTGTGCGATTGTGATTGTGAATGAGTTGAAATGAACCGTTGGATGCTTATGAGTTGGGAATGAGTTGGATCATCCCAGCAGTCTCTGCCGATCGCAGCAAGAAAAGGCCACCCCGTGCGCCGTTTCCCTGCGCCTTCCTTTCAGTGCACCGTGCGCTCTGCGAACATCCGAGCCACAGGGCCCCACTGCTGCCGGGGCCCGGCGATGAAGGCGCCTCCCCCAAAAACCGCCGTGCAAGCCACCGGGCAAAGCCCCCAGCCCAAAACTGAAACAGTGCAAAGCAAAGTGCGGGTGGTGGAGTTGCAAATCGATTTCTGAGCTGTCTGGCTTGCATTGACCTGCGGGTTTGGCTCCAAGACAAGGCGCTGGGTCGTTTCGGCAAACTGGTGTGAACACTTTTCTGCTGACAGACAACCACGACAGGTCCAACAACCCTTCTACCACAAGGGGAAGGGGTTGGGTGTCCATGAGTTCCATTCATCGAGTCTTGTCAACAAAATAAAAAATCGAACTCTGTGTGGAATGCTCTTCTTGTATGGAATACTCCCCATCACTCAATCTGAATCTGAGTGCATTCCCTTCATTGCGGTACGTGGTGGTCGCGCATATCAAGACAAAAAAAAAAAAAACGACTCTATTGAGACCCATCCAGCTTGCACTGCCCCACACGCCTGAGTTGGAGCTTTGTGGCATCCTTGAGGCGCGCTTTCGAGGCATTGCGAGGGGTGGGTGATCCGTACATCGCTATGTGAGTCGCAATCAACACCTGGTACAAAAATGGTGAACCCAAAACCATGTAAAGAATTAGAAAGGCGGAATTCCGCAACTATTTCCGGCTGGCCCCTTACTTACCCTCATCTACCCGAGTTTTGATTGCGGCTCACGTAGGCTGGCAATGGCCCACGCAGATCAAGGCTCCCTGGGGCGTTGTAGATGAAGGCCTGGCTGCTCCGCCTCGTCTCGGAACGAGACGGCACCTTGCACGCCGAATTGATGAGCGGCTCATGGCGCAACGTAGGCTCCTAGATACGCCCCTGCAATCTGACATGGCCTCCTAACTCTACAAGACTTGTGGGTGACACGTTCATCCGCACTGGTGTTCATTCCGCTGCAAAGGTGGGTGGCGCAATTGCTCTAAGAGTAAGTGACACCTGTCGGCGCGGCATATGTGAGGCGGAAACTGCAAAGAAGTTCCAATCAAATGCGCTCTCCAACAATGCCGGAAGTGAAAATGTCAGGAACCCTATTTTGGCCAGTTTCTAGGGGATCGATAACCAAAACAATTTTCTGAACTGGTCGGAGCCAGTATCCGCCGACGCCAGTCGAGCGTGTAGATGGCAGTCCGCAACTTGGTTTTCCTTCGGAACCTCTTATCAAAGCCGAAGGCTTTTGGGACTGCTATTTTTTGGGCATGCTGTGCTAGATTTCCAAAACCCTGTATTTTATCCAGTGTTTTTGGGGCTTTCATGCTAAAATCTGCGTTTCGCTTAGGTCTCTAGGGGGGTTTCCCCCGCACGCGCAGGATCTGCATCCCCAGCATCATCAGGATTATCTTGTTGCCACGAGTTTCGTTAGGGGTTTGGGTGGGGCCAAGTGCAGTGATACTTTGAGGAACTGTTGAAATTCAAAACTGAGTGTGTTTTTTTGAATTCCCCACCTGTGCAGAGCAGTTGCTGCGAACCATCCCCTGCATTATCGTGCTTTTGGAAGTCTATTTTTAGGGTATTTGAGGCGGCTGCTAGTATCAGATTTTTGAGGCACTCCCAGCATTCCCCACATCTCTGGTATTTTCTGTGTTTGGTCAATGTTGCGTGTCTGAAAGTCTTAAAATCTTGAACGCGAAGATTGGGTCTGTTCCTGTAAGTTGTGTGGTTGCATCCCTTGCATTTCCAGCATCCTCAGCATCTGGGTGGGGCATAAAAAACAGGAAAGTGCCAAGAAGACCTTGTTGCGGCACGTTCATTTATTGTGGTTTCTGGGTCATGCTGGGACACGTATTACGGCTCAAAACGCACGCTTCAAGACCCAGAAATCCGGCAGTGTCGCCCCCACCCTTTCTGCATGTATCTTTATGCTTGGGGCTCCAAACAAATTCGAAAAAGTCTGGACTTTCAAAAAAATTGGGGCCTTGCTTTTATACCCTTTCGGGGGGTGGTTTAAAGAGTAGATCCTAGTGTTCTTCTCCTTTCACGTGTTCAGCCCTGCGGCCGAAGTCAGAGCGGGGTTGTGTGCATTCTTGTTAAGAGCCCCATGTCAATGAGGCAAAAAAATATCCTTACTCAAATTCGAGGCACCCTCTCCTTCCACGGTTTTTTGCCTAGGTCACATGGGGCTCTTTACACGTCTTTTTCCTTACCCGAAATTCAAGGCGCCTCAGAGGGGTGTTGTTTGTTCTCCTTCCACGCGTTAAGACCCCGGTGTGCCCCAAATTCAAGGTATCTTGCAGGGGCGTTGTCACGTTGTCTGTTCTTTTTCCAGGCGTAAGAGACCCATGTGACCTAGGCAAAAAGACGTCTTTTTCCTAACCCCAAACTCGAGGCACCCTGCAGCCGACGGCAGAGGGGCGTCGCTTGGTCTCTTCCCACGTGCAAAGCGCCCCATGTGACCTAAGGAAAAAAACGTCTTTTTTCCTGCCCAAAATTCGAGCCACGACCAGCATCTGGGAAATTAAAAACAGGAAAGTGCCAAGACGGCCTTGTTGCGGCACGTTCATTTAGTGTGGTTTCTGGGTCATGCTGGGACACGTGTTCCAGCTCAAAACGCACGCTTCAAGACCCAGAAATCCGGCAGTGTCGCTCCCACCCCCCGGGTCTTTCTCATGCTCCAAGTTTGGAAACGCTAATAGGGGACTGTCCACTGGCGCCGGCGGATCGCGTAGCGATTTCAATAACGTCTCTCCCACGTCCGCGGGCCTGTGAAGGAACGGAGCTTGACCGGGGCATTGAGGCCTGTCGTGCACCGCGCGCGCACCCTGCGTGCGCAAATGTTGGAAAGAACTCTGCATCTGCGCTTTCTCGAGCTTCCGGAAAGCAAGCATCCAAAATTCAACTACAATTCAACACGGATACCGTGAAGAGGTGGAGAGTGCGTTTTCCACCATGGCCACAAGGCATGTTTTAAGAAACCCTGGCATGAACACCCACCAGCACATGTTTGTTGACTCAGTTCTTCGCCTCGTCAACAAGGACGGACAAGCCAGTGCAGATTCACGGTGCCCCAATATGGGAGCCGGTGTATAGCTAGAAGTAGCATCACACGCCCGAAGGCATCCGCTTTGAACCCCCGCCCAGCGCCCGCCTCACGTCTTTCAACTGTTGATCGGAGGGAAACTGTGGGGGGGTCGTAGGGGCCTGCGCTTGTTCAGCTGCCTTACACGTTTGGTCTGTTGAACATCAAGTGTTAGAAAGCCTCAATCTCTGCACATCTTCGCACCATTGGTCTATCTTCACATAATTCGAATATGCGAGCCTTGTGCCACTCCCAAACTCCAACCACCCACCCGCTGAACCTTGCTGTGGGAGGGAAGCGCCTTCTGCCTGCCAAGGGCTGGAACAAACCACTGGCCAAGCCCCTGTCAAACGGAGCCCGAATCCTGAAAATCGGCACTTCTGCTTGAATGGTGGGCTTTCTGAAGTGCCCTTTCCGTTCTTGAAGCCCCACACAGAAGGAACCCTCCGTCGCATTGTCATTTTGGAGTCCGACGTCGGGCTTCAAGCGACTCAGGTCGGAAGTTTTGCATCTTGGGTCCTCAAAAAGAGCATTTTCCGTCAAGCCAAATCCTGCAATGGTCCCAACCTCCTTCGATGTGTCATACCCTGCAAAAAATGTTTCTGCGGTACGTGTAATTGACATCACTGACTATTTGTTTTTTTTACTAGGGCTGGTTTTCCGCAGGGCTGGCAACATCCCCAGCATCACCAGCACAACCCACCAACCCACCAACCCACCAACCCACCAACCCACCAACTCACCAACCAACCAACCAGCCAGCCAGCCAGCCAGCCAGCCAGCCAACCAACCAGGGGATCAGCCCTAGTAAAAAAAAAACCACCGGATCCCAGGAACTCGTATGCCTCAAAAGGCACCTCTTTGAATATGCAGTGTTCCATACATTGTTGAACCATAGAAAGCAGCGCAAAAGTGTGTTGGATATGGGTGGTCGGTTGGCATCTTGGTTCTCGCACGGCCGATCAAGGAAAGCTGCTCGAAAACCTAGTTTTAGAATGACCCACGTACATGTTGGAAGCTCAATACTGTTGGGGCGCCCCCCCCCTCCCCCCAAGAGGTTCTGTTTCCTCACACGTGGAACCTACAAAGAAAGGGGTTTCGGATTTCTCTAGATGAACCATGGTCAAAACTCCTTATGGTCGTGGCTCTCTTGGCAGGTTCTCGAGGACCAGTTGGATGACCATTCCTGTTAACCGCAAGCAAAGCAAGCGGTCTTTTAGCTCCTCATTTTTTCCCATGGTTTACTGCCCATGAACCAAAGTTGGCAGGACCCGAGGCATTGAAGGAGACTTCGGGGCTGTTTCATGGCGGCTACCCGGGCCTTTGCCGAGAAAGATGCGAAGCTTCGTTTGGTTTGCATTCCTTTCCATGAAGGATTCTCAAACCCTTTCTTCAGAGCTTCCCTCATCTATAGCTCTGCACTCAGCTCTTCAAGGGGGAGGGGGGGAAAACAAGAAGACAATGTTCACCCTTCCCCCCCCCTGCCAGACCCCCCAGGCTTGGCCCAGGATTCCCTACAAGTCCTTGGCCCTTGTCTGCACAGTTCAAGTATGTCCTGTTCGCTTACACAGCTTCCTGGAAGTTGCGTGTGATTCGAATGCTTTGATTTCAATTTATATTTGTGATTGGTGCTTGGGCATTTGCATGAACAGCACCATAGTGGCAATCCTCTTGCGCTATAGATCATGCAGGTTTGAACTGGTTGCTACGCTAAAGTAATATCTGCAACTAGTAACAACATTGAATACCGCCTCACCTTTAATGAAGGACGTGGCAACAAGGGGCTTGGTTGCCCTGAGACTACAGTTCGGACAAATAAGCAGATTCTACACGTGCATGTTGGTTGTAGCCCCATTTGAGAGTAGAAAACTCTCATGGCTTGCCTTGTGCATCATACTTTCTATGGTAATGATATGGGGTAGAATAGGATAGAGGATGTGTGTGTGTGCGCGCCCGTGGCTTTAGGCCAATGTGCTAGGTTGCATCGACCAAAACGTATCCACTCTGCAACGGAGCGCAAGTAGAATAAGCTATTCTCTTACCCGCTGCCATCTACCATCTATGGGCGCCAGTAAGCATAGGATCTAGGGAACCCATCGCTGATGATGTAGCATTTCATGTTGGTGGTCTGCCCTGCTCTCCACCAACACATTTCCTGACCTTGCAAGATGGCCAGTGGTCTGCAAGTAATTCAGCATAGAACACCCTCAAATGAGCTACCAGCAATCCGTGGCGAATGGCCCTGGCAGCAGCTTGGTAGCCTATGGATCCGGAAAGAGTCGGACACCTAGAGGTGACCTGTGCTTGGTGGAGTCATTTAAGCTCAACTGGTGAACTGGGATGATGGGAGTACTCTCTCCCCAGATTTGGCTGTGGCTCAAAATTAAACGATCGGAGGGGCCAACCGCAGGTTTTGGTCCATGTTTCCATTTACCAGGGTTCCATTTTGGTACCGGTTTTTTGAGCTACAGCCAATTGTTCATATGAAATGTGCAATCAAACTTTGAAAAGGCAGGCATTTGACAAGCCATGGTTAAAAGGTCGGGGTCTTGTTGGTCACCCTTTCACATTTGAATATTGGCGGTTACCTTTTGCCTGGAAGAGTTCTTAAAGTCAGCCCGTGGAATTTGCTACATCGATGTCAAGCATCCTCTGAACAAGTCTAGAAGGTCGAAAACTTGAACAAAACACGTAAACAGCAGCGAAAAAACCGGCCCTCGTAGCCACCAACTCTTTTTGTTTAGGGGGGGGGGGCTCAAGCATGGGTTGCGTTTCAGGGACTGGAATGGGTCGCTATATCTTGGGGCTCTTCTTGGGCCCCAATGCTTGGGTCTGTCAGGTCTGAACTCTTGGTGGAAGATCAATTGAGTAAATTACTTGCTGGTGCGATAGGGGAATGACCCTTCTGGGTCAGTTTCGGGGAATCTCAAAACCAGGAAACCATAGCTGGGCCATTCCATTTCTGATTCCCTGCCAATCGCGCCAGCAAGTTTAGGGCGTTTTGTGACTAGTGCGTTTGCAATCTAATGTTGACAGTGTATTAGAATTCCCCCCCTATTAATCCGGTCCGGGTGGACCCCCCCAATACTAAACTTTTCATATCTCAGAAAACCCCCCTCAATAAACAATAATCCAAAACAACCCCCCGCCAATTAGACCGGTCCCTCCCCCAGATGGCTGCTGCTATCTCATTTTCTCCACTGCTTCTTGAGCTCATTTCAAAGAATTGCTGAAAATGTCATCCATATTGACAACTCACATGCATGCAATTCGTAGCATGTACTCTGCACATATGCTTCTTCCTAATCTCTTGCCTTCCCTCCTCATCCAATAGGCTGTGCACTTCTCAATGCTGCATGATAAGCAGCCTGATTGGAACCTGCATCTACTGCACACTCCCACCTCATAGTGCTTGAGTTTCTCAATGGCCTTGTGATACTCTGCAGGCAAATCTGAAATCTGCAGCTTGGAATTCTCATTCACAATGGCCATGGCCTCAATCTGCAATGAAGTCAATGCCTCACCCTTCTTCATTTTGTTGCATGCCAGATCATAAGTCTTCTTTCTTTCCTGCATGACCTTCTGGCCATACTTCTCCAATAGAGCAATGCCATTGGTAACATCTTTCTTCTTCATGTCTATCTCCTTCTGCAACTGGGGCATGAATTTCTGCATCCTGGCATGCCAAGCTTGCATTGCCTCTTCAGGCCACCCAATGGCAGCAGGGCCATGTCCAGTCAACATAGCAACCTCCATTTCCAAGTAGGTCATGACATACCATCCACACAGATTGGAGCCAATTGGCTGCCTGATGCTGGCAGTGGTTCTATCCAATGGAGGCCTCATCAAAAAACCTCATCCACGATTTCGTTGTTCAAAAGCCATGCCAAAATGGCATGTACCTTGTGCAAGCATGGCTCACTCATAGTTGTCAGTGTCTCATAATATCTGATCTGCTCCTGCTTGGATATGCCTGGTCTCAAATCCACTACCAGGAGCACAATATGGTGACCAGCAGCAAATGGCATGAGAAAGCATTTGGCCTCAGGGTTGTCAAAGAAGTCAAACAAACAATGGTCAACAAATGCAACCTCGGAGAGAATGGCATGCAGCGCAGTTGGATGGATGAACTCCACATCCTGGATGTCTTCCATTGTCTTTTTTGTAGCCATCCATCTAATGAGACCATAAGCAATGACCACAGTCTCAATGTCCACATCTGAATGGTCTTTCCTCAGGTCAGCCAATGAAAAAATGCTCAGCACAGACCGGACTAATAAGGGGGGGGTAAACAAATGGGTCCAAAAATGCTAACTAATATTAGCACAAAAGCTTGATGACTTCCAGCTCACCCCATGAGTCCAGCAATGCAGGGTCTTCAAATATGCTCCCTGCATCTAGCAGGATATCATGCTTGTGCCATCTCTGCAATGTCAGCTAGTGCCATTTTCCATTGCTTTTTATCCCCTCCCACTGGCTCCAGCCTATCCACCCATGCAGTCCTACTCTTTTTATGAAGCCCATCAGCTTCAAGGAGCACATGCAATGCTTTCTCTGATGCCCCCATGGCAGTGCCTTGCCTACCAAACAATGAAGGGCCAGCATGCTCACTCACCACTCTCAGGAGCTTGGAAGAAGGAATGTCCAACTCATGCTGGATGATGGTGGTGGCAATGGGGGCTCATCAGGCAACTGATGGCACTTGGACAATCGTTTGCTCCTGTCTGCTATCGGTCGTCCGGGCCTTCTTGATATCTTCCTTCTCATCAGCTTCCAATGTCTTTGCTTGCTTTCTCTCCTCGTTTCTCTTTGCCTTCTTTGCTTTCATCTTTTCTTTTTGTTTTCTGGCCTCATCACTCATCTGCGTGTCTTTCAACATGGCCTTTCTTCCATTTTCCAATGGCAGCTGAAACTCACAAGTCTGCACCCATTCTGGCATGTCCTCATCCTCAAGAGCTGGCATGTCAGCATGTGATGGTGTGGCCTGTGCATAATCCCATTCTATGAGATCACTCAGCTCCTTGGCTCCATCTATCCTCTCCCAATTAGGCTCATTGATTGTGCAGCCTTCATCAAGACATGCGCCAATCTATTGTCCAGCCATGTTTTGCTGATCCTTGCCTGTGGCATCAGGTCTGAGTGCAAGGAATCCATTGCGCCTGAGGCCAGCCAAAACCCATGCTTTCTCCTCATTGGCCTCCACCATTTGCTGCATAGCAGCATCTACAGCAAAAGCTATGTCCAGGTTGCTGATCTTGGGCAATTCTGTGGAATTTCTCTGCATGGCCTCCACCTTCCTATCAATGTGTAATTTCATTGCTGCCTTGAACTGATGGCTGAAATCTGTATCTGTCAGCTGCATGGCACTGGTCATCTTTGGCTGTATTGTTGATTGTGCTTGATGAGATAAATATCTCATCTTTGTGGTGCTATCACTGAATGCTGCCCCATATGCATCACGTTGGTAGAGTGACACTGGCATCTCATGTGCACTGTCTTGAATGTTCCACGGTATGCAGATGCTGTCCATGTTGCACGATGGTTGTGACATAACTGTGAAATGTCGAAAAAGATGTGGATGGGATGCTCGAATCTTTCTCCATCCTTCCAATGCTCTCCCACACTTCTCACCAGCAATGTGCTTTCTGATTTTGCCAGCATATTCAATTGTCTCATCATGCAGCCATCTGTCATCAGGCCCAATGTTGGACAATCTTGCATGTTGCCCTGCCACTACCAAAATTCCTTTCCTTGAGGTTCTGCATTTGGGTCAAACCATCCAGTCACATACTGATGAGCCTCAAATGTCACTCTGAACTTATCAGTGTTTGCCTCCCTCATGGTTGTGGGATGCATCTGGCCAGTGCTGCCATCAGGCAATGGCACGCTCATCTTCCATGAGCTCTCAGTGGCAGCCTTGCCAGCAGGCACAATGCCTTGCTCATGCTCATTGTCATCAGCTATGGCTGGCTGCTGCAGTCCCTTTTGCATGGCTTGTTTGGAAAGCTCATCTGCCAATTGCTTCTTGGCCTCATGTGTTGGCTTTGCACCTTGCCTTGTCTCATGCTTTACAAAGACTTGTCTCATGGCCTGCCTCATTGCCCAAAGAGGCACTTGATCGCTGAATGCCAGAACACATGAGTTCATATGCTGGACTGCTTCTTCAGGTCTGGCAAACATGTCTTGCAATTCTGATGCATCTCTTTTTGGCAAGCTTGTGCATGAGAAAGTCATGATGCCACCATGTGAGTTCAGCACGAGTTTGCTGCTCAATCTCTGTAATCTGGGTCACCAAATTGGGCATCCAATATTTTGCACCAATCCAGCCAATGATCACATCAGCTCTCTTTGGCTTTGCCTTATCACTTCTTCTCATGGTCTGCAGCTGTTTCTGTGCTCTGGAGTGGGACCTCTGCAAAGATCTGCATGTGTAGGAGTCCTTATCACCCAGCTGATCCATCTCATGCTGCAGCTGTTGCTGTTCCTCTTCAAGAAGCATCTCCCATTTCCAAGCGATATGGCGCTTGAGAACAGCATGCCCATGACATCTCTCCATGTCAACCCATGTGGCAACCTTGTCCACCAAATGTGGAAACTCTCTCTTGGCTCCTCCTGATGCCCTCAATCTCTCTGCAGTCTGCTTCTTGGCTCCTTTGCCAATGCTCATGGCATTCCTGCTTCTCATGCTGAATCTGCTTTTGCTGCTGTCATGCTTGGCGCTCTCATCAGCCCATTTGCTTCTGGAAATCCACACTGCTTTGAGCTGGTCAGCTCTGATGGAATACTTGCCTGCAAAAACTCTGACGAGCTCTGCTTCAGTTGCATGTTCATGTCTTGCTGCATGCATTTCCACACACACCTTATTCTTGACCTCCAATGGGATCTCATGCTTCAAAGGCTTCTCATTCTTCTGCCTTACATGAGCTGGATCCTCCCAGGACTCCTCTTATCACTGCTTTCTGTGGCCTGCCACCATAGATCCCATTCTTTCTCCCTCTGCTTTTGTAGTTCATGCATCTCTTGCTTCTTGATCTCAATAGTCTGCCCTTTGATGGTCAGCTCACCCTTTGCTTCCCTTTTTCTATTGACATCTTCTGTGGTCATTCTCTTTTTGCATGGCATCGCGTTCTCAATGGGCAGCTCTGCAATCTCTGGCACATCTGCCAATGCAGTCTTCTCATCACTGGCTGGGCTGAAAAACTTTCTCAATGTAAACAGCTTTTTGGTGCTAGCTGATGCTGCTGATGTGGAAGATTGTGGACTCATGCTGCTTGCCATGCTTTCTGTTGATGGTGTCCGGAAAGGTTCTTTGGCTCAATTGGGCTCATGCTTTCTTCTGATGCCTTTCTCTTCATGCTGCTGCCTTGCTTAGGGCTCTCATCTCCACCTCCTACTCTCATCTTGAAGCTTGGTGGATGCTTTTGGGCCTGCCCAAGCCAGAAAAATAAAGTGTTCTGAAATGGTCGATTTCTTGATAAGTCCTTTACTAGAAAATTCAAGTCTGGAAGGTTTCAAAGGGTGCCCCGCATTTGCCCCTTGCACCCCCAATTAATCAGCCCCCCCTAATTAGTCCGGTCCATCAGCCCCACCCCCAAACAAAGACAACCAGGCCTTCTCATGCCTCTTTGCTGTACATGCTTGCAGCTTTTGCAAATGACTCATCTGCATTTTCCTCATCCACCTTTGCTGCCTCATGATTGCCTTCTCATTGATCTCATGCAACGAGATGCTGCTGGAGCTGCTCATGCTTTGTCTCTTTCTCATCCTCTCTTGCTTGCAAGCTCATGCCAATCAAAGAAAGCATCAGCACACATGACACTCTTCATGTGCATTCCGATGCTCTTCTCTTCTTCATTCTCAAGTGCATCCCAATCAAACATGCCACCATGCTGCTTCTCATGCTCATGCTCATCACGCTGCTGCTCTTGTCTGTCAAGCTCATCCCAGTCAAAGTATGCACTGCTGCATTGTTCATGCTGGTGCTTGTGCAGTTTCTTCTCATGTTTTGCTGCCATCTTTGCAGCTTTCTTCATGCTCCTCATTGCTTGCTGGAAATGCTTTGATCTTTGATGCCTCATGCTTGTTATCTTCATCCTGATGTATTTGCTCAGGCTGGTGTTTCTCTTGGTCTTGCCATGCCCTTGCTCCTCATGATACTCCTTGTGTTTCATCCTCATTTTGCTGCATGTTTTCTTGCAATTCTGTGCATGCTTCTTGCTTCCCCCCTCAATGTGCTTGTCATGCTCCATGTGGCTGGTGACGCTGGCACAGCTGAATGCTTCCTCATGCTGCTCCAACAAATCCCAATCAAAGAACATGTTGCTGCTCTCATCACTCATAAGGTCTTGGCATTGATTGCCAGCATTGCCAGCAATAGTGCCACCCATGCCCTCATCAATCTCATAGGCCAATGCTGCAAACCGATTCTTCAATGGAACCCTTGCCCACATCAGAAAGATCAAAACAGCAATAGCCTGTCTCCATCCTACAATGAGCTTTCATTTGGGCCATACAGTTCAATGCACATGCAACACTAGCAACAACATGCTCAACTCACCATCAGAAACTCAATCTCCATGATGACTAATGAATTGCTGTAGAAGCAGAATTCATGATTTTTGCATCCAGCTGCATCTTGATCAGAAATACTAGCACCATGCCCAGCAGGTTCAAAATTCAACATTTAGTTTATCTCATTGTTTAATCACATGGTTAACATTCACATCCCCACTCAATGCACCATGTGCTCTCATGGCACATGATCTTGAGAGCAAGCATGCAAATCCTCATCATGCTGATGCATGGGCTCATTCCATCGATTGTGGAGCATGCCACCTCATTTCTTCTCATGCTTCTCCTCATGAGATGAAGCATCTCCAAAATAGTGATCATATATTGGAGCAATGGATGGCTCAGGCAATCCCTTCATCATCTTCATAGCCTTCTCCAGCTTGCAATGGTCGTTGCCAATGGCAGTATGCCCTGCACATAGCTCATGATAGAACCAGTCATTCCATCCTGGATTAGCCATTGAACATGCAAACACTCATGATCTCTCTCATCACTAATGACTTAGAGCATCCAAGGCACTATAGTCAGAATGGGGCTGTGTCATCTGATCCCACTCATCTGTGCCATAAGCACATGGACTCATAATGCTGGTCCTGAATGAATTCAATCTAATTACAATAACAACAGTCATGCATGACATGTAGTGCACTAACTAATGCGCATTAACTGATGCACCGCACTTATCTCACCAAGTCGCAATCGGGCAGCTTCCATGTTCAACCTTATCTCATCGAGCACTTCCTGCAGTGTGGCTCCATTGTCATTCCTCGTGTCCCAGACTTCACCTTAACTTGGTGATGCAAAGCAATGATAATCATGTGCTCATTTGATCATGTCCACTCACTTGGTCATGCTCATATGGTCATGCCCAGGTGCTCTCATCAGGCTTCAATACCATGTGGATGGCTGCACATGCCACCTGGATCCAGCTCAATGTGCCGTAGTTAGTCTCATGTGTGGCCCAAGCTGATACCAAAAGATACAACCTATTCAATTGATTAGTGCACTACTCAACCTGCCACTGTTTAGACATGTTGCAAATCTCAATCCATGAGTCTTTGCATGCACCATGCACGCACACATCATGCTCATACAGGAGCCATGTTCTCATTTGGGATGTCCTCTTCTTCATAGGGCAGCTCCTTGATGCCCAGCCTAAGTTGCCATCAACTAATCACTGAATGGATTGCATTGGCTCAGCTCATATCAGCTCACGTATAATTATTGCCCAGAGGCTCATGCACACCCATCCCCTCAAGCTCAACAATCTGCCCTTGAGATGCCTGGATCGATCCCTCACTCCTCCATATTTCTCATCCATCCTGGCAAGAACAATGAAGAATGTGTTTAAGTGCATGAAACCCATGTCATGTTTGAAGCATGCCCTCATTTCCAAATTGCTAATCTTCTCACTGCACATCTGCGCCCTGCTGATCATCTTGTTGATGTACATCATCATGTGGAAGCATATCCACAAGGCCATGCCCATCACTCATGCGAGTGTAATGATCAATCTCATGTCCTCAATCAATCAGTGCAAATGCAAACAAATTGATTAACAAGTGCAATGCCCAAGTTTAATTGCCAAGGCTCAGGACGCTGCCATGCCATTTGAATGCTGCATGCCAGCATGACCACCAGCAGCATGGCCTTCATGCTCATCATAGCCATCTGCATGGTCTTCAGGGTTGTCATGGCCACCACACTGATCCAATGAGGATGAGGCTATGCTTCTATAGCTGATGAGCTTATTGCAGCTGCATGAAGCAACTCTAGATCAATCCATGTTTCAGCTCATGTTTCAAACCAGTCCACATGTTTCAGCTCATCCATGGTTTCAATTGTTTCAACTCATGTTTCAACTCATGCTCACCTGGTACCTTGCCTCATCCCCCAACCAGCCAGCCCATGCTTTGGCATCTTGCAACTCTGATTTGCTTGCAATAGTGGAACCCACCGAAAGTGGCTGCGGATGCAGACACATATTTCTTGAGATTCAAAATGGGTCAAGTGCTAAAACACGCATCACGGATTTGAGGAATTGAAAATGTGCAAAATGGAAAAACTCATGCATCAGAATTCGTGGACATGCGGATCATGCCCAGGTTCCCCAGTAAGCAAACATTGATTCTGCTATACCGACTCCTGCAAAGGCAATGATGTCGGGTCCGTGCTTCGTATTGTGCGCTAGCCACTCAACCAACAATGCCTTGTTCTGCAACATGGTACGGAAAGGTGGATGTGCATCAACATTCAAGAGATTTCCTTGTCTGCTTTAGCTGAATGCAGGGTCTTCAAATATGATCCCTGCATCTAGCAGGATATCATGCTTGTGCCATCTCTGCAATGTCAGCTGGTGCCATTTTCCATTGCTTTTTATCCCCTCCCACTGGCTCCAGCCTATCCACCCATGCAGTCCTACTCTTTTTATGAAGCCCATCAGCTTCAAGGAGCACATGCAATGCTTTCTCTGATGCCCCCATGGCAGTGCCTTGCCTACCAAACAATGAAGGGCCAGCATGCTCACTCACCACTCTCAGGAGCTTGGAAGAAGGAATGTCCAACTCATGCTGGATGATGGTGGTGGCAATGGGGGCTCATCAGCTTTGGCTGGATGTGAAGCTAATGCCTTGGGCTGCTGCTGCTTATCCTCAATCTTCTCTTTGGCTTTGGTGGCAGCAATCTTTCTGATTCTGTCTTTGAGCTGATGTTTCTTCATCTTCTTTGCAAGCTTTGTCTTCTTCGCAGTGATCTTCTTTTTTTGGTGGATGCTATTTGCTCATGTCTGCTATCAGTCATCAAAGCCTTCTTGATATCTTCCTTCTCATCAGCTTCCAATGTCTTTGCTTGCTTTCTCTCCTCGTTTCTCTTTGCCTTCTTTGCTTTCATCTTTTCTTTTTGCTTTCTGGCCTCATCACTCATCTGCGTGTCTTTCAACATGGCCTTGCTTCCATTTTCCAATGGCAGCTGAAACTCACCAGCCTGCACCCATTCTGGCATGTCCTCATCCTCAAGAGCTGGCATGTCAGCATGTGATGGTGTGGCCTGTGCATAATCCCATTCTATGAGATCACTCAGCTCCTTGGCTCCATCTATCCTCTCCCAATTAGGCTCATTGATTGTGCAGCCTTCATCAAGAACATGCGCCAATCTATTGTCCAGCCATGTTTTGCTGATCCTTGCCTGTGGCATCAGGTCTGAGTGCAAGGAATCCATTGCGCCTGAGGCCAGCCAAAACCCATGCTTTCTCCTCATTGGCCTCCACCATTTGCTGCATAGCAGCATCTACAGCAAAAGCTATGTCCAGGTTGCTGATCTTGGGCAATTCTGTGGAATTTCTCTGCATGGCCTCCACCTTCCTATCAATGTGTAATTTCATTGCTGCCTTGAACTGATGGCTGAAATCTGTATCTGTCAGCTGCATGGCACTGGTCATCTTTGGCTGTATTGTTGATTGTGCTTGATGAGATAAATATATCATCTTTGTGGTGCTATCACTGAATGCTGCCCCATATGCATCACGTTGGTAGAGTGACACTGGCATCTCATGTGCGCTGTCTTGAATGTTCCATGGTATGCAGATGCTGTCCATGTTGCACGATGGGTGTGACATAACTGTGAAATGTCGGAAAAGATGTGGATGGGATGCTCGAATCTTTCTCCATCCTTCCAATGCTCTCCCACACTTCTCACCAGCAATGTGCTTTCTGATTTTGCCAGCATATTCAATTGTCTCATCATGCAGCCATCTGTCATCAGGCCCAATGTTGGACAATCTTGCATGTTGCCCTGCCACTACCAAAATTCCTTTCCTTGAGGTTCTGCATTTGGGTCAAACCATCCAGTCACATACTGATGAGCTTCAAATGTCACTCTGAACTTATCAGTGTTTGCCTCCCTCATGGTTGTGGGATGCATCTTGCCAGTGCTGCCATCAGGCAATGGTACGCTCATCTTCCATGAGCTCTCAGTGGCAGCCTCGCCAGCAGGCACAATGCCTTGCTCATGCTCATTGTCATCAGCTATGGCTGGCTGCTGCAGTCCCTTTTGCATGGCTTGTTTGGAAAGCTCATCTGCAAATTGCTTCCTGACCTCATGTGTTGGCTTTGCACCTTGCCTTGTCTCATGCTTTACAAAGACTTGTCTCATGGTCTGCCTCTTTGCCCAAAGAGGCACTTGATCGCTGAATGCCAGAACACATGAGTTCATATGCTGGACTGCTTCTTCAGGTCTGGCAAACATGTCTTGCAATTCTGATGCATCTCTTTTGGCAAGCTTGTGCATGAGAAAGTCATGATGCCACCATGTGAGTTCAGCACGGGTTTGCTGCTCAATCTCTGTAATCTAAGTCACCAAATTGAGCATCCAATATTTTGCACCAATCCAGCCAATGATCACATCAGCTCTCTTTGGCTTTGCCTTATCACTTCTTCTCATGGTCTGCAGCTGCTTCTGTGCTCTGGTGTGGGACCTCTGCAAAGATCTGCATGTGTAGGAGTCCTTATCACCCAGCTGATCCATCTCATGCTGCAGCTGTTGCTGTTCCTCTTCAAGAAGTATCTCCCATTTCCAAGCGATATGGCGCTTGAGAACAGCATGCCCATGACATCTCTCCATGTCAACCCATGTGGCAACCTTGTCCACCAAATGTGGAAACTCTCTCTTGGCTCCTCCTCCTGATGCCCTCAATCTCTCTGCAGTGTTCTTCTTGGCTCCTTTGCCAATGCTCATGGCATTCCTGCTTCTCATGCTGAATCTGCTTTTGCTGCTGGCATGCTTGGCGCTCTCATCAGCCCATTTGCTTCTGGAAATCCACACTGCTTTGAGCTGGTCAGCTCTGATGGAATACTTGCCTGCAAAAACTCTGATGAGCTCTGCTTCAGTTGCATGTTCATGTCTTGCTGCATGCATTTCCACACACACCTTATTCTTGACCTCCAATGGGATCTCATGCTTCAAAGGCTTCTCATGCTTCTGCCCTACATGAGCTAGATCCTCCCAGGACTCCTCTTATCACTGCTTTCTGTGGTCTGCCACCATAGATCCCATTCTTTCTCCCTATCTGCTTTTGTAGTTCATGCATCTCTTGCTTCTTGATCTCAATAGTCTGCCCTTTGATGGTCAGCTCACCCTTTGCTTCCCTTTTTCTATTGACATCTTCTGTGGTCATTCTCTTTTTGCATGGCATCGCGTTCTCAATGGGCAGCTCTGCAAGCTCTGGCACATCTGCCAATGCAGTCTTCTCATCGCTGGCTGGGCTGAAAAACTTTCTCAATGTAAACAGCTTTTTGGTGCTAGCTGATCCTGCTGATGTGGAAGATTGTGGACTCATGCTGCTTGCCATGCTTTCTCTGGATGGTGTCCTGAAAAGGTTCTTTGGCTCAATTGGGCTCATGCTTTCTTCTGATGCCTTTCTCTTCATGCTGCTGCCTTGCTTAGGGCTCACCTCCTACTCTCATCTTGAAGCTTGGTGGATGCTTTTGGGCCTGCCCAAGCCAGAAAAATAAAGTGTTCTGAAATGGTCGATTTCTTGATAAATCCTTTACTAGAAAATTCAAGTCTGGAAGGTTTCAAAGGGTACCCCACATTTGCCCCTTGCACCCCCAATTAATCAGCCCCCCCTAATTAGTCCGGTCCATCAGCCCCACCCCCAAACCAAGACAACCAGGCCTTCTCATGCCTCTTTGCTGTACATGCTTGCAGCTTTTGCAAATGACTCATCTGCATTTTCCTCATCCACCTTTGCTGCCTCATGATTGCCTTCTCATTGATCTCATGCAACGAGAGATGCTGCTGGAGCTGCTCATGCTTTGTCTCTTTCTCATCCTCTCTTGCTTTTCAAGCTCATGCCAATCAAAGAAAGCATCAGCACACATGACACTCTTCATGTGCATTCTGATGCTCTTCTCTTCTTCATTCTCAGATGCATCCCAATCAAACATGCCACCATGCTGCTTCTCATGCTCATGCTCATCACGCTGCTGCTCTTGTCTGTCAAGCTCATCCCTGTCAAAGTATGCACTGCTGCATTGTTCATGCTGGTGCTTGTGCAGTTTCTTCTCATGTTTTGCTGCCATCTTTGCAGCTTTCTTCATGCTCCTCATTGCTTGCTGGAAATGCTTTGATCTTTGATGCCTCATGCTTGTTATCTTCATCCTGATGTATTTGCTCAGGCTGGTGTTTCTCTTGGTCTTGCCATGCCCTTGCTCCTCATGATGCTCCTTGTGGTTCATCCTCATTTTGCTGCATGTTTTCTTGCAATTCTGTGCATGCTTCTTGCTTCCCTCCTCAATGCGCTTGTCATGCTCCATGTGGCTGGTGATGCTGGCACAGCTGAATGCTTCCTCATGCTGCTCTCACCACTCATAAGGTCTTGGCATTGATTGCCAGCATTGCCAGCAATAGTGCCACCCATGCCCTCATCAATCCCATAGGCCAATGCTGCAAACCGATTCTTCAATGGAACCATTGCCCACATCAGGAAGATCAAATCAGCAATAGCCTGTCTCCATCCTACAATGAGCTTTCATTTGAGCCATACAGTTCAATGCACATGCAACACTAGCAACAACATGCGCAACTCACCATCAGAAGCTCAATCTCCATGATGACTAATGAATTGCTGTAGAAGCAGAATTCATGATTTTTGCATCCAGCTGCATCTTGATCAGAAATACTAGCACCATGCCCAGCAGGTTCAAAATTGAAATGGCCAACATTTAGTTTATCTCATTGTTTAATCACATGGTTAACATTCACATCCCCACCCAATGCACCATGTGCTCTCATGGCACATGATCTTGAGAGCAAGCATGCAAATCCTCATCATGCTGATGCATGGGCTCATTCCATCGATTGTGGAGCATGCCACCTCATTTCTTCTCATGCTTCTCCTCATGAGATGAAGCATCTCCAAAATAGTGATCTTATATTGGAGCAATGGATGGCTCAGGCAATCCCTTCATCATCTTCATAGCCATTGAACATGCAAACACTCATGATCTCTCATCACTAATGACTTAGAGCATCCAAGGCACTATAGTCAGAATGGGGCTGTGTCATCTGATCCCACTCATCTGTGCCATAAGCACATGGACTCAGAATGCTGGTCCTGAATGAATTCAATCTAATTACAATAACAACAGTCATGCATGACATGTAGTGCACTAGCTAATGTGCATTAACTGATGCATTTGGTCATGCTCATATGGTCATGCCCAGGTGCTCTCATCAGGCTTCAATACCATGTGGATGGCTGCGCATGCCACCTGGATCCAGCTCAATGTGCCTTAGTTAGTCTCATGTGTGGCCCAAGCTGATACCAAAAGATACAACCTAACTAATCAATTGATTAGTGCCCTACTCAACCTGCCACTGTTTAGACATGCTGCAAATCTCAATCCATGAGTCTTTGCATGCACCATGCACGCACGCATCATGCTCATACAGGAGCCATGCCCTCATTTGGGATGTCCTCTTCTTCATAGGGCAGCTCCTTGATGCCCAGCCTAAGTTGCCATCAACTAATCACTGAATGGATTGCATTGGCTCAGCTCATATCAGCTCACGTATAATTATTGCCCAGAGGCTCATGCACACCCATCCCCTCAAGCTCAACAATCTGCCCTTGAGATGCCTGGATCGATCCCTCACTCCTCCATATTTCTCATCCATCCTGGCAAGAACAATGAAGAATGTGTTTAAGTGCATGAAACCCATGTCATGTTTGAAGCATGTCCTCATTTCCAAATTGCTAATCTTCTCACTGCACACCTGCACCCTGCTGACCATCTTGTTGATGTACATCATCATGTGGAAGCATATCCACAAGGCCATGCCCATCACTCATGTGAGTGTAATGATCAATCTCATGTCCTCAATCAATCAGTGCAAATGCAAACAAATTGATTAACAAGTGCAATGCCCAAGTTTAATTGCCAAGGCTCAGGACGCTGCCATGCCATTTGAATGGTCCATGCCAGCATGACCACCAGCAGCATGGCCTTCATGCTCATCATGGCCATCTGCATGGCTTCAGGGTTGTCATGGCCACCACACTGATCCAATGAGGGTGAGGCTATGCTTCTATAGCTGATGAGCTTATTGCAGCTGCATGAAGCAACTCTAGATCAATCCATGTTTCAGCTCATCCATGGTTTCAATTGTTTCAACTCATGTTTCAACTCATGCTCACCTGGTACCTTGCCTCATCCCCCGACCAGCCAGCCCATGCTTTGGCATCTTGCAACTCTGATTTGCTTGCAATAGTGGAACCCACCGAAAGTGGCTGCGGATGCAGACACATATTTCTTGAGATTCAAAATGGGTCAAGTGCTAAAACACGCATCACGGATTTGAGGAATTGAAAATGTGCAAAATGGAAAAACTCATGCATCAGAATTCGTGGACATGCGGATCATGCCCAGGTTCCCCAGTAAGCAAACATTGATTCTGCTATACCGACTCCTGCAAAGGCAATGATGTCGGGTCCGTGCTTCGTATTGTGTGCTAGCCACTCAACCAACAATGCCTTGTTCTGCAACATGGTACGGAAAGGTGGATGTGCATCAACATTCAAGAGAATTCCGGTGAGGACGGCCTTGATGAGCTCGTCTGCTTTAGCTGAATGCTTGGTCAGCGAGTCTGCCAGACAATCTTCACTCCGTACATGTGCAAGGTCATGCATCTGTCCACTGTTGCTTTCCTTTCTCAACATCTGGATCAAATGCATTGTTTCTTTCTGTTCCGGTTGATGTGTTGTGGATGCTGTGGTGACAAGATTATTCGCATCAGTGCGGATGTGCACATCTGCGATTTCGCCTGTTATGTCTGACCAGAGACCGCGAAGAAATAATGCTGAACCGTAACAACGCATTAGTCCGTGCAACTCTGCAACAGTAGTGGATATGGTTGTGGCGGTGATCTTGTGCGTCTCATAGTTGACCAAGGAGCCTCTCGAGTTCGATGAGCCCTGGCGAAGATCTCTCTGTTCTGCAAGAAATATAACACGCGCACGTTGGGATGACTTATCCTCATTGTTGCGCTAGGATGCATCTGAATAACCAACTATGCGTGTCTTGCCACGAAGAGGCCAGAATCTCATGCTAAGCGGGATGCTTTTGATGGTTCTGACTGTCTTATTAATGGCGCGAACGTCCTCAATGGTTGGTGATGATGCCTTGGATGCACACCTGGAGAATTGATAATGTGGAACTGCGTTTGCGATTGTAACCAATTGATCTGACCTAGGACACTTCTATATGCAGTGTGCATTTGTGGAGTAAGAGGAGTGTCGTCCTTCAGGTGTTTGTCAAAGGTGATCTCCTGAAGTTCGTCAATGGCAACAGTCTGATGGACATTGATGTACCAACCGTGCTTGTCATCTCGCTCTCATTGGATGCGCTGACCTACGAAAAGGCAATCATTTTTGTCTTCGGAACCAACTTGAAAATCCTTTCGAAGTCGTCCCATGATTTCCTTCTCGAACACGTCATCCCCCGTCATAAGAAGATCATCTACATGAAGAGATAGTGCTCCATGAACTTGTCGATTCTTGGCATTGTTACCAGAAACAGGATCCATAAGGTAATCAACTGCTCCTTCGAGATCGAAAGTATTGGATGACTTCTTCTCACTCACCAATGCGGGCTTTGGAAGCTGCCTGCCGTAGTATACATATGTACAACGGTCTGCCCTGGTTGGCACCAGTCCGTAAGAACGGAGCGCCGAGTCAAGGATGTTCCACCATCTGCGTGGTGCGTCATTTAGCCCGTAGGCAGGCTTCTTCATGCGCGCTCCAATGTGTGGTGGATATCCCATTTCAGGAGGGATCTGACAAATGATGCCACGAGTCTGATCGTATGCTTCGCCTTGGAGAAATGCTGTCTTCAAATCCACGTGAAATATATTCCAGCCTTTATTTGAGGCTGCTTGGATTGCAAGGCGGAAGCCACTCCTGGATGCAGCAGGACTGTCTGTCTGCTGATCATTCTTCTGCTTGTCTTGGAAGCCTCGGAGGACCCAGCGAGCCTTGGTCTTCAGGAAGTTACCATCCTTGTCTCGCTTTAGGGTAAGGACCCAGCGACCAGTGACCCAGTTCCTGACCTGAATCTTGCGTGTGTCGACTAAGTCGAACACTTCGTTACCAAGCCAAGATTTGCACTCAAGCTGCTTAGCTTCAAGGAATTGCTTCTGGTAAGCTCTTATTTCCGTGGCTGTAGCTTCTTTCCGCTTCTTGCCAATGAGTGCGGATGTGGATGAAGCCTTCAAGGATTCTTGCTTGGATGAGTACAGTACTAAGAGTGCACGGTCATCATCGGTCATGTTCTTGCATAACTGGTCAACATGATTCTGATCTGTGTATTTCTGATGTGAGAATCCGCATCGGGGCGATGGGATGAAGGTCCCTTTCACACGTCCACGATATCTCTCGGAACCGTAAAGGATCCGGTATTCGCACAGATCTTCTGTTCGGCTGTCATGAGTGACCAATGTGCTTCATCAAGAACGAGATCAGATTGGTGATCTTCGTATGATCTGGTCCTCTGAGAGTCTTCTGATTCTCCATCTTCCTGGTCAGTATATCTCATGGTTCTTTCTGAACTTGCAGTGCCGGATGAGGTTGGAACATGAAGGATCAGTTCTTCCTCACTTTCATATTGCACCGGCAAATTTGCTGGATTGTTCGGATTGTAATTGGATGAAGATGCAGGTTCATGTCTGGGAGAATGCCCAGGTGACTCATCATTGTCATCTGGCTTCTTCTTCTTCTTCTTCCCAGTCTTCTGCTTCTTTGATGGACTGCCAGTTGTTTCTTCTTGCACAAGTGTTGGCAGTTCAAGATCTTCATCTTGGTCTTCTGCTTCGGGATTTGTGAGAATCGCAGGTGGTGAAGGTACCACGACAGTCAGAAGGATTGGTTGAGATGATTGCGACTGTGACGGCAAAGAGACATCACCCCCCAGTCGATTGAGTCCGCTTGAGGATGAAATGGATTGTTTTTGCCGTTTAAGCGCTGCATCTCCTCCGCCAGGTTTGTCGTGTGGCGGCGGTGGTGGATCCACTGGACTGTCTGGTGACACACTGCGTGGTGCTGGCGGCATGGGATGATCAGGCTGATGTGGAGGATCCGGAGGAGGATCTGACATGTTCTCGCCGGTGGCGTTGGAGGTCTTGGATCAGGCATGGGATGGTCCGGTTGATCAGGTGGCTGCTGTGTGTCGCTTGTACGTATGTAGGATAGAATGAACAAATCAAAGAATGAATGCATGCATGCATGCATGCATGCATGCATGCATACATGAATGAATGAATGAATGAATGAATGAATGAATGAATGAATGAATGAATGAATGAATGAATGAATGAATGAATGAATGAATGAATGAATGAATGAATGAATGAAAATACGGTTGTGTGACTGCTTGTTCATTTGTTTGATTGCTTGATTGTTTTTGTGTGGTTGTGCTTGTGTTCTTAACTGCGTGTGTTCGTTTGTGCTGGTGTTCGTTTGTGCTGGTGTTTGTTTGTATGTGTTGTGGTTGGTGTTTAAATTTGTGTCACCTTGTTGACTTTTTCTGTGCAAATGAAAATTGGTCCTCCCACTCTTATAGGGACAATTCGTGCCAGTATGCTGTTTTCTTCCTCGTTGCACAAGAAAACTCCGTTTGAAACTATAGAACAGGTTAAACAACCGGGAAGGGTCACAAATTGAACCCTGTACACAGCGCGCTATTTCTTGAGCCATACGCAGTCGTAATGATGAGACTGCGTAAGTGAGACATTCATGCATTGGGGTTTTACATGGTTGATAAATACATCACGTTGCAAACTACACCCCCCATGCCCGAATGTGAAACAGGAGGTCACATGAAAGGGATGAAACAACCAAAGAAACCCGATAGGCATGAAGTCCTTTTGCAGCACACAAGCACTTGGATACGAGCAATCGGCAGTTAAGGTCTTCCGCCTCCACTGACCGTCGCTCTCGCGAGGCGTGCTCATGCACTGTACATAGATCCTCGGCCAACATGATTGAGAAGTATAATGAATATTGAATTTGAAATGTAAATGGATGTCAGCCGAAGATTGAAAAGATTGTTGAAGAGATCGCTCATTCATCGCCAATCCCAATTGCGGGAGCTCTTCCACGGGCGCTGATCATCAGACCACCACGAGTCCCAGGATTGGCCCCAGCTTCCCCAATCTTGCCATTGGCCACCGGTCTCCCGGAGCTGCGGAATGGGCTTGCGCGTCACACCGACAACTGCAGGGAGCGGGGTGGCTCGTCCAGGGATCTCGATGCTGGGGATCTCCTCTTCGACGAAGCAGAGCAACTCAACCAATACCATTTCGGGGTCTCCCACAGACGAGAAATCCCGGGTCCAGCCCATCACGGGGTAGCGGTTGCTCTTGTCAAGGCTTCCATACAATGCAGCAAATTGTTCTGGTTCCAGAAATCTGCCACCATGCACAACATACACGTCCTTCGGATCAACCTCATGCACGTCCTCCGTTGGCGGCACCAGCGTTAGCCGTGCGTGATATTTCGGCACAGCAACGCTTCCTTGGATCATATCCTTGGTTCTCACGAAACTCGGAATAATGCATCGTGCCACCTTCTCGATAAACTCGAGGGCGGACGGCGTCAGGTCTCCCCGCGCGGCAGTGTAGGCGTAGAAGGGGTCATTGATCAGCCTCTCGTACAGCGTAGTGTACTCCTTGTTGCGAAGAACCGCTTTCTTGGCGATGTCCTTCATGATCCCAAGGCCCCCTCTTGCGCTTCGATCTCCCCGCGCATCCTTCCGCTGCGTCAATATCTGAGTCTCAACCTGGTCCATGGAAAGCGGCACGCCCAAGCTGTTGGCCATCTCCTGCAAACGGACGACCCTAGCTATTTTCTTGATATCGGGCATGCGCTCCATGAGATGGTCACACTGGAAACAGTTGATGGAGCCGACCGGGATGAGGATTTTGCAGCGAGGGCACTCAACGTCGGGGATGTGCATGACCTCCGCGAAGCGCCAGTTTGTCGACTTCTGCTTGTTGGGATCCAAGTCCTGCCACAAACCACTCCGGCCTCGGGTTTCCCCGGGCTGCTGCGTCACAGCTCGGGCCCAGTTCCTGTAGAGGCCATAGCGGGCGGTCTCGAATTCAAGCGCGACCTGTTCTTCTTTCGGGAGGTTCTCGTCGTAGACGTCCTTGACCTTCGTCACATTGCCAATGCGATGGGGCCGCGTCAGGTCGCGGCACGCTGTCGGAGCCCACTGTTTGTAATAGAGCTTGCATTCCTTCTCGGCGTTCGCCATGAACGATTCCAGCACTGGGGTCCCGACAACGCCCTTCTGGGTCTCTTCCCGATACTTCTTGATGCTGTCCTGGTAATTCCGTCTGACGCTGACGTACATCCGGTTGGACCAGATAAACTTTGCACATTCAGCGTCATAGGCGTAAATGAGGACCTTGTTCGTGATCCAATCCTCCGTCACCAGGGCTTCCCCGTCTCCGGGTGCGTACAGCCGACATCCCAATTGGATCAACATCTCCACATCGACGGCGATGTTGATGGGTCGGTCAGCACGCGCACCCCCCGCCTTCCGGCCATGCCTGTCCCAAGGAGGCACTACCGTTAGGTAGGCGTGACCACGCGAGGTTTGCCGGTCTCCCATTCCGCCCGGAAAGATGCCCATGTAGATGATGTCAAAGAAATTCTGCATGTTGCACGTGTGGTAGGCGATTTTGGGCAGCGCCTTTCGGCGTGCGTCCGAGAAATCTTTGCAGAAGCCCGGTCGCACACCCTTCTTTGCGTGCTCGATGGTGTAATTGACATCCATTGCAATGGGATCTCCAGGAATGTTGTCAAAGCCGCTGGCTTCGGTCACCCAATCGTTGTGGCCGGTGAACGCGCGAATGCGTAGTGGCATGAAACTGAGCCCGTTCCATTGCTGCCCGGCCGGCGCGTACTCGACATAGACCTCGAACCGATTCGATGTGGACGTGGCCTGAAGAAGAGTGTATTGGGTGCAGTTCCAGTCGTATCGACGTTGGATCCACTTGGCGACGGCTGCGTAGTCGAAGGAGTTGTCCTTGAGATTGATCTCAGGGATGGATCGCGTCGCATGTTCGTGGGCATGTCCGCGAACCAAATACGACACCTTCTTGCTCAAGAACGTCCTTCTGCCATAGTTCTGGATCTGGGGAATCTTGATTCCTGAGCACTTGATCCACTCCCTCTTGGGTTCAGCAGCCTGGCCACGGGTCTCCCCGGGCTTTCCAGCAGCTTTGGAAACTGCCTTCGCCTTGGGGGTGATCTCCGGGCCACGGATCTCTCCGGGCTGAGTCTTGCTGGTCCCAGCCACGGACGCCTGATCGCTGGATGAGGCAGCAGGCATTGGCATTGCCTTTGATTTCACCTTTGGTGTCGCAGCACTGAGAGCTGCAGTCATTTTGTTATGACTTTTCCGCTTGGAAGTGAGGATAGCTTGATTTGGCCGTCCTCACCAATGTCGTTCGGATCCACTGCGGCAACCTCAACGGCCTGGCCTTTCGGCCGGCTGACCTTAGGCTGAGAGCCAGGGGGCAGGTCGAAGCTGATCAGGTCCTCCTCATCCGAAGAAGAAGACCAATCAATCACATCGTTGAGGCCGCTGACGGTCGCCGCGTGAATGTCGGGTTGCATCATCTGCAAGATCTTTGCTTCCTCCTTGACGGTGTCAAGGGGGTAGAGGGGGTTTGCCTCCTTTTCAGTCTCCAGGAAAACCTCGCGCTTCGGCTCTTGCGCGGCGATTTCGTTGATCGCCTCCAACTCCCTCTCACGGACCTCATTGTCGAAAGGGTCCTCAGGGTTCTTTGCAATTGCCGGACCGCCAGTTTCCTGGGGTGTAGCGCCAACGATCGGGATAGATGTGTCAATGTTCATGTATTCCCTTTCGAGGCGGTACCAATTCATCGCCATTTCGAAGCGGTTGATTTGGCCAATGCAGTACCCGAGCTTTGCGGCGGCCACATAGTAATTGATGTAGTGTTTCCTGTTGCGCTCGGTGTCATCGGTGTGGATGCGGTCTGCCCGGGACGTGTTGGAGATGAGAGTCTGGGGGTCGAGGACGGTGATTCCCGCGGAACCATGCAACAAACGTGCATGACCGTCCATTTGAGTCTTATAAGATTCACTCAATCCATACGTCTCATAGTCCCGAGGCACGATGAGCACGACCTGGACCACGTCTTCCCGGAAAGCAATATGGCGTAGCCGGTCACGGACAGTCATCACCGCTCGGGCGTTCCTTTCGATGATGTCCATCGCAGCCTTCCGCTTTGCCTCGGAATCAGTGGCCCAGCCCGCTAGGGCGGCGGGGTTGTCGATGTAACCGTTACGACCGACAACATCATTTCCGGACCATGAGATCACGATGACGTACGGCCGGGGCTCAGGCCTTTCGGCGAGCTTTAGCATTGCCCGCTCAGCGGCATCAAGAGATTCTGCCAGTCCTTTGCCCCATGTCATTTCGGACCAGACCTCGTGCTTGTGCCCAAAAAGCGTCCGCTTATTCTCCTTGATGATGGTGCCAACATCCGTCTTTGCTCCATCTTTGACCAACGCATTGAAGGAGTCGCCGAAAAACAGATAGTTGACCGCGGGTTTCCCCGGGCAGAAGAGGATGTCGAAAGCCTCAGCCGGAGCCTCTTTGAGAATTCCCGCAGTACCTGTCAACGATGACATGGCATTCTTGGCAAGAGCCAGCGCATCGGTACGTTCACTCATCTTGGCAAGGTCGACACCGGAGTTCACGTCCTTGACGATGAATGATTGAGTTGCCGCATCACGGAACATGTCTGACCAAGCCTCTCGGTTGGCGACGCGCAGCTCGTCGGGGATGACCTCAGCCTTCACCTTCCCATCGTGCAGGATATAGTTTGAGCCGTAGTCAACTCGAGCGAGCGGCACATCTTTGTAGTTCCTCTCAGAGAATGCCGAGCGTACCGTCTTCAAGGCCTTCTCCACTGGCAGTGCTTCAGCCATGGTCGCAACTAGTATCCGTGTTTGGACAACCTTTTCTTGAACCGACACTGCATAAGCAAAAGCCTTGTGAATCAAGTCAGTCATGATGTGTGTGTAGGATTCAGTATTTTTGAGATTCCGTCCCCTACCTGCAGCATGTTGGACGGCGCAAGAACATACTCTTCCATCAAGGTAATTGTGGAGGCAATGCATGTTGGTCTTCACAGTCCATGGTTTCTTCATTGGAATCCCATCGGTAGTTTTGACACCAACAGCACAACCATCAAATTTAACAGAAGTCATGTTGTTTCGAATTACGAACTTGTCAACAGCCTTATCGTCCCAATACGTGCAACTCCTAGGCCATTCAATAGCAATCAACGGTTTGGCAAATTCCATTGAGTTCACGAGGTCAACGAAGGCAGACCAAATTCTTTTGTAAATGGATCGATGTCGCTTCACCTTCTCTTTCGCCGTGTCATGATTCATGTTAATATGAGACCAAGCAGTTCCGCCAGTGCAAGGGATACTTGCCCATAATAAAACAGGAATGAAGCCCTTGTTGCCGATAGAGCGGATATGCTTCACCTCGTCAACGACACGCTTACGAGTGGCATGAGAAAGAATATCATCGTCCTGGGTAATCCGAATCACGTGGCAGCCAAAAGCGGGTCGGCGCGAAGTATCACCAAGCTTGGAATCATGTGAACAGCAAACTTCAACCAGAATACGATTAGGGGCACCCCCCGTATTCCTGGCCTCGGATTTCTCCAGGCGTGGCGAAACGGCAGCCGGCATACCTGGGACATCCAATTTGCTAGCAATATTCATGAGTTTGAGCCCTCCCTGCCACTTCTCAGCATTTGTGAAAGGCTTCGTAAGAATATCTGCAGCCTGAAGTTCGGTAGACACGTGCGTAAGCTTATAGTGTTTCCGCCTGAATTGCTCCGCCAACCAAGCAAGATTAACACGTTGGGTCTTGTCGGTATGGCGAAAGGCCGGAGATCTACCACTTTCAAGAATACGGATAGTGGCCTGGTTGTCCTCGAGAAAAATGCCTTCGAAAGAACCATTGTTGATAAGAGTCACACCCTCGCTACCAACACGTTCATCCCCAACATACTCAAAGTCGGTAAGGTTGTCCCTGATCTCTTTGGCCTCGATTTCGAGATCTGCCTCGCCGGCCCCCCGCATGAAGAAATACGTCTTGCCTATCCATGCAGAGTCGGTTTGGCGTTCTGGATCATTTGGGCAAATTCGAGAAACTTTGAGATTGATGTTGCCATCGCTGAAGAGTTGAACCGTGTATCTGGTGCTGGACAAGGCCTCGGTTCTAACCGGGCAGTCGTCGTTCGATGGAACAAACAACTGGGTTCTTCTTTTATTGTGGACTCTGACTATATATCCATTGACCGTGTCGTTGATCCAATAATCGGAAGTTCTTGATGGGGTGAGAGTGCATGTTGGGTTTTCTGTACCACCCCCCGCCGACTGTATGATCTCCCAGAGGCAGGAAGACGGAAGTCCAACAGCACGCAATGCCACATTAGCTGCAATCACCTCGGCTTCCGTGGACGACATCGCAGTGGAAGTCTGCTTTTTGGAAAATGCAGTCAGAGGATAGAATGTATTAGGGCCAATCAATGCAAGAAAGCACCCTGATGTACTGCGGGAGTCATGTTCGCCAGCATGATCTGAGTCCGCAAACAACCATAGTCGGGTTCGTGATGAGGGGTCACCAACGAAACCGTGCATCTTCCGATCGACTGTGGTATGGATATAGCACATTAACCGGAAGAGCGCCTGGTCGCAGTCGACGGACCACTTGGTAACGCGAGAAGCCAGTCCCTGGGTCGCTCTCAAGAGATCAAAACGGGCCATCCGCGCAGCAAACAGGACCTTCATGAGGATTTTGGAGGCGATGGGTTGAAGAATACCCTTCTTCTCCGTATCGTCTTTGGTGGGTCTTGCAATGCGGTCATCCTGAAATGGAGTGGAAACCTTCTTGAACTGAACATTGCCCCCCGCAAGCTCAACATACCTGTCAAGGCATTGTTTAAGGAATCCGGTCATGTCGTAGGTAACCATCGTGACGGGCTTGTCCATGCAAGGTTGGTGCTGAAACAGTTCATCGATATACGAAAACCCTTTGGCTCGATTGGCTTTCTTGGCGGACGTCTTGTCCCTGAGCTTCTTCACGGCCGCAGCCGCTAGGCGGGCGTTTCCAACGTTTTCATGAAAGAAATACGTAGTCCCAACCCAAAGAAAAGGAACAGTCTGAATCTGATCATCGTCTTCATCGAAATGCCAATACTGCTGAGCAGCACCATCTTTATCAAAACATGGACTGCACTCTGTGTACCGCGTCCCGCCCAACCCAATTTCTTTGGCAACACCGTTAGGCGTGCGGCGAAATTTGCGCCTTGGCTGCTCGTGTTGACAAACAACCACGCCATGTTCTGGATAGTGTTCCCAGTAATCCTGAGTTCGGCGAGCTGCGGCTGCATTCTTGTCGGATGGATCCTCCAGGTCATGATTGAAAACATGAGCGAAAGGATGATGTTCAGGCGAAAGTTGAACCTTCTCCGTGACAACATGTTCACATCCGAGGTACCTACCAACAGCCGAAGGTGGGTCCATATCAATCTTGGAAGAAATGAGTTCCCAACCTTTTGCAACATTTTGAACCGGTCCCGACGTCTTGAAGTCGTCGACGTACACTGCGAGCAGGAGTCGAAGTTTCGGATGCCAGAAAACTGAAGGCCAGGCTCCAGGGTAAACAAGACGGAATCCAATGGACAAGAGAATATCTTCACAGTGCTTCTCCCATAGACCCCCCGAATCCGGGTGGCCGTAAAGAGCAAGAATGAGCTGCACTACTGGATCGCTATACTTTGAGGCCCAACCTTTCGGCCAGCGATACTTTGGGAGGCGTACCCATGTCTTGATTCCCTTGTATAATGCCTGCGTATATGCCTGTCGCCCATCGGATTGTTGGGTGCAATTACCAGGCATAGCTCCATACGCATCGATGGCTTTGGCAGCTTCCATGGTGGAAGGGGCCGATCCAAGTTCAGCGAATAAAGCTTGCTCAGCATTATCGTCTTTAACGTTGTTCCCCTGAAACACAGTCCTTCCCTTAAGCTTGCGAAGAGGGTTTCCCTTTTGAAGTTCACTCCCTTTCTCAACACAGATTTCAAAGATTTTGCCAACATGGACCTTTTCACTTCTCCCCTTAGCTTCTTTGACCACCTGCGACCACTCACGCACAGTGTTGTAATCCCATGCGCCCTTGCTCTCAAGGTTGCGCCACTCCACGTCAATGGACTTTTGAGCATCAGCATTGCTTTCAATCTCCTTCCGCCCCACCGGTCTAGCAACCATAGCATGAATAACGGGGTGAAGGTGAGCTTGAAGAACTTTGCAACGATGTTGACCAATTTCGGGATTCGCAGAAAGTGCAGGCAAAACCACAACATCCAGCGCGTCCTCAACAGTCTCCTCCTTAGAGCGGTTCCCAACGCAAGGTGCAACAGGCATAAGAGGAATGTTTGAAAATTCATCTTCCAATCCTGCAGTGGTCGCCGGCCTAGCTCTGGGTGAAGAAGCTTCCGGGTCCTCGGAGACGGGCTCATCGAGTAAAGCCTTGCGAGCCTTCTCTCGTTCATCTTTGATGATGGCAAGTCTCCTTTGCTTTGTTGACATTGTTTTCCAAAGAAAAGGTGGAATACTGTCGGGTTTGCTCGATCCTGAATACCTTCGGGCTTTCACACCCCCCGCATCGTAATGAGCACCTCCATCTTTGGGAGCAAAGGTGTCCTTGCTGGTCTTCAAATCGATGACTTTGACCATCTCCTCCGACGCGGGTCCCTTTTCGGGGGAATCTTTGATCAGCATTCCGAGGTTTTCAGCGAGTTCCTGATCATCGATGTCATCCTGGCCTGGCATCTCTGCCGGCAAATCCTCCTCCAAGAGCGGCGCATCCAATGCAGCTGGATCGGGCGTTTCAGGAGCATATTCAAGCCCCGGCATTACGCCATTCATGTGCAATAAGTGCCGTTCGACCATTGGAAAAGAGAATTCACCATCCGGACATTTGATCTGATTTACCCTCAAAGGAGCAATAGGTTGATCATAGTCCTTCTCCATCAAATCTCGCAAAGGAATAACGAGAAATTCGTGACGCCAAAGAAAGTCAGGATGGATGGGATACCCCAGAAATATTCCAGCCCTGGAAGTAGGTTCAAACTTCAAAGGCTTGTTGGGTCGATTCCTCGGGCCGGTCCAAAAGTTGACTTGACAACCAAAGGGCAAATATGGTCCGGGAAAATCTTCTCCAAAACGTACCTTCCATGGTGAATGATAATCTGGGTGGTCCGTGATGTTATGCGCCATGCAATAGTGTTTGGCCGCATGTGGCCAATACGAATGATGCAAACCAGCTTGTTCCAGGTTGGTCCTCGTGCCCTCGATAATCGCCCTGACGTTCCTCTCAGCAATAGCATTAGTTTTGGAAATGTAGTTTGTACTTTGAACATGCTTCCATTCCAATTGATCCGCCGCTTTCACAAGTTCAGGAGCCCGATCACTGTAAAACACGTTCACGGTTTCCCCGGTGCGGACAAAGTGCTTGAATGCCATCACACACTGATGAGAGGTTTTCCGTGCTGCTGGGTAAACATAACGGAAATCAGTGGCAACATCTCGAACCACAAGTGCAACTCTAGATTGATCAATGCCGATTTCACGATCATCTGATGTGATAAGATGGTCCGCCGTAAGGTGATCACCAAACTTCTTGGCCTCGACTTGAGTGGAACCTCCCTTCTGTTTTGATGGATATTTGTACATCTTCGCCCTGTTACAAGTCTCGCAAAAGGGGTTCTTGGGAGTGTGACACATCAAGTGCTGGAGTGAGGTCGCCTCATCACGCAAAGCTGCTTCACCGCGTTCGCGAGGGGCGTCCTTCAAAATAGGCTTTGACACAAAATCGGAGGCGATGACCTTGGGCGCTTCTTCGGAGGGATTGTCATGGCACTCTTCAATGACCTCACCTTCCGGTTGGCTAATGGTGTCCTCAAGCAAGAAATCATCGTTCCCCAATTCATCCCCATCATCCACATTGGTCACAAGCACCTCTTCAACAGCTTCCGGCTCCTCGTCAATGATCAGAACTTCATCCTCAATATCAATGGGAGCTGATGGTAATGATGTAACCTTTGGAATGCTCTGTGACAAAGCTGGAACAGCATTTTGAGTTGCTGGGGGAATGAATGGAACATTGTCTTTGACCTCGAGCTTGATACGTGAACCATCCGGAAGTCGGAAATAAGGTCTGCTGTGGGCTCTCCAAACGAAATCATATCCGTCCCTGAGGCATCTCATACCCACGGATAACACGGATGGAGCCTTGTCAAGAACATATGGCCGAACAACACTATCGGTCTGTTGGATCTTGACCCTGGCCTGCTTGGTACCGATAATATTCCCATTGGCTGTGGAAAATTTCAGAGGTTGAGACGATTCATAAATACACCCCATCTCCGCATCGGTTCCCGATAGCAAATCCTGAGAAGCTCCTGTATCTGCGATCCACGGAATGTGAGAAGAATCCATTGTCATACGAGCAACAGCAGCTTTCCCCCTTTTGGGAGAGGTCACGGGCTTCTCTGGCTCGGCCGTTAGGCCTGCGGGGATGCAGGAATCACAGCCGAAATCAGAGTCGCATTGAAATTTGCAAGGAGTCTTCGTGCCTTTGAGCAAATCCTTCATCATAGCTTCATGCATGGTGCCGATAAGAGTTGCGTCAGAGACAGCTCTCTCATCGAACTTCGGAACATAATCAACAGGAAACTCGTGTGCAAACCTTCTCGACGAGGCAGTGTAGGGCCAAAGCTCGCCGTCAGTCTCATAGTTCGAAATGGATGGGTAATCAGAGAATTGCACGCACTTCTTGATACATGGCATACTCTGGAAAACATCGTGAGTCACACTAGGCAAGCAAGGATGCGAGGCGACCGAGTCGAGGGTCGCGGCGCACACCATCGCCTGGAGGAGGCACACCGCAGCATTGCTGCCTTTTGACGATCGCGGAGACTTGAGGGACTGAGAACCCTTCGAGTCTTTCGAATCTTGAGAAGAAGGCCTGCTTCCCTTCTTCTTCTTCTTTTTCTCTCTCGGCGATGTCTTGGGGGTGTCTCCACTAGCGGTCTTCTCGGCCTTTGGGGCTGGAGCTGCCTTGGAAGTTGCGGGGTGCTGCCATGGGCAATCTTTCCCTCTCTCACATCTGTTCGCTTTGAAGAACTTGCACACCTGGGGCTTCGAACCAGGGGGACTCTGCGAACGATACTTCCTTGGCGTCTGGGGTCTAGATCCGCCCTTCTTGCCTTTCCCCTTACCTTTCGGTGCCTTAACATGTTCGAATCGGCAGTCTGAACCATAGGTGCACTGGCCAGTTTGACATTTCACACATACACCCTTGGGGATTCCAGGAACTGCAGGGTTGTTCGATGGAGTCCTGCCACGTCCCGTTGTGTTGCTTGACATAGCATCCCGCATGTGAACAAGCCTCTTGCGCTCCAAATAATTCCTCGATGCGTCAATCAAGAATTTATAGGAGTGCTTTTCCGTCCCTTCCTCAGCCCGCTCATACTCATTGAGATCATGACTGAGAGGCCGAAACTTTCGAATCTGGCGGTGGAACAGCGCTTCAAGGGTCTTCTCATTTTGCTCATTGCCCATTCCAGCGATGACCGTGTCCCATCTTGTCATGAAGTTCTTGAGGTCCTCGTTGATGAGCTGGACAGAGAGCAAGTCCTCAAAGTCGTAAATTGCACCATGTTTGATGTTCGTGCTGAAGTGCTTGTGAACCATCAAAAGAATTTGGCGCCCCCTCGCGTAGCGTTTCTCCTTTGCTTCTTGTTCTTTGAAAATGTCGACTTGCCGCGCGAGGTCGCCCTCCAAGATATTCGTCAACGCCGATGCCAGCTTTGCATCAAGATGGACAAACATTCCTGAATCACGAAGGACTTCAACAGTTTGACCTGGGATCCAAGTTGCCTCAATCCACTCAAATGCCTTTTCGGGTTGGTCGGAAGTAGCAACAACAGCATCCCTAACTTTGATCCTCCAATTACGGTACTGTTCGGGCTTCGGGAATCGGGGAATCTGAATTCTGTCACCCTCCTTTACACGAACGCGTTCCGCTGTCGGATCGCTCGAATTACCTAAGTGCTTCAGTAGCTTTCGTCGAAAGGATTCATCCGATGCAGTTGAAGTTGATGACGAAGATGACGAGGGAGAAGATGACGGATCTCGTCGCCGGCGTCGGCTACGGTCCTTCTTCTTTTTCTTCTTCTTCTTCTTTTTCTTGTCCTTGTCATTTCCACCATCACCATCATCGCAAGGCCAACCGTCTCCGGTAGCAGCATCGTCCACGGCCCCGGCGGGAACGGATCCGTCTTTGCCGTAGGGGTCGCTCCCAACCTTCGTCCAACTGTGCGAGGAAGCATTCGAAAGTCCGGGTGGAGATGCAGCCAAAGGAACCGTCGGGATAGCCAAGGGGGTAGCTGGTGCCTGCTGAACAGGAGGCGCATGGGCAGGAGCAGGTTGAGCAGGCGGTTGCTGTTGGTTCTGCATCATCTGCTCGACCATAGCCCTTAGCTCTCTGATCTGTCTCTCCTGCTCGCTGATCGTATTGATGGCGTTTTGGTACTTCATCTCGGCTTCTCTTTCTGACTTCATGGTGTTCACACGCTGCTCAGCATTCATCTGAATCTCGCGTCTCATGGCCTCCGATTGGCTTTGGAGACCGGCAATGATCTCACCATGCCTTGCCTCCGCCACCTGGGCGACCATGGGACCGGTGTCCTGATTCACGAACTGGTTGAATTGGGCATTGTTCTGGGTAGCGTTGATCTGCTGATAGTTCGTCACGTCCTGGTTGATCGTCATCGAAGGATCGAGGTGGACGTTTGCAACATGTTGGTTGAACTGATTCATGGACTGTGGCATAGGGTTTCCCCTTGCGAGATCGGTCTGGGGGTCGTACATGACGATGTCACCATGCCGATGCCGATCTGATCCAACAGGTGAAGGAGATCGAGCACCAGACCGCCCAGTCCTCCCACGGTCACTCCGGGATCGAAGTGATTCGGGGCCCTGACTGCTCAGTGCTTGTCCCTTCCTGATGAGCTCCCTGGCCACTTGGGAATTTGCTCGACTAGTCGGTTCATATTGCGAGGCGTCTTCATCGCCTGCGGGCTCATCAGGTGTGGGACGCACCTCGGTATGGGGTACTCCAGGGTCGCCATCCATGGCGTACAACTCTGTACAAAGAGCCGCTTACGGCTGATAACCTATAGAACAGGTTAAACAACCGGGAAGGGTCACAAATGAACCCTGTACACAGCGCGCTATTTCTTGAGCCATACGCAGTCGTAATGATGAGACTGCGTAAGTGAGACATTCATGCATTGGGGTTTTACATGGTTGATAAATACATCACGTTGCAAACTACAGAAACACTTATTGCAGAAACAAATCAAGTGCCATGACTTGTTTGGCGCGCACAAACGGATCACTGATGATGGCTCGGTAAGACCCTGCCTCATTCGAGCTACCTTCTGATCTGCGACATCGCTCGGCAAGGTGGTGGACCTCAAGCATTGGTGTGCATGTGTATTCAGATGTATACGTATATATATATACATACGCTGTTATGATGCAAGTATACCCATGAATCTCCGACTCAGCTTCCAGCAGCTCTGAGAAGCACCTCATTGTCAGGCAGAACTCACAGACCAGGCACCCTGGCAAGCCTGCCTTGTTTGTATGTTGCAGGCGCGAGCAGGTGGTCTGTCAGGAATCAAACATACAAATGCCAAGCTATGCCCTATCCAGAAGAACTTGCAGTGAGCCTCAATGGCATTTGGTCGCATCTCTTCTCTGGCTTGGTCTGCCTCGAGCATGCACATCAAATGCTTCCACGAATGTGCACATGCGCGCAACTTCCACGACTGGTTCCGACTGCGATAGTGTGAATTGTTTGAGACTCCTCGTGTGGTTGTATGTCGGTGATTGCATGCGGGCTCGAACAGCTTTATTAGCCGATAGGTCAAGTAGTTTTGTCTCCAATTTGCGGTCTGCCTAGAGTGGACTCAGTTTGTTTAGCCCTATGAGCGTCTGCAGCACCTGATGCTTTTCACAATGGATATGTTTCCAGGCTCTTCAAGTAGTGCCGCTGCCAGCAGGACATGAGCACCGACTGAAGGCTTGCCACTTGCCACTCATTACTTGGATCTACTCCCAAGCATTGGGCCAAGTCAGACACCAACAAAGAATCACAGAGTGCTCCAGGCACGTTGGATGCAGGACAAACAAGTTGTCCAGCCACAGACCGCAAACGGTTGTAAGAGTCTTGTGCCGACGTGTATAATTGAAATGCACCACTGAGAGCAGAGCAAAACGTGATTGTTGTTGCCTTGTTCCGCAACGAGGCCTTGCTTGCCATGAAGTGCTACTTGCTCAATCTGTCTTGTTTGCAGAACTCTTTCAACACCAAATAGGACCGCTTCGCCGGAAAAGACCGGATGGACCTGTTGGCCATTTCCCGAAAATGTCAAGGTGTAGACTTCTGCCAGTAATCTTACCAGGAAGCCTGTCATGTCTGACAGAATGTAGTCGATTGTGGCCAAACCATGAGAAGAGTTGAACAACAAAAAGCCTCACAGCAAACAGCGCTGCGAGTTCGGCATTTGGCCACATCACTGCCAGTCCAGCTGTTCATGGGCAGGATCAATTTCAAATGTAGCTCAAATTGTTGGGCGCACCCTGTGTTGCTTTTTGCGTCTTTTTGCAGCCATCAGCTTTTGCTTTCACATCGCCTTCGAATCATCTCTCTCCAAGACTCCCGACTGACTAACAGCAAGTGGACTGGCTTGATCCTCTGGCAGCGCAATCAACCCGATCAACATCGAGGTGCACATGCCAGGGCAAGGCAGCAAATTCAAAATTACAGAGCCGGACGCTCTTGTGATTACCATCACTGCATCTGTTGCAGTAATTATGCACAATGGATTCCAAATGTCCATTTCCTGTGACGCTCAAGCTGCGCATCTTGTCCGAAACATCAGAATTCGTGAGATTCCCTCGATCCCACATAGCTCATAAAAAGCATTCATGATGTTCGTGTTTGACTTCAAACAAGCCAATCTGAACCTGAACGTCTGTCATCCCTCCATACATGGGTGGCCCAAGATGTACGCAGTGTTGCGCTGGACGCGCTCACAAATTCACAACAACTTGCATGCAAGTTTAGTATTGAGCCATGCATCAAAAAACATCAGCCGGACAGCGGACACATCCAGACAGCCCTTCAGTCTGTTCATTGGCAGTCACTGGTATCCATGCCAAGAAGAAGAGTCAAGCAAGACAAAGCGGAGGAAGCTCCTCGCATGCTCGCAACATGCCTTAGAGTCCCCAACAGAGAAGCCAACTTAGCCTGAGTAAGTAGCGACAGTGTCAACCGCGCAAGTCAAGCCGCTCAGTCCTCGACGCAGTGCTTCGTTGCTTTGCTGACACTTGCATTTGCGATGAGAGATAGAATTGCGACCCAGGCAACCTGGTCGCACTTGCTAGATTGCATTCCGTGTCAAGCCATGCGTGTCAAGCATCAAAACACACCTGCCTCGGCCAAGTCATTCCACAAAACTTTCAACTGCATGGGCATGAACGGAGAGTAGGTAACCTTCCAAGAAGGATGGTCAACATCACAAGCAAATGCCCAAGTCTGTTTCAAGAATCAACTCTGAGTCGCTGACCAAGTGCACAAATGGCCAAAAGCGCCAGCTTGACCACATTGCTGCTGGTAGTGTCTCCCGCACGCGAGAAAGAATTAGCTTGAACTGAGTTCCAGCTAGAATTCCCAGGAATAGTGCATATACCTGAGACGCAAGGACTACACAAGCATCAAAGCGTTCAAGCCTGGAAAAAAACAATTCATCTCCACTTGCGTCCTCAGAGAAGTCACATGTTGGGAAAAAAACACACGCGCGCTCGGCTGCACAAACGAATGCCAACACGTTAACACCCATGTCGATGCGCACAGCCGCTTTGACTACATGAATGCATCAAGACGCATCTCCATGCGCGCACACATTCACACACACACACACACACGCACACGCACACGCACTCGCACACGCACACGCACACGCACACGCACACGCACACGCGCACGCGCACACGCACACGCACAGGCACAGGCACAGGCACAGGCACAGGCACAGGCACACACCCACACACATTCCTTTTATCCTGAACATGATTTTACGAAGGCTCGACACAGTTTTTTTGTTGTGACCTGCTGCTTCAAACCCCAGGTCAACAAGTCGAAAATCTGGGCTCAGGACGTGACAAGCTGCAATATTATGTTTTCAGACACTGTCGAGTAGTGCTAAGATGCTTTGTGTAGCTTGTCCTGGCAGACACAGTAGCGTGCTAGGTTTCAGGGAGAATTCTGTAGCAGGCGCGCACGCTCTCAATCCCCTAGATCCTTTTGCCACCTTTGTGAGTACCTCCAAGAGGAAATCTACACTTTTAGGCGGCATTTATAAGGTAGTCGAAAAAGAACCACTCTGCACTAGACACAAAGAAGCAGCAAACAACCATGAGCACTTCTGATTAGGATGGGCTCTTGCAAACTCATGTTCAGGGACCAACCCTGCTAAACCAGGCCAGAAAGCGCCGTTTTAATCAGTGCAACCTACCAAAATTTATTCCCCAACCCCAACTCAAAACACGGCGCATACCATGCGTTGGGCAAACGCGTTAGTCGGCAGACAATCATTGCCAGTTGGTGGGTCGGAAGTGCCTCTTCAAACGGAGGCAGCATGATGATGCAGCTCTAAACAAACGAGTTGATGCCAAATGTTGCAGTGTGTTGGGAAGAGCCCTGCAGAAAACAGCTCACGCAAGTCGCGTAATTTACACTGAACCAACTCCTGTCAATAAGAAAGCAATACTAAACCGATATCAAAGCAATCTGATGTATTGCCATGTGGAACCATTTTTGGGCCCAGAAAGGGGGGAGGGGCATTGGACGTTGGACGAGGACCGTAGCGGAGCCCCGCTACCCGAAATGGAGTGCCCTAGAAGTAAAAATTGTTCCGCCTCCATTTCTCGGCAGGGATGAATTACCAGTCGTGCGGGATTCCTGAAGTGCGACTGGCCACGAACAAACCCTTCCAGGGATGAAAGTCATCGTGCGGGATTCCTGAAGTGCGACACGAACAAACCCTTCCAGCAACATGAGGCTGGTAAGTTTAACGTACGGCAAGGCTAGCCCTTGACAAGAATGGACTGAGTGCAAATCAGGTGCGGCATTCAGAGTTGCAGAGAAGATTGTCTGGTCCATGAAGACTTTCGCGACAATGCAACTCCAGCCCTCTGGATTTGAGAAATAGCTGGCAAAAGGTCCTGCTTGCAACCCCTTTTGAGGCATGTAATGATTGTAGCATGTGAATGTCACAGCTTGATATCTTTGCTTGTGCATTCCGCAGTGGCTTAACCCCCACTCTCAGAGAATAGCTGCGCAGCCTTAAAAGAGACATCAGTCTCCGCACCTTGTTATTTTGACTGCTCGGGAATATACAGTATATCAGTATCCTTTGAGCCCTATTTGCGCTACAGGGGGGGAGGTTCAGGGGGGGGAATGGTACCGTTCTTGTTCATTCAGAACACATCTCATGAGTTCTGTGCAGTCATGGTGACTCTACGGAACAGCGTTGTCTGCTGACTGATGAAAAGGCGCGTCTTCTTGCTGCTTTTTACATGTTGGGACTAAGATCGGTGGACGTGGTCCATTTTCATTCCTTCCAAAGACAAAATCGCAATTGTTTGACTCAAATCACACTGGCATTGACTACATCCACCGATCTTGGTCCCGGCGCATGGCAAGCTTTACTATTGCGCTGAACACGTACGATCGAATTGGCCCCGAATTGGCCCAAGGCAATGTGTCCTTCCAACATCAGAATCCAGTAGTGAAGGATCGGACCGTGCAAAGCCAAGCCTCGGATTGGGTCTGCATTCTGCCTGCCCTGCCTGTCCTTTTGCACTACCTTATGCTACTGCAAATACCTCACCTCAGCTGATGCAAGCCGCCCACAAGCCCATTGTGCAAGCATCGCCGCATATCCGTCAGTTGATGGCCTTCAAACATCTGCGCCAGCAAATCACCAAAGATGTATGCCACTCCTGCGGGTGAAGATGTTTGACAGGTCAGAGTGTAGAAAACAAAGAAAACAAAACAGAACTACTTGGTTCAATTGATAAAACGAAGCGTGCCTGATGTTGCTGATTTTGCCAGCACAGGCTGTGCAACAGCGAACTCACTGTAGAGCTCAAGCATGTTGAAGGGCATGTGTGTCCACACTTGAAGGGACTCCAGAACGTAGTGGGTGTTCATGACACAGCAAAACCTTTGTAGGCACGATGGCTTGTGGCGCTGCAACTGTGAAAACGGCGTGAGGACGGAAAACAAACAACAACAAAAAGAAAAACTAGTCTAAAAAGCACGGCCCCTCTCATGACCCACACCAAAGTCCCAAGTTGAGGTCCTGCAATAGGGCCCTTGTTGCATGCAATTCTCATTTAATTTGTACACCCATACCTTCGAACATGAAACCCACGCTTCAAAGGAGACTTGCAGAATGAGCAGCATATTACATTCAGACCTTGAGGATTGTCTAACCCACAGGCTTCAGACTAAACCTTGATGAGAAAGCATCTCAGGTTTCAGAAATTGAAACAACACCTGATGTCGGAGGAAACTCCTTGTGAATGAAAGGATTAGCTTCAGAATGCAAAAAAAAAACACCTCAAAAGGAGCATGTTGATCAAGTGCTTCATGACCCAGAACTGGAAGAAAACCTGCAGAGTAAGCAACTGGGAAGAAGATAGCTAGCGTGATGACGATAGATGCTCATGATCCAGAATGCGGACAACGTTGTCAGAATGAGCATTTCAATTGATTCATTTGATAAAGGTTTTGATGAAGAAATCTCAAGACTTAGGATTCTCCATGCAGAAAAGCATTTTAAACTCAGAACATTAAATCCAGGGTGCTTCTACGAAGAACACTTTGCAATGCCAACTGCTGGATTTGCAGCAGACGTAAAGCCAAAGACTGCTGTGCTGAGGACAGTTGAGGTGGTCCAGGGGAGATCGAGCCTCCAGAGGGTGTATATCACACACTTTGGGAGATTGCTGCTCCTATTACGTGCCAGGCACAAGAACTGTGGCTAAATGTCCGAGAAGCTGGAACACGCCAAAAATGGCAATGGCATCTTCTCGTAGCACCAGTCCCGCAAAAACGAGAGCAATCGCCAGAAGCACTGGCAACTTGCTTTGATTGTCCTCCAGCCTGGTTGTGCAAAGTTGCTGCCGAGCCAGTACAAATCAACGAACAGGAAATCACAAGGAACATATCAGTCGCTGAACTGCTGACATTCACGCGCCAGTGCTTTGCAGTTTGAGTCGGGCAGCTGCACTTCAACATCTCCGCGGTGACTCGGAAAAAGCCGAGGTGTCCTGAAGGGCAAGTTGTCTCTTTAGGATAATACTGTCACACGGGCCCAAAATCTCTATAGGCATGTTTATTGCTTAGCATAAGGCGGTAAGCTTGGCCTTCTGCAAACAAACTTCTCTGTATGGCCAAACAACCGCTGCCAGCTGTCTGAAGCTTCACCCGGTGTGCTCAGATGGACGTCCTGCGCTGTACCATCTCCGCATGACTTTGCGATGCGGCATATACACGCACCCAGCGTTGACAGTGTGTCACTCCGATGAGGATCACCAACACGCAGGCCCATGCTGCCAAGCGATGGCACTTTAAGAATGAAGGAGCAAATCGCCTTCTTGGCATTCGCTGCCGAAGAGAAGGCGCGCACATTCTGCTCAAGCAGCTGTTAGCAAGGAGAATCTGGCATTCTGAGCCCAAGCTTAACAACAAGTCCAGTTCTCATTGACTCGCTGACTGCAAGCAATGTCTCCTGGCCTCACGCAAAGCTGCGGAACGCACCTCTGACCCGAAGTCGTTCAGAGCAGCCTTGCACCATTGAGGGGAAAATGGCAGAGACTTGTGCCGGTGGGTGAGTCATAATGAGAGACTTCTTTGAGCTGGCCGACGTGTGTCTTGTTCACTAAGCAGCTGGCGCCACATCGCTGTACAGCCTGCACAATAGCTGCACTCTCTACATGTTTCGGCAATCCAACTAGGATCGGCCCCAAGCCGCATGATGACCACAAACCCTCAGGCAAGCACCTGCTCGACCGATGGGCATCCGTGCAGGGACTTTACGAGAGCTTCAGCCCAGTGTCTGACAGAAACCTGGCAAGCGTGCACACAGCCTCGTTTACGGGCCAAGATACAGTGCAAATGTGCAAACTCAATCTCTGGAATGTGTCAGTCAAATATGATGGAGTCCTCCTCCTTCACTGGCTCTGAAGAAGATGCGGCCTTAGGTCAAACATATCTTTGCTCAAGATCATCAGAAAGGCGCCTGGCAATCTTTGCGCATGGGTTTGTTTCTGCTGAAAAGAACTCGCTTTGCACCAAGTGAAGCTCCGCATTGCTCGTTCCCTCGATCATGCCCCGCAATCGCTTCAAAGCCGGCTGATCCTGTCACATCTGCAAAAAAAGGCAAAAGCTGTTTGATTGGATGCGGCAGCCCAGTATGTCCTGAGCATCATCTGGCATGCGACGGAGTTCTGCCTCTTCCACTGCCGCAGCTGCAGCTGCCAAGAAGTCTGCATCGCAGGATGCCTTGGTTAAGGAAGTTGCAGATTAAAAGGCTGACTGTACGCAGTTGCTGATAACATGATGCGTGCGTGAATCTGAATGCAAAGATGCTGTTTCTTGTGCAGTAGTTGGTGACGGCTCGTCAGGCCTTGGATGCCAAAACAATTGTTGCACCAAGTTGCACCTGTGTGGTCCATCATAAGGGCTCCGGGCCCCACCATGGATACATCGTGCAAGCGACTTCGCTTGAAAAAGGGCTCAAGCAGCTCCTGGTTTGGCTGGCACTTGTCATTTCGTTGGAGGTGGAGAAAAAGAGATGCCAACAACAAGAAATGTGCATCTTGAAGATCACCTTGTTTAACATAGACAATCTCTTACTGCAAAAGCGGAAGTATGGCCTCGGCCGTGAGCGCGCGCTTGCAGCTTACCATCATCCTGACACAACCCTCAACGGTCTGACCTGGCTGGCAGAGCTAAGCTGGGTGCCTGTCCAGTTGTGAAGGTGCCGCTGAACTCTGAATCACACAAAGATAACAAGGTAAGGCTAAGCCAAAAATAGCGGAAAAAGACTGGTGAATGCTAGGACTTCAGCAGGACAGTCGCCGAGCAACAAGCAACATCTCGATCGTTCGCCAGTCTAGCAGAAACAACTTGCAGCACGTGGAGATAGACGGACAGACAGACAGACAGACAGACAGGTAGACAGGCAGGCAGGCAGGCAGGCAATAAGCAGGCAGGCAGGCAGGCAGACATACAAACAGACAAACAGGCAGAGAGATAGGCAAACAAACAAGGACAACAACGCCTGGATGGACCAACGAAGGAGCGGACGGACGGGTAGACATACACTCACACTGACGCATTGACATAGACTCAAATGCACGCTCACTAACACAGCAAGAGAGAGACAGAGAAAGAGAGAGAGCGCGAGATGGAGAAAAGAGACACAGGCACAAACTCAAACTCAGACACAAACACACAGACATGCAAAGCACGAGGCAATTTGCACAACACGCAACGCACAAATGCAGGCACAAACACGCAACGAACGTGCAACACGCAATACAACAAACACAGGCGCACAAATGAAGCACGGCTGTTGTTTGACACATATTATTTTGGCTTCCCTTCACTGTGGTTTTCTCCAATCCCATCAATGACAAATTATCAGGAGCGCTTTGATCTGAATTGAGAAAGTAGCATGGAAATATCCGCAGCATAAGTTAGCCTGCGATACCAAACGTAGAAGGGGTGGGGTCCTTGCATTTCTGGTTTGCAATTTTAGCACTGCAAGCACATCCAGAACAAAGCTTCCACTTTCACCGAAACCTCATTTGTCAACCTGCAACTCAATCAGCAAGCCAAGACCGGTGGCACAGTCATACGCAAACGCGTCCTTGTTTTTTGGCATCTTGTTCATTCAACGATTCGCACTTGCGCCGCAGCTCCTGAAAGAGAACGCAGTATGCGCCAAAATGCGAACACTGTCGTAAAAGTACAACAAATAAAAATATTGCCTGCACCAACAAAACAAAATATACAAAAATGCACGCCAATAAGCCAGATGACGTTTGCTTGCAGCCACACGTGCGAACAACATCATGGCAACGTGATTTTTTGCATCAACACCCTCATGGAACGATTCGCATGGGCCAAACCAAGCAGGAGCTGATTGAGCCACGCGGCAAAAGCGAATGACGCAAAAAAGCAACCATTGGCCGAAGCGATTTCTGTGTATCAAGATTTTCGAAACGTAAGCACACAAACCGATTCATTCCAAGACTTAGCTGATGCAACTTACGTGTTTGGTGTGTTCTTTACTACCTTTTTGTTGGCCTTGCCTGAGCCACGGACCTCATCGTTGATTCGTGCAGAAACTCAAAAGCAACGTGGTGTCATCACCTTGCGAGCTTCATCCATTCATGTAGTGCTCGTCATGGTGTCTTGTACCACAGCTCCAATTTATTCCTCTGTTAAGTTCTGTCTCAGCACGTCTTGCTTGGTTCCAATTTCTGCCTTCAGCCGCAATCCTGAAGCGTGCGGCCACGGCCTACACATTTTTCACCTTGTTGCTTTTTGCTTCGCAGCCACCGTCGATATCGACAGTGCGCAATTTGCAATTCTGACAAAAACCAACAAATGCCAGCACGGGAAAAGGGTTGCTGAAATCATCAAAACAAAAGGCCCGAACGTTTTAGGAGAACATGCACTGTTCCAACCTAACAACCCAACCTTCGACACGACAGGAACGCTCTCCCTTTTCTATCCGGTTGCGCTAAAGTCGCTGATGCGAGCGGCGCACTGCGGTGCACGGCAAACAAATGTCACGCTGGAGTTAAATCCTCGATGAATTCTTCGCACAGCGGTGCCGAGGAGTTTTAACGAACCACAGTTTGGGATCCCAGTTGTTAGAATCCTGTTCACTGCTTCAAGCCAAGAGGGAACAAGCAATAAGAAGAAACACAAGCCCGACCGACCCAATCGTTCCTGCTCCTTTTTTATTAACAGTTCCCGGAAGGGGGCCTCTTGGCCAACGTCCAGTTCAGCCATGTGAAGGGCAGCCATGTACTCCGTCTTCTTGGGGGTTGCTTCCTGGCTGCTCGATTCACTCTCTGACTCCGGGGGGCATCTCCGTCGCCGGTTCTCCTGACATGGCAGTTTGCGGCAATTGCGAACTCGTCTCTTTCCGTCAACCAAAAGGTTCTTACAAGCTTCTCAAGACAAAATGCACAAGACGTTCACTCACACAAAAGCTCAAGAATCCACACAACGGCGCTGACTCGCACAAAGCTCGAAGGCCCACGCCAGATGAAGCGCTCGCCGCTCGCACGGCCTCTTGACCTTGTTTGTATTCTTCCGTATGCCCCAGTTGTACAACCATTGATCGCCACCCCATCGTTCTTTGAGCATCGCCTTGATTCTCTTCGCGCTCGGAGCGTTGACCTTTGTACTTTCTGCAGGTGCGCCGTCCTTCGAGCTACCGGTGCCATCATTCCTCTTTGGATGAATCTTTCCCTCCTCATCGGCATCAATTGCATTCCGCAATGTTGCCCATTGTTCAGGTGTGAACCCTGCCGGTCGTGTTGTCTTCATAGTCCTGAATCCATCTTCACCGACTGGATAGGGTCTCCCACGAGCATCAAGCTTGACCATCTTTCCAAGATCGTTCCTATAAATGATACCATCTTTTGCTTTCCCTGTTGATACATGGGGTAGGTCAGCGACGTCATCAACAGCGTCTTTGTCTTCCGTACTCCCCGGCTCGACGACTTCGACGTCCTTTCCCTTCTCGTCATGCACGATCCCAGCGATCTCCTCGACCTCATCGAGTTGTCTCTGTCTATATCTGGTTGCTCTAAATGAACGCCTCTTTCATCTTCCCCTCTGATCTCCTCAACACCTTCAAGAGTCTCATTCCTCTTCTTGTATTTCTCTTCAATCCTCTCGGTCTGATGCGCCTGGCGTAGTCGAGGTGGAATTCTCGCCTTCCTTACGGAAAGGTCGGCGCCGGCGAAGCTTGTGAGAGCCCAGGCACGATACTTGCGTGCCCAGTGAAGACCACATCTCAGGTTGTAACCAGCAAAGATACCAGTTTCCCCCTTCGGTTCGAATTTCTCTCTCTTGTCTCCTCTCGCATCGCTCGCTTTGAACTCAACCAGCGCGCCAAATGGGATCTTCTCACCCTTGAAATATTCTCTACCCAGTTGATCTCTTCGACTTTCGTGTGGCACAACGCAGTGATAGCGTATATCCAATAGCATGTTGGAAGTCCAGCATGTACTAGACATGCAGTCGTTTGGTCCACGATGAACTGGTTCGTGCGTTCGGCAAGCGAATTGTTCTGCTTCTTGCCCGGAAGCGATAGATCATGGGAATCTTCAGTTCAGAACATGCGTTGATGAACTCCGGCGCATCGTCCGAGTAGACTTGCTTGATCTTCCGTCTGCCAGCAAAATGTTTACGCTGTTGATCACCGTCACGGTGTTCTTGCGACCAATTGGATAGCCCATGATGATGCCAGTGTGTGTATCTCGAATGATCACGACGTACTTGTCATTGTTCTCGGCATCTCCTGCGGCTTCAACCAGATCGAAAGTGATGAAGTCTCCGAACGTCTTGACTTCACGTTGAAATGCACCAGACTTGGATCTGAAATGTCTCATCTTCGCCTTCACACATGATTTGTAGAATGGGTTTCGATTCCTGTGCGTTAGCAAATGTGTCAATGTGTTGGCATCGTCCTTCAATTCTCTTCTTGATGGATGCACCTTCGTAGATGTCGACTTTAATACCTGCTTCGGGATCAGCATCATCTTCACCCTCAGCTGCGTCTTCTCCCGGCTCGGGCCCGCGTCCACAAGCCTCTTCACCAGGTTCTTCGACTCTAGGCGGCGCGGGTCCCGCTGGCAAGCCGAAATCTCCGGCTTCGACGCCATCCTCCTCCCTGGCAAGAGCATATTGGGGATCTCCGACTTCTTCATCCACTTCTTCACCACCATCCTGTTCAACACCGATGATTTCCTTGAGCATCTTCATGTGCTCCAAGATGTCTTCAGAAACGGGTCGATGGCGATTGCTCCTCGCGTTTCCAAATCCAGTGAAAAGAATATCCCATCTTCATGCATCGTCGACCAATAGATAGCACCGTCGGCGTCTCATCCAGAACAAAAGGTTGGACTGTTTCCTTCAGCTCACTCACGTAGTACTTGATAGAATCCAAAGTGGATGTAGTACCATTTGCCGTTTGGAAGACAATCTCCTTGTCTTGAACAATGTCAACACCGAGGGAGGCCGCCTTGGATTTGCCGATGAAATCATGACCACACCCTGCGTCCATCAGCCATTTTACTCCCTTGCATTGGTTCCGCAGACCGCGCGAATAGACTGATGGGTTGTCCGTGCTTCCTTTTCCATTGCACAACTCATCCTCCTTGTCATACTCGAAAGTGAAGGTTCGCTCCTTGTTCATTGGCATTTTGTGAGTGCGATATATGTCATTGGCCACCTCACTCATAATCTCAGCTCTGATAAGCGCCTTCTTGCGACTATACGCAAGGTGTCGTCGATGATCATACGTCTTGAACGTCTTGGGACACGTCATCGTAGAACCCCTTGTACCACATCAAGTTGTTCCGCCACGGTTCGTCCTCATTCTTCAGGCACGTACTTCTCGGGTGTGTCGGTCTCACCTGACCGCCGCGAAGATTCACTCATCGCGTCTTCGGCATCACGATCGTGATACACAGTCTCAACCTCGGCTTCACTCTCTTCAGCGTTCTTGTCACTCTTCCGAAGTCGCGGCTCTCTTGACAGTGATAGCGGGCATTGCGATGTGAACCTTTCTCACAATTGCTGGAGCTGCTGCTTTGGGCTTAGCTTGTGCCTTGGCCTTTGTTTGGCGTTAGGCACAGGAGCGGATGCTTTGGGGTTTGCTGGTTCACCTTGCTTGTATTTTCATTGATCCCCTTTCGTGCGCTTTCCTTCTCTCCATGCATAGCAGACCCCGTCCCTCTTCGGTGAAGGAGTCCTTGCTGCTTTGCCGCCGCCAAAGGGAATGCCACAGGTGAAGTTGACAGATGCTGCAAAATGAGTGACGCGGCCACCACCCCAGCCCCAACGTTTGGGGGGGCCACAACACACATACGTCAAGAAAACACAATGCTGACAAGCTCGCGAAGGAAAACGGCACCTCATAGTGGCCATTAAGCCCAGATGGCGCTGGCAATGTCAGAGAGTCAAGGTACAAGCAAGGCAAAGAGGAATGCCACAGGTGCAGTTGACAGACCCCCCCACAAGAAAAGCCAGAGTGGCCCACAGCCCATCCCCAAAACAACCGATTTGCCCCCCAGCGGGGTCCTATTTCATTGAGGCGGTCCGTTCGCCCGCACTTGTGCTTGGCGGGGCTTTGCCCGTGGTGTTCGCTGGGGCGACCCCTTTATGTTGTGGGTTCGCGTGGCACTGCCGACTCATTCTCCATCGTTGCACTAGCTCACTGGCTTTGACCCCAACGCCTTCTTGGGCCGCCTTTTTCTCGCGCACCATTTTTGTGCGCCAACGTGCTGCATTTGCCGGTGTAGTTCATCTTGATGAAACAGTCCATTCCAGGGTGGGACTGGGAGGGGCTAGCCCCCCGAGGCATAAGCGTACGGTAGGCATGTAACCCGATGACCCCGTGGTCTCAAAACTTTGATTTTGCAAAACTCCCAAATGAGTGAACCCGGGGCCAGCGGCAGGGGCAGGCTGCCCACTCACAAAGGGCTGCTGAAGGCGATGTGCAGCAATCTCTCCGTACGCAACAAGGGCATCTTTAACAGCCTTGGCATTGCGCAGCCCTGGACCATGCGCAAAGCGCTGAAGGCTGAAAAGGAGCCCCAATCGGGCGCCCTCTCTACGAATCTGGGAGTTGCAAGGAAGGAGACACCTGTCCAAAAGTGTTTCCAACGTACGCAATTGTGGGCCAAAAGGACGGGGATGCAAAGAGACCAGGACGCCCTGAGAGCACCATCTGCATGATGAGACCGGCGTCAAGGACAACTGACACAAAAAGTTCAATCCAGAGCACTTCCTTACGCGGTCCTAGATACCACAGTTTATGATGGAATGTTAAACGTGACCGCACTGCTTGCTGGTGCGGCAAGCCCGCGGAGGAAGGGTGGCTGGAACCCTGTCAATATCAAGCATCAGCCTCATCCTTGAATGTGACAACAAACGACCAAATCTGGGCATAGATGGCGCTTTCTTTTTGGCAACTGTGGCCTTGCGCAAAGTACGTTTCCCTGAGACCAGCAGCGTCTGGAGCCACATTGACGGCAAGACCTGCGGCCTTATCGGCTGCAAAGTTACCCCAGTAGTGCCACTAGTGGTCGAAGTCAAGACTCTGCCAATATTGCTTCGATGGCTCTTTGTGAGACACGCACCCGGCGGAGAGAAGCGTCAGCAGTGCTCAAAGTTCGGCCGGTTGACCCAGTCGACGCGTGTGGCCCCCCGCTCGACAAGCTGACGAGTGTATTCAGAGTCCGTAATGATATGGCAGCGCCGAAACGATTCCAACGACCACACACATGCACTCAATTCCGCACGATTGATGTTCTGGCGGCCAGCAACCTTACCGGTCGCTTTCACGACAAAAGAAGGCGGAACCAACCCCGTTGCAAAGGCTCGGTCAAGCTCGACTGCACGACTGTTTCGTGCGCCACAGTCCTCGCAACCGCCCACGCTGCGTCATCACAAGACCCGCACGTAGGGTGCACGGCTGAGCCATCAACATAAAGTGTGGCCTCATCTTCACCCCTCAAATGCCAGGCTGGACCTGTGGGCCTCATGAAACAAAGACGACGCCATTCCTTCAGCCAGGGCAAAGTCGTGTCGGCAACCGACAAACCCGAGATGGCCGGGCAAGCCTCCCTGAGGTCAGCAGTTTTGGGGCAAGTCAACACCCGGTGAGAAACTAAGCACAAGTAGACCCGCAGCTATGACAACGTGTAACAATCAACTGAGATGGATGCGTACGGCTGTGATCCGGTCAGATGGCAGCGACTCCAGCGCTTCCCTAGTCGAGGTTGGGTCAAAAATGGGCAAGTCCGCAGCCAAGCTCCTTGTGGCAAGATCGGAGTGGACATGCCGCCCCCATGCTTCGCGAAACTCACGCTCGAGGTTGAGAACACACGAATCGAGGAGGTGAAGACAAACACCGGAAGGAAACTGAATACGCCCATGCGGGAGGACAGCAAGATCGAGAAGGTCACAACACCGCCTGTTCCGCGAGGCCAGCCGTACGACGTTGCTAGGGAAACTACCAGGCCATAAAGCCGGAAGAAACTGCCGAGGAATCAACAGGGAGCAAAACCCCAAACGAAAACCGAACAGAAACCAACAGGGCGCAGAACCCCAAACAACCAAACCTCGAAGAGAACCTAGCCAGAGCCCAACCCCGCAGAAACACAGATTTATGGCCTGAAGCTACCCCAGTCGGTGCCAAGCGCTATTCACAGTTGCAGCACCACAACTACCTACCTACCCAACTAGGCACGGGTAGGGCACCCGACACTCCGGAGAGTGTATCCCGACGGCGGGATCACGCCACCGCCACACTGCGGTTGTAACTAAAAAGCACCTGAGCACAGGTGAGGTCAAGCACATGCGGGACGCATGCGAACCAAACGGCTCAAGCCGACTCAGAGCATAGTACAATGTCTTGAGGGAACGAAGCGATTTTAAAAGTTTTGAAAGTCATCGCACAAGGCCTGCGCCGGTTCCACAACGGTCGGATACCACACAGGAGAGATGAAAGATCCTGGCGATTCGGGATGCTGCTTAGGCAACACCAAACCCGATTTGAGGCGGAAAGAAGTCAGAAGCTCAATCCACAATACTGTACGAAAAGGGCCCTCTTGCGGAGGCCATTGTAATTTGTTCAGCCAAGCAAGGAGCGCAAGGTTATACGAAACAGACCAAACACTGGCTACTACGAAATTACGGCGCACATCGTGCACAAGAGGGGTAGAACAATGGACTCCAGGCTCTCCTGCAGGAACGCCGGGCATCGCAGGTGTTGTGTCCGGCTTACAATCCTTATAAAGCAGTTCACCATACATATGTGTGTAAGCCTGGATCCGGCCTTGATTCCGTGCATGTGCAACGTCACGCAGTCTTAGGACGTCCAAGCTGTCAACTTCAACCGCATTTTTAGCAGCGAGGTCGGCCGCGCGGTTGCCCCAAAAGGCAAACAAATCATCCCTATTGAGGTTACGCCACCCCGCCTGATGGCTTTTAACCTTATAAAAGCAAAGGTGCCTTCCAGGGGAACCATGCCTAAGCGCCCGGTCGAGCAAGCGGATGAGGTCGTAGTTAGGGCAGTTAACAAAGGAACTTAAGGGGCGCAGTTTCTGCAACTGACTGACCAAAGCAAGGCAGTTTTCACTATCAATGTAAATGTTGCAATGGCGCCATGTGCCAAGGCACCAAATTGCACACAACTCAGCACGGTTAAGCAGACACACACACACACACACAGACACACACAGACACACACACAGACACACACACAGACACACACAGACACACACAGACACACACACAGACACACACACACACACAGACACACACACACACAGACACACACACAGACACACACACACAGGCACACACACACAGACACACAACAAGAAAGAACGCGGTGCGCCACCGTGTCTTTAGCATCACAACGGCAGCATTTAGGGCTACCACCTGACGAGCGAGCGACATGGTGACGATCCCACCACATAAGTGTATCCTGACCGCAGCGCGAGCATCATCCGAAAAAAGTAGCAAGAGCTTTGCGCTTGAGAAAAGAATCCAACAAGGGTAACCCATCAGTGTGATCCCTAGAGGAGAGCCTGGTGTGGACAACCTTGTCCCGCGCAAGCTGAACATTCGTTCAATGGTAACCGTACAGTCATGCAGGACATGCAGAGACGTACCCCATTCGAAAGACATGTATCCCCATTCGTCAAAGACACAGTATCTACGCCAAACACCCGCAGGTCCCTAAATCTCACCTGGCGGACAAAGCACCAAACAAAAGGATCAAAGTGCGGGGAATCCACGCCTCGGCACTTGGCAAAGCAACAGGCCCTGCGGCCTTTGCGAAAGAAAACTTTGGCCGTAGCTCGCCTGAGTTTGAGGGGGCTTGGGGTAATGCTGGAGACAAAGCCAGTGGGAGTCGCGTTCGCTCTCCGGCTCTGAAGTAGAACAGAACACATGGGTTGTGGAATGTGGTAGACCGGGTTAGGGCCCATTAATCTTGGTGGCTCCCAGCCATCCTGTTAGCTTTTCAGCCTTTCAATGATTTCGGATCCGTAGAATCCGGCATTATACGCAGAATTGTGAACAAGAGTAACCTTTTGAGTTTCGGTGCATGGGATCGCAAGCAGCTTGGACAGCCTGAGGCACGCCTCGCCCAAACAAGCAATTTGGTCAGCGCATCTCACGGTCCGCCCGTATTTGAGGACAGCGGCAAGGTCCTTTGCCGAAAGTTTACGTTGAAAACACAACAAGGATTTATCCCTCTCCGTGAGGCCTACACCCCAGCACCAAGACTTGGAAGCGTCCAAAGTAAGGCCCCACTCGCAGGTAAATTCAACAGTTTTCCCCCAAGATATATTTGAACGATTCAACCAGTCGAAGTTGCAACCTCTAGGTTATCGATATGCGCCTGGGGCACGGTGTGCGGCGTTTGCGAAATTTTGAGGGTTCAAAGGGTACCAATGAGGATGGCAGCAAGCACACTGAGGGGATCTCCCTCGGGCACCCCAGTTGTAGAGCGCCTTCCAACTGAAATGCGCTGCAACACCTCGAGCACCCCGAAAGAGTCTAAGACGCGAATCCACTGCAAAGCAAAACTTTCGGGGACGCCTGCCGCAATCATACAGATAGCAGCAGCTTCACCAGGCACGTTATTAAAGAATTTCGTAATATCGGACACCAATCCGCACAATTTTGTCCTGAAATGGCCGGCCATCGAGCTGGCCGACCTAGATGGAACACCTCCGATCACGGAGTGCGGAATCCTAGGGGCAAGCTGCCGGACGGGCTTCCAAGTAGCCGCCTTGGCGCAGACACGGTATAACAATGCCATCACAGTAATAGGCCTACACTGTGAAACCGTGATTGGTCCCACAACTTAAGCCAAAAAGGAAGGTTTTAGCGGAAAGCAAAGACCTTGGCCGGAGGAAGGTCGGAAGCAAACAGACGGTTCCACAAAAGTGCGAGGAGTCTGGCTGCATACGGACCAAGGAGTTCTGGATTGTTTAATCGAGTCGAGAAAATTCGTTTGGTCAATGAACGGATCAAGGTTGTCAGGGAAAGTGGATTCAAGGAGTTCAACATCAGGGTGCTGATTGCTGATAGCCCGCAGCTCCACAAGCCCCACGGCGCCCTGGACACGCTCTTCATCCAAGGCCGCCACATGCAGATCAGCGCTCCCAGAAGCCGAGGCTCATCAGCGCCGCCGTGCGTGTCAATCAGCAATTCCTCTGCTGCTGGAGGCTGCTGCGCAACCAGCACGAGCTGGACGCCGTCATCGAAGACCTCAACGCCCTGCTGTTGAAGGACAAGCTGCTCAGGATGTATGAGCAGGCGACCCGGGAACCCTACAGCTTCCTCTTCGTGCACTACCTGAAGCCGAGGAACGAAGTGTTCTACAAACGCTTCGAAGCGCTTGAGAAAGACTCCGATGGGAGCGGCGCTCAGCTTCCTTGGCTCACCTCCGGCCCGGGACCGTGCAGTCACCCGTCATTTGCCGAACGGCGGGGGTGGTTAAGGAAAAGGATCGCAAGAGGGTGGCCGGCTCGGAAGCAACTTCGAGGTTGACCTGCTGAGGGAGTCCCTGCACGCCAGGCTGGCCGTCTACAAGATCAGAATCGCGGACAGCTTCCTGTCGACCGACCGGGCCGCTCTACTGCTTCTTCAGACTGTTTTGGCCTCGAATGCTGTTCAAATCTCCTCTTGCAAACTGGAGTCGTCCATGGCGCCGCTCTTCAGCGTGATCTTGGACAGGATGTCGTCCCCCAGGTTGCCCAGCACTCGGCTGGCGTTGGCCAGCTGGGCGCAGCGCAGGTAGACGTCGCTGTACGCCATCATCCAAACTCAAAGATCTGCTGCCCGCCGGAGACGAAGCTTGGGCCGAGCATGTGCTCGATGCTGAAGGGCTAGGGGAGGCGGACGGCGAAGTGGGGTAGTCCGCCGTGTCGGGGAATTGCTGCTGCAGCTCCAGGTCGTTCAGAATCAGTCGGTTGCCGTCGTAGGCGACGCTCAGGCTGTTCGTGGTCTCGCTGCAGCTGGCGGTGGCAAAGTTGGAGCTGATCCAGGCGGCCAGGCAGCAGCGCCCAGTTCAGCGTGCCGAGCGCGGCGTCGACCCACGGGCAACAGCCGGATCCTTTTCAACGGAAACCTTGATGTGAGCTCTGGGTCACGACCAAGGATTCCCCCCCCAAAGCCTGAAAACAGGTCAATCATCTGACGGGCTGCACACTACCAAACAAGTTCAAACTTTCCAAGCAACAGCCAATGCAAAATGGTCTACAAGACTGCGTTGCATTCATACATGCATATTCGAGGCATCTTCAATTGCCTAACCATAAGCAAACATATATTGAACATATATATATATATATCTTCATTTAATTGAATTGGGTTTGTTTTCCAACTGGCGGAAGCTGTAGAGTTTGGGTCTGTCTCAGCCAAACAGAAAGCACAGCTGTATCACCCCCCCCGCATTGGGAAGCAAAGCTGTACAAGAAGCGGACAATGCAAATGGCTCCTATGCTAAAATGGCTCCGCCGCAAAACGGCCCGCTGGTGCGCACACGCTGGCGTGGCGGGCTCCAGGAAAAGCGGAAACCAGTACCTGAGAAAGCTTCCTCGTATGCTGGCTGTGCCAGGGAAGTGTTGTCGTAAAAGTCTGCAATAACGTAGCGCTCTAAGCAGTCAAGCTGCGCATGATGCGCGGATAGCTGCAATCCAGTCTCATGTGCAAGCGAAGCAATCCCTTCGCCTGAACGCTGCACGGCTGACTGCAAAGCAGCAAGGGACACCACGCATTGATCAACGTCATCGCGCAACTGCAGACATGTTTCGTGAAGCTCCTGCAGCCGCGTGTCCAAAGCATTGAGGACTCCACTGCGCAGAGAAATATGTGCTCGTCTCATCTGCCACAATAGGAAGCCGGATGCAAAAGCTGCGCAAAGGAGGAAGCCACATAGGCAAGGATAGGTTGCACTGCCGACTGGGTTGGCCGTGCTTGCACTGGTCACGACGCACTGGTGGACATCAGTCATGTCCAAGCTGAGGAGAGACCCTACCACCCTCTTTGAGGGTGACCGTAAAGCAACAAACGAACGGAGGACCCGCTTGCGAAGCACGTTTGAGAAAGAGAGCCTCAAGGAAAAGCACGTCCCCTATAATGAAAAAGGCTCGATTCAACAAAGGGAAGTGGAGGGAGGGGTTGAAAAATGCAAGCTGGTCCAGTAAGCTAAGCATGTGTGCTGGCTGTTGCTTGAGCCCAAGTGGCGTATGTTGTCAAGTTGAAACAACAGTGAGTAAACACACTAACCGTTCAAACTTTCCAAGCAACAGCCAATGCAAAATGGTCTACAAGACTGCATTGCATTCATACATGCATATTCGAGGCATCTTCAATTGCCAAACCATAAGCAAACATATATTGAATATATATATATATATATCTTCATTTAATTGAATTGGGTTTGTTTTCCAACTGGCGGAAGCTGTAGAGTTTGGGTCTGTCTCAGCCAAACAGAAAGCACAGCTGTATCACCCCCTTGAAAACTGCCAGAGGAAAGCAAACCTCACCCACGGAAGCCCAAATGGAACTGTGAGGTTTGGCAATTCAAGCAAAGCAAAGCTAACTAAAGGAGCTACATGAAGAAGTCATTCATCGGTATGTGCCACGGGAGACGAACCTCCGATGGCCAAAGCGTCACTGATTGGCGTCGAAACCAAAGCTGCTCAAGATCCAGGGGAATGCGCCGACTGAGAGGGAAGCGGTCGGGCAACTTGCATGGCTCGCCTGACCACCTGGAAAGCATGTCGGCGTCCTCGTTGAGTTCACCAGGTATATGGGACACGTCCAAGGATACGCCCGAAAAAGGGAAAGCCTCTGAACAAACATGTTGAGGGGGTACTTGTTTGTGTAAAGGCGATTGCTGGCGCTCTCAGCTCCCGTATTGTCGGACCAGGACTTGATACGCACTCGCATTCGGCCGCCTGGTAATGCGGCTGTCAGAACGTGAGCAAGGCATCTGTGCCAGGGCCTCGAAGGAAGCAATGTACGACTGGGCCTTGTCGGATAGTTCCAGCCCAGTAAAGGAAAGGTCTTGCACAGACCATTTCTCGCTGAACCAAAGATAACCTTTGTCCGGAATTTCCAGAAAGCCACCAATAGCGAAGTAATCTTTCTCGGCCATCGCGTCGGCTGCTGCTGTGGCCGGAAAAATAAAAGGGTCCGACATGGGAACCATCAAAGGTGGGTCCTGTGCCCAGCGAAGCCAGTAGCGAAGCAGGCTGCGACTTGGGTCTGATAGCTTGCGCCTAGAGTTGGCGGGATCTGCGACACGTATCCATATTCGGCGCTCAGTAATCAGTAACTGGAACGAGCTTGAGGTCGGCAAGGGAAGATATCTGCCTGTGTCGCACTGAAAGAAGCTTGCCCCCCTTTGAAATGGCAGTACCTCGGGGAGATGAGGTAAAATGCAGGTCAGTCGCAAGATGATGGATCAATTCCGGCCACTCGCCGTGAGCGATACTGTAGTTGGTGCCCAGGGGCGTGTCAAGGTCAGAATAAAGGGAACACATCCACGGACGCGAAGAAGGGTATAACTGGCATAACCACTGAAGCAAGCCAATGACCGGGTGGAGATCTTGCTTCAGGATGCGGTCGCTGGATAGGAGACGCTGTGTGCCCGCGCAAAGCTTTTGGCGCTTGCTAACGGGAACCGAAACCGCACCTGCTCGAAAGTGAAATGACCAGCCAATCCAATCAATATTATGCCCAATCTGAACCTTGCGCCAGGAAATAGGGAAGCCAAAGATGTCGCAGAACGCCAGGGTGAGTGTGGCCACCATGTATACTGCCTGTTCATCCGTGGAGCCGATGAGGTCGTCCACATACATGCCGATCATGTGGCGAATCCAAATCAGCATGTGAAGAACACGAACAAGGAAAGCCCCGACCCTGGCAAACCACAGGGCTGAGAAAACGGCCCCAAATGGGCAAACTGTGTAAAAGTAATACCTGGTTGGTTGCCCCGCAAATTGTGTGTGGAGACCCAGGAGGCCACGATCTTGTTCTCGCACGCGAACCGTTTTATGCGCTGCCTCGATGTCGATAGAGAAAGCGCTGGCGGTTCCGGCGAATTCACGCATGGGAAAGGAGTGTCGTACAGATGAAAGCATAGGCAGTGAGTAGGACTCGTTGATGGTGCAAGCATCATTAGTGCCTGTTGTCGACCACACTTGCGCCCTTCGGCGCGTACCACGTTAACTTGTCCACCGCCAGTCGATCACCCCAGCGTTCCTGAGCGTGTGCTAGATCCGGGACCTCTTCCAGCACTGTTGAATGAGCTCCGCCAGGAGGGGTTCTCCTCGGCCCCCATCCAGTTGCCGAAGCAGATGTGAAGGTCGTCCCTGGCTGGGCCATAGGTGCAAAGACGTGGGAAGGAGATATCGGCATCGAAGCCCGTAGAAACCCCCGCTGGTCAGTGACGGCCATAACATAGTGTCTCGATCCTCAATAATAGAGGACAGAGCGGCCAAAGCATGGAGACAGTACGGCTGACCAGCAGGTTTGTCCCACGAAATTTCAGAAGTGCACCCTTCCGCTGATGCCCACGAAGTGAAAAGTTGCCGCGTGTGGGCCACCATTGATTCAGAAAAAGGAGACGCCTGCATCCCCTGCGCCGCCAGGGATCGAACGATGACGGGCAGGCGCTGGTCCGCTAAATGCTTGACCGGCAAGGATGAGATAGCATCATATTGCTGTCTGCTGACTGACAAACCCCCCTGAAACATCGCGCAAGCCTGTAACATCCAAGTGTTCTGATCTGGGATGCTCGCAAATACCTGCTAGGGCAGTCAGGGGAGGAAAGGAAGTAGCCAGCATCCAGGCCTTGTGAATAGACACACCAACGGAGCATGCCGAAATATAGATAAGGCCCACTGCTGTTTTAAGCAAAAGCGCTTGGACTACGGGTTCCTCCCAACTCATGGCTGTGGGAGGCTGCTCCAAACTGAAATGTCCCCCGCCATCAAAAGTAGCAAGTAGCAAACGGCAGCAACGCTCAAGTAAGTTCCGACTGCTGTCCACCAACAACTGATTCGCCATTGAGATGCTCGGGAGTGCGCAAAGCTGGTGGACCTCCCGGCTTCAGGCGAAGGCGAGAGTAAAGGTGACATGGAGGGCCAGCGGCCCCGAACTTGACACGTCCTGAAAAGCACAAGCGAAGGAGTTTTTCAAATATGGACGCCCGCCAAAACATCCACCACCAATACACGAGCACCTTTGGAAAGCATAGCATTGCCGAGTGGAAAAGTTGAGCCAGCGCAAATATCCAGAAAAATAGACGCGGATGGAAGTGACGCCATCACGTCCGGGACTGAATGCGCTGCAGGGGTTCCCTGAACTGCATCACCTGGCAAGGATAGTGAGGGGCTCCTCAGGCGGCGGTGACAAAGGAAAGCTGACCCCGGTCCGAGTGTCACCGTGCTCAGGACCCGGGGCTTGTCAATGCGGCGTGCCCTTGCGCACAGTAGCAGAATGCTTGCCCCCACAGGCCTTACCTGTGGCTGGCTCCTGCACACAACAGACGTGAAGGAAACGGCAATTCTTCTCCTCACATCCCTTGGGTCCATTGAAGCGAAGGCAAAAGGTTTTGCCGTCAAGGGAAGTTGCCCATTGCTGACACGGCGCTTGCCTGCTTGAGGGGCCCTTTTCTGGCGTAGACCGAGGGCGCGGGTTGGGTGGGGTGGGCACGCCGGCAGGCAAGCACGAACATGGACCACCTCATTGACCGCCTTGTCCATGGACCAGCCCTGCTCAAATAGATCCCCAATCTCCTTCCAGAGTTGCTGGTCTGCGAATTCCATTTCTTCTGGGTTGGGGCCTAGTTGGGCGGGAAGCGGTATGCTGCCTTGGCAAGGAAAGCTCGATCGTAGTCCTTCAAGACCCTGAGATGAGCACCCTTAAGAAAAGCAACACCAACCGTATGTAGGTGGAGAATGCAGCTAAGCTGATGTAACCCCAGCGAAGGACCAACTGACCTGGTAGGGAGCTCCTCGAACAACAAATCTTGGAGGTCCATCCGGGCTTCTTAGGGGCTCTGCCAAAGGTCTCAGGCTTTCAAGGAAAGGCGATATTTCCATGCGCAGAATCGCCACTGCTTGTCCTGCAAGTTCCTGCGAAGCCAGGCAAGCATCCGGGGGCCTGGCAACACATCTGCGGAAAGCAGCTCAGCCGGGTAATTGGAAAGGAAATCCTTCTTCAACGCGCCACTTCGGCGGAGACCTTGGGTGGAAAGGGGTCAAGCCACGAGGTTTCCTGAGTAGGAGGCGGTTGCTCTTCCTGAACCGTACCGAAGTTGAGGGAAGGGACGCTGGCATTGGCGCCACAGCAACCTCAGTGCAGCCTTAGCAATAGCAGAATCATCAGGAATTGATAGCTGATGCAGGTCTGAATCAAACTGCTCCAAGGAAGATGCGCAGCATGCAAACAACTGAACCGTCCAGCCCTGAATAAGTGAAGATTGAACCACATCTGGGACCTTGCATTCGGACATCAGCTGGGAGAATTGATCATCATCCCCAAGCGCGTGAGGCGTGGGAAGCTCCGTATCGTATGTGCCGTCCATGAGTATAAGCTACCGTGAAGCAAAGCCAAAAAAAAAAAGGAAACTGGATGAACGAAGGAGGCAACGCAATGGCTGAATGGTTGCGCAAGCCTGTCGCGAATGCTGCATGCATGATGTGCCTTGCAGGACATGCGGTCCCGCGACACTCTTCGACGCTGCTGGGTCTTGACGCTGTAAGCCAACCAAATCAAGGCAAATCCCACAAGGGCACCACAAACATAATGACAGCTTTACGGCAGGGATGATATTTGGCACAGTCTGCGCAGCAACAGGTCTGGCAGCGCATCAGGCTGGGGTGGAGGCCGCATAGCCCCTTCTCTCTCTTTAGAGGGGGTTTCCCAAATGGTTTATATTCTACCTGAGAGGCTCCCAGCACTCGTCCGTCCAGCATTTGACCTCGTCCTGCGAAGGATTCGAAGTCTAAAACGCTGCGTGGAGGCGTGTGGCTGCAAAATAGAGACCCCTAGATATGCTTGCAATTTGGCTCCAGGTTGCATTTCAAGCGAGCCAACCTTTGCAGGGCTAAGAAAAAAAAAAAAAAAAGAAAACAAGGGGTCCCAAAAAAAGGGGTCCCCGAAAAAAAGGGAAAAGGGGTTTCCTTTGGCAAAGCTTGACATCGCTTGAAATGCAACCTGGAGCCAAATTGCAGCGCATATCTAGGGGTCATTATTTTGCAGCCACACGCCTGCACGCAGCGTTTTAGACTTCGAATCCTTCGCAGGACGAGGTCAAATGCTGGACGGACGAGTGCTAGGAGCCTCTCAGGTAGAATAGAATCCATTTGGGAAACCCCCTCTAAAGAGAGAGATACCGGGAATGCAGGGATTCCCTGCATTGAAACTCCCCCCACGATTTGATTCAGAGTGCGCCTAAGAGAGCTAGAGTTGTCCGCAGTGGGGGATTCTACCTCCCACTGCGGCGGGACGGTGCCGCGTGTACGCCAAGCCGCTGAACCCCCACTCTCCCTCCGGATGTGCTATATGTGCTATATCTTACACGCCAAGCCGCTGAACCCCCACTCTCCCCCAGCTCCTTGCTATATGTACTATATGTGCTATATGTTCTGTACGCGCGAAATCTGTACTATATGTGCTATATAGGGCCATATAGCACATATAGCACATATAGCAAGGAACCCGGGGAGAGTGGATGTTCAGTGGCTTGCCTTGTGAGATATAGCACATATAGCACATATAGCAAGGAACCCGGGGAGAGTGGATGTTCAGTGGCTTGCCTTGTGAGATATAGCACATATAGCACGTATAGCAAGGGCCCGGGGGACTGTGAGGGTTCGGCGGCTTGGTGCCTGCCTGGCATAGCCTCCCTGGCGCGCCACCTGCCCGGCATCGGAGCCCTGCCGAGCCCGCGCCAAGGTCGGGATTCTTCCCAGGAAAAAAAAAATCGAAACTGTCGTCTAATCCGACAGTTTCGGCGAACATTGAAGCCTCCCCGGCCGCGCCACCTGCCCGGCATAGAAGCCCTGCCGAGCCCGCGCCAAGGTCGGGATTCTTCTTACCGAGGTCGGATTTCCGACTTCGGTTTCTTACCGAGGTCGGATTTCCGACTTCGCTTTTTGCCCGAAAAACCCATCACCAGCGCCGAATGTCTGCCAGCGCCCTGCTCCTCGCCATACCGCTGACAGAGTGTTTTTTCACCATTCACACGCCCAGCCGTCAATCCTGGGCTGGGCACAGGATTGCTCTTGTCAATCCTGCTGTGGCAACAGGATTGCTTCAACCATTCCTGTGCTGACAGCAAAATTGCCCCGGTGCACTACAAGCAGCTCGGGCTTGGAACTGTTCTTGCCCGAGCACAGGCTTGTGATGGAGTCGGCCCGGCTGTAGAGCTCCCGGGCCTCCGGCACGTCGTTGACGCTGACGACGAAGGGCAGGCCACTCGCGAAGAGTGCGTCTCGCAGCTCCGTGTGAAAGACCAGGTCGTGGCCCCCTCTCGTACCATAGTAGTTCATGCTGCGGCCGGGGAAAATGTAAGGAGGGTCAGCGTAGATGCACTGGTGCGCCAGGCAGGGCAGAGCGCGTAGATATGCCAGCGCATCCTGGTGCCGCACGGTCACGTTGCAGGGTGGCTGCAGGCGCCGCACGCTGCTCAGTGCCAGCGGCCTCTGCTGTGCGAAGGAGCCCCACTTTCCCGAGAAGCTGTTGCGCAGCAGGACGTACGCGCAGGCGGCCCGGCGCCCGGCACGGCCTCTCAGCGCGCCCGGCAGGAGGTGCCCGAAGTAGAAGCGCCTGTCCACCCTGCGCCCCACCAGGCGCAGCAAGGAGCGCAGGAAGACCGGGTCTCGCCTCAAGTAGCAGCGGTGCAGGTTTGCGACGGGCTCGAAGGCGTCGACGCCGCGCACCTCCAGGCCCGGGCGCCGGGCGGCGAGGTAGTACTCCAGCTTTCCAGAACCGAAGAAGGGAGAGTGAAGCACGGCGACGTCCCCCAGCAGCCGGTCCATGTGAGGAGCTAACCACGCCTTACTTCCAAAGTACTTCAGCTGCATACCAGCTCTTTGGTTTATCCCGGAAAACTCTGGGAGTGCGTCGGTACACAGCGACGCACTCCCAGACTCGCCGCCCGGCTTCCCTGCGTCGAATTTGGGAAGTAAAAACAAAGGTATGGGAAAGATCAAGCTTTTCCCCACGCCAGAATACAGCAGCAAACAGCCCTCGGACCGTGCACGGGCATTTTCCTCGGGCCATCAAAATCGGGCAAAACCGTGACTCTGATCAGCCTGATTCTGGAGCAGTACAGGGGCGTCTTCGAGAGAATCTACATCTTTAGCCCGTCCATCGACATCGATGACGGCTGGATTCCCGTCAAGAAGTACATCGAGCAGGACCTGGGAGTGAATACTGAACGGGAGCAAGCGTACTGGGACGAGTGGGACGAGGCGGCGCTGCGGCGCATCATCCAGCAGCAGCGCAAGATCACGGAGGCGTCAAAGAAGTTGGAGATGAAGAAACTGTATCAGGTCCTGATAATCTGCGACGACCTAGCGGATGTGCCTCAGCTCCACAGACCCAACGGCGCCCTGGATACGCTGTTCATCAGGGGCCGGCACATGCAGATCAGCACCTGGGTGAGCTCGCAGAAGCTGAGGCTCATCAGCGCAGCCGTGCGGGTCAACCAGCAATTCCTCTGCTGCTGGAGGCTGCGCAACCAGCACGAGCTGGACGCCGTGGTGGAGGAGCTCAGCGCCCTGCTGCCGAAGGAGCAGCTCTACCAGTTGTACGAGCAGGCGACGCGGGAACCTTACAGCTTCCTTTTCGTCTACTACCTGAAGCCGAGGAATGAAATGTTCTTCAAGCGCTTTGAAGAGCGTTTCGCATTGGAAAGAGAAGCCGATGGGAGCGGCGCTCAGCTTCCTGGGCCAGAAGCTGTTCGCTAGTTCCACGCTGATCAACGCGAAATGCGAAAATATCTCCTGCTGCACCTCCGTCGCAGCCGTCCACCCGCCCGTCGTCCGCAGAACGGGCGGCTTCCTTAAGAAAAGAATGACGACGATCTACGTGGACAGCCGCAAGAGAGTGGCCGGCTCGGACAGCGACTTTGAGGTAGACCTGGGAGAGTCCCTGCACTTGCAGAGCGACGCCCGGCTCGCCGTCTACAAGATCCGCCTGGCCGACAGCTTTTTGTCCACGGACCGGGGCCGCTACCTCTACTGGGTCGACGCCGCGCTGGGCACGCTGAACTGGGCGTTGTTGCCCGAGGGCGCGTACACTGGCGCACGGTTGGCCGCCTGGATCAGCTCCAACTTTGCCACCGCCACCTATAGCGAGACCACGAACGGCCTGAGCGTAGCCTACGACGGCAACAGGCTCATTCTGAACGACCTGGAGCTGCGCCAGCAATGCCGGCGTCTCAAGTGGAGGCTTTGGCTTGCGCTTTGGAGCAGCCGGCTCAGTAGGCACGTCCTGCTTCGGTTTGTTTTTGCTGCCAGGGGGCCTGCCCCGCCGTTTCGGTTCCGGTGCCTCCGGCGCAGCGTGTGGCGCAGCGTGTGGCGCAGCGTGTGGCGCAGCGTGTGGCGCAGCGTGCGGTGCCTCCGGCGCAGCGTGCGGTGCCTCCGGCGCAGCGTGCACCTCTTGCGCCTCCGCCTCGTGTTCGGTCGGCTCCATTTAATTATACGTGGTCAAGATATAACACGAACGACAAAGACGACCCGCGAAGCCGGACGACGTTGCCGTCCAGGTCGGTCAGGCGGAAGCGCATGTGCCTCAGGGTAACCGGGCCCCTGAGGGCCATGAAGTGCCCGTCGTCTGAGCCCGTCTCCACAATGGTGCCCACTCCGCTCTTCAGCGTGATCTTGGAGAGGATGTCGTCGCCCAGGTTGCCCAGCACTCTGCTGGCGTTGGCCAGCTGGGCGCAGCGCAGGTAGACCTCGTTGTGCGCCATCATCCGGACGAATTCGAAGATCTGCTGCCCGCCGGAGACGAAGCTCGGGCCCAGCATGTGGTCCACGCTGAAGGGCTTGGCGGGAGAGGCGGGCGGCCACCGGCGGAGGCACCGGCGGAGGCACCGGCGGAGGCACCGGCTGCACCGGAGCCGCCTCAGCTCACAAGAGAGCAGCAGCGCGCCCTGCGCATGCTGGAGAGGCAGTCCGCTTATGACCGGCTGACCACAGGCGCAAGCGTACTAGTGTAAAAGCATGATGTCGATCGAGCCCCGCAACGAGCCGCGGATGCTCCGGTGGTTCCGCAGGACGTACCCCAGCTACAACCTGCAGCCGCTGCTGCTGAAGCGCTACCGAGAACTGGAGGAGGCGCGGGCCTTCAACTCCTGGCTGGGGGAACGCCGGCTAGCCCAGAAGGGGCAGCGGCACCTGGACGACGTGAGCCGGCTGACGGAGGCCGTGCACCGCCAGGTACCCCAGCTGCGCTACGCGCGGGCCGAGCGCCGGGGCGTGGAACGGGCGGCGGGCGAAGTTGCGCAACAGTAAATGAAGACACTTCGGGCGCACGGCTTCAACCAGCGCCCGCGCTTTGAGCAGGTGGTGGGCTACCTGGAGCGGAACGAGCCGCTGCCCCTGGACCAGCCGGACCGCAAGGCCACCTCGTTCGTCACAAGCCACTTCTACCTGGACGATTTTGTGCAGTCCAGCGAGGACCCCAACCCCCGGCCCCTGCAGCACACGCCTCTGCAGGCAATTCCCGAGGAAGGCTTCCGCACTCCCGCAGAGGCCACGGACGAGGACTTGGCGCGGATGCGCCAAGGAGGAAACCGCTTCGGCGAGGACGACCTTGCAGGAGACCCGGAGGCCGACGCGCTGACGAACAACGGTCAGGGCCCGCCCTCCATCACGGGCCGTCTGCGCAGCGCGGCCGACGGCGCTCAGGCGGCAGCGGACCTTGTGGGCGCAGGAGCAGCAGGGCTCGCGGCGGTTCCGCTCCCAGCTCCCCCAGGACGCTGCTGAGTACGTCCGCCTAAATGTATTGCCCCGCCCAGGGCCGCAGCCGCAGCCGCCACCGCAGATCATCGGCCGGCCCAGTGACGTGGAGCGCCTCCTGGACGAGGCGGGGCAGCGCGCGCAGGAGGTGGAGCGTGGCGCGGAGGCAATAGAGGAGACGGCGGCCGTGGCAGCGGAGGAGGGCGAGGTGCCGTTGCCGCCGAGGGCGTGGGCGGAGCCTTTGGTTACCTGGGGGGCCTGGCGGAAGGAGCAGCAGCCCTGCGCCCACCGCGGGCGAGGTTGCTGGAACGTTGGCTGGCGCGGCGGGAGTTGGCGCGGCGGCAACGGCGGGGCTGGCCGTGGGCATTGCGGGCGGCGCAGCCTACGGGCTGGCACGCGGCACGGGCTGGGTGCTCGAGAACACGCTCTTCCGGCCGCAGCAGGGCAGCGAGGACGCGGCCGTGCAGGACGTCCGGTCCGCCAACAACATGAACGATGCCACTCAGCCCCAGCACTTCTCGCTGCGCTCGGCAGCAGCACGTCCGGCAGCCCCGCAAGCAGCCGCGCCTCCTCGCAGTCCGGCTTCCGCGTTCAGGCGCAGTCCAACAACACGCCGCGCCCCTTCTCCTGGGGCCTGAACCCCGTGGCCCTGCCCCAGTCCCAGCCAAGCTCGCGGGCGAGCTCCAGTTCCGGACGCCGGAGCTTGCCTCCGCCCAGCTTTGACCAGCTGGCGCGAGACATTGAGGCTGCTTAAAAATAAAATAAAAACCCTCCTGGGGGAGAGTTTTTTTTGCACGGTTTTGCGCTGAGAAAAGCTATTACTCCAGGCCGTACATACATGTACACCCTAGACTAATAGCTTTTTGCACGGTTTTGCACGGTTTTGCGCTACAAAATGCTATTCCTCCAGGCCGTATATCAATATACGCCCTGTAAGAATAGCTCATTTTGCACGGTTTTGCGTTGAAAAAAGCTATTCTTCTCGTCCGTATATAGATATACGGACTACAAGAATAGCTTTTTTGCACGGTTTTTGCGCTGAGAAACGCTATTCCTCTCGTCCGTATATCTATATACGCACTGGAAGAATAGTTTTTTCCTTCGCCGTACGAGTCAAAATGCGTGTATATAAACAAGCATGGAGGTAGTCACCGCCGGAGCCCAGGATGAGCTGATGCAGAGCCTGGACTACAAGCTGAAAACAAGCAACACCAGCTACGTGACGGCGCGGCATGACGTGCAGTACTTCCCCAGCTCGCTGAGCTCCTTCTCCCCCACAACCTCTAGGGTCTGCCGCATCCCGCTGACCAGCGGCACGTCCTTCATCGACCCCGAGTCCATCAAGATCGCCTTCCGCGTCAGGAACACGGACGGCACCAACCCGCTGGCCCCGGCCACGCCCAACCCCGCCTGCTTCGTCCAGCGCGTCCAGGTCTTCGCCAACGGCCAGCGCTGCGACGACATCAACTACTACGGCCGCACCGTGGCCGTGCACGACCTGCTGAAGGGCAGAGAGTACAACCGCAACAAGGCCATGGAGGGTTTCGACGAAGTGAACGACCCGCGCATCGCCCGCGCGGTGCACCAGGGCGGCTACGCGGACGTGCTGCTGCGCCCCACCATGGTGGGCATCCTGCGCTGCGGGAAGATGCTGCCGCCGCAGCTGAACCTGGTGATAGAAATTGAGTTTGCGGACGCCACCACTGCGCTGTGGTCCGAGAACGCCGGGGCGCACCCGGCGGGGGCCACGCTGAGCACCGACTTCGAGATCCAGAACGTCCGAGTTCTGGCCTCCCAGGTCGTCCTGGACTCTGCGCTGGTGGAGTCCTTCAACCGCGTGCTCCTCTCAGGAAGGTCCCTGGTGTTCAGCTACCCCACGGTGCACACGCAGCAGTCCAGCGTCCCGAACGGCGTGGCGGAGCACAACGTCACCGTGGCGCGCGCCTTCACGAAACTCATGGGCGCGTTCGTGACCTTTTGGGACAACGACGCGGGCTCCAAGATCCACTTGCTGGCCAACCCGGGGCAGGACGTGGCCCCCATCGGCGCGGCCAGGCAGGAGGACAGCCTCCTGGAGTCTCAGATGCAGCTGGGCAGCCTGCAGTACCCTCACAACCCCATGAAGGGAGCCTCGGAGCACTTCCACTTCCTCTCCGTCCTCGCGGGCACCTACGACGACACGGTGCGCAACATCGACATCGGCCGCGTGGGCTACCTGCGCCACAGCTTCATTGCCGGCTTTCCCACCGAGCGCGTGCCCAAGATGCCGCTGAGTGGCGTCAGCACCCGCTCGGGCGACCTTGCCCGGTTCACCTTCAAGGGCCTGGACGGCACGATGACGGACCTGTTCATTCATTTGGTGGCCTACCAGCTGGTGACGCTCTCCGGCACGGGCGTCTCGTGCTTGACTAAGGCCCGGTGTGCTTCATTTTTGATGAAGCGTGACACCGCTTAAGTTGAGCAAAACGAGAAAAAAGGCGGGGGTGTCCCTCTTCACCATTTTTGGTGAAACGTGACACCGCTTTTGAGTGCGCCCAAAAAACGAGAAAAAAGGCGGGGGTGCCCCTCTGCTTCATTTTTGACGCAGAGTGGCACCGCCCAAAAAACGAGAAAAAAGGCGGGGGTGCCCCTCTTCACCATTTTTGGTGAAACGTGGCACCGCTTTTAAGTTAAATTCATGGCATTCAGGTCCAAAAAAAAAAAGTAATCAGGCCCAAAGAAGCCTTTATTGTTCTCTTTGAATTTGGTTTTTGGGGGTGGGCAGAGGTGTTTTTTTACCAGAACCCTTTGGCCATTGATTGATTTTCAGGTTGGAGCAAGCATTTCCTATTTTGAACCATTGGCTTTTGGAGGTGGTAGCAGGGAGAACAACCCAGAATGTGTTTCAGGGTTGGGCAGGCTGTGGGAGGCGGGTTTGTCCTGAGCCAACTTCATCGACCTCTTGCTGAATCCGCTTGAGCCCTCAGTTTTTTTGTCGTGTCGTTTTTTCACAGGGAGCTGCACAAGCTCCCTGAGATGTGCTGGACAAGCACCCCCCCTCCCCCAATCTGTGCTGGGTAAGCACAGCCCCTTCAAGGTGCTGGGCAAGCACACTGTGCTGGGCAAGCACAGTCATGACATGCGTGATGATGTCTAGAAACCAGCTGCTATTAAGCCCAATGATTTCCTCATCCATCCCAACAGTATCTATCAACAACTTTGTTCCTGTGGCTTCTCAACTTGTTTTTGCAGCATTTGCCCAACCCGGATCAAAGGCGATTTCAAACCCACGCTGCATGTTTTGGGTCTCATCGATCTCCAAATTGTTCTGATTTGAAGTGGGGTGAGGGGTTGAAACTGAGCTGCTGTCAGCTGGGCAACTTCATCGACCTCTTGCTCGGTCCGTGTGAGCCCTCAGTTTTTCTATCGTGTCGTTTTTTTTCTCACAGGGAGCTGCACAAGCTCCCTGAGATGTGCTGGACAAGCACCCCCCCTCCCCCAATCTGTGCTGGGTAAGCACAGCCCCTTCAAGGTGCTGGGCAAGCACACTGTGCTGGGCAAGCACAGTCATCACATGCGTGATGTTAACAGGCAGCAGCATCATGTCTAGAAACCAGCTGCTATTAAGTCCAATGACTTCCTCATCCATCCCAACAGTATCTACAGATTTGAAGGAGGGTATCAACAACTTTGTTGCTGTTGCATGGCAACTTGTTTTGCAGGGCTTGCCCAACCCCAATCAAAGGCAATTTCAAACCCACACTGCATGTTTTAGGTCTCATAGATCTCCAAATTGCTCGCATTTGAAGTGAGTTGAGGGGTTGAAACTCTCGGTCCCTTTATCCCCCCTGAGTTTTTTTTGTTGTGTCGTTTTTTCTCACAGGGAGCTGCACAAGCTTTCTGAGATGTGCTGGACAAGCACCCCCCCTCCCCCAATCTGTGCTGGGTAAGCACAGCCCCTTCAAGGTGCTGGGCAAGCACACTGTGCTGGGCAAGCACAGGCAGCGGCATCATGTCTAGAAACCAGCTGCTATTAAGTCCAATGACTTCCTCATCCATCCCAACAGTATCTACAGATTTGAAGGAGGGTATCAACAACTTTGTTGCTGTGACTTGTCAACTTGTTTTTGCAGGGCTTGCCCAACCCGGATCAAAGGCAATTTCAAACCCACGCTGCATGTTTTAGGTCTCATAGATCTCCGAATTGTTCTGATTTGAAGTGAGGTGAGGGGTTGAAACTCTCGGTCCGTTCGAGCCCACAGTTTTTTTGTTGTGTCGTTTTTTCTCACAGGGAGCTGCACAAGCTCCCTGAGATGTGCTGGACAAGCACCCCCCCTCCCCCAATCTGTGCTGGGTAAGCACAGCCCCTTCAAGGTGCTGGGCAAGCACACTGTGCTGGGCAAGCACAGTCATCACATGTGTGTTGTTAACATTCAGCGGCATCATGTCTAAAAACCAGCTGCTATTACGTCCAATGACTTTCTCATCCATCCCAACAGTATCTACAGATTTGAAGGAGGGTATCAACAGCTTTGTTGCTGTGACTTGTCAACTTGTTTTTGCAGGGCTTGCCCAACCCAGATCAGAGGCGATTTCAATCTGCACACCACCAAGTTCAGCGTTCCCGCGAGCACATGTTTTAGAGCTCATGGGTCTCCAATTCGTTGTGGTTTTTCAAGCCGGGTGAGGGGTTGCAACCTCCTGCAGCCCTGAGTTTGTTGGGGTTCGCCTTCACGCTGTGCTGGGTAAGCACGGCTCACAGCCCCTCTAAATTGCTGAGCAAGCAAACTGTGCTGCACAAGCATAGTCATAACACCCCTGCTGCAAAGCAGCAATTGCATAATTTTCAGAAGCCACTGGTCACCCTAGTTCTACATTTGCAACAAAATGTACAAGTTTGGAGGAGGTGACACTACTGTGAAGTCGACACTGTGTCAGGCCAGCATGTTTGCAGCGTCCGCCCAACCCAACCGAAACCCACAACTCTGACCATCATGTTTTCAGCAAAAAGGCAAGTTCAAGGCTTGTCCCAAGCAAATTCACTGTTGGCTGGAGCCCTCAGTCAGTTGCGTTGCTCTAAAACAGGGAGCTGCACAAGCTCTCCCTGAGATGTGCTGGACAAGCACCCCCTCCCCCAATCTGCGCTGGGTAAGCACAGCCCCTTCAAGGTGCTGGGCAAGCACACTGTGCTGGGCAAGCACAGTCATGACATGCGTGTGGGAAACAAGCAGTGGCATCCTTCTCTTCACCCTTTTGGAGCCCTCAGTCAAATCGTTGTTGTACAACAGGGAGCTGCACAAGCTCCCTGGGATGTGCTGGACAAGCACCCCCTTCAACCTGTGCTGGGTAAGCACAGCCCCCTCATTTTACAAACAGGCAGTGCCCCCACTTCCGCCTCGGGCGAAAGTGTCGCAGGCGCAGGCACGGCGCTTGCAAAGCAGAGCAGAGGAAAGGGCCTGGGCTCTGCAACAAAGGCTCACAGACCAGCAGGTTGCCCATGGCTTGCAGCTCCAGGCGCTCGAGGAGAAGCACCAGGCGGCCATGGAGGCGCAGGAGCAACGCGAGCGTGAATGGCGCACGGAGTGCACAGAGCTGGCAAGAAGCCTGCAGCGCGTTTCCAGCACTGCAACAATCAGCATGCAGGCCAACCTCCGGGCCCAGCAAGAAGGCGAACTGGCAGCAGCTCTGGCAGGCGATCCAGCCCCGGTGAACCCAGCCCCGGCGAACCCCTTGGGGGCCGGCTCCAAGGCTGCGTCCAAAGCCCGGCCGCGGCCAAGCAGCAGCAGCAGCAGCTGCAGCTGCACCCAGCCGCCCAAGAAGAAGAGGACCAAGACAAAGGAGCCGGCCCAGGACTGTGTTGAAGTTGTTTTTTTTCTGTAACCTCTTGTCCCCGACTGTGCTGCAGGACAAGGCCAACCTTGCAAAGAAGCAGAAGAAGAAAAAGCAGAAATGAGGCCTGACTCTCAGCTTCATGCATGCTCTTGTCATCATTGCAACAAGCCCTAGCCCGCAGGCTGAGCAGTAGCCCAGTGGCTGACTCTGAGCAGTAGCCTGGTGGCTGTCCAGGACTTGGGTTTGGGTGAAGGCCAGCACATGATCTCAAGACAAGTCGACTTTCACCCGTAGAGTAGCAGCAGCAGTTCCTAAACAAAAAGGTTCCTTGCACCAAAAGCAGCAACCATTCACCAACCCTCTGAATGGGCAGCCAATGGCAGCCACATTGTGTCACAGCTGTGCAACCCACGCCTGTCCCAACGCAGGTCTGGAATTGCTCCATTTTCCCTGGTTATTGAAAGACACGCCCAAAGCCATGAAAAAAAGCAAATTCACGGGAAGACCTTTAAGCACAACCCGGGAATTTGGGGCTATTTGGAATCAGCAGCAGGCGGCAGGCAGAGCTTAAATGCAAGCTATAATGCGCCAGCGCACGGACCGAACACAAACACATAGGTTTGGGGCCAAGTAGCTTCTGCCTGGCGTATGGCTGCTGGAGATTGAAATCCTTTTCGCACGTGGCCAAGAGTTGCCGAGAAAAAAAGTCCGCTCCAGGTGTGAATCTCAAACTGACACTGGTCGAAAGTTGCTTGCAGCTGCTTTGACTTTGCGGGGTGGGAGTTGAAAGGTCAAGCCTGCCTGTCTGCCAAGGAATTCGGGCTCGTGCTACACGTTCTTCGGCAGCTGATCCTGGATGGCATGCCGGGCGCTGTGCTGAGCAAGTGCAGCAAGCCAGGGTTTGGTGCTGAACACGCGTAGGATGTAGCGTGCTGAGTTGACGCTAAACAAGCGTAGGATGTAGCCAACATGGCATGGTGCTGGACAAGCACACAGTGCTGAACAAGCGCTCAGAAGAGTGAATGTTGTGCTGAACAAGCGCAGTTCAGTGCTGGACAAGCACTCGGTGCTGAACAAGCACTTCTGTGCGCTGGTTGGTGCTGAACGAGTGTTGAACGCTGTGCTGAACAAGCGCAGTTCAGTGCTGGACAAGCACACGGTGCTGAACAAGCACTTCTGAGTCTGAGTGTTGAATGCTGCGCTGAACAAGCGCAGTTCAGTGCTGGACAAGCACGTGGGGTCTAAATGAGGCTGAGCAGCCAGCGGCCGCTGTCGTTCGCTGCGGGCGCGCGAGCCAGCGAGTGCCTTGGCAGTACATTCAAGCTGGGGAACCCAGGGAAGGGAGGTCGCCTTTGAGTCCTGGAAGGTCGCCTTTAACCACGGGGAGGTCGCCTTCGGGTCTTGGGACGTCGCCTTTGAGCAGGGGGAGGTCGCCTTCCGGTGAGTTAGCGACCATGCCTCAAAGGTGCAAAGGCGACCTGCCTTTCACAACACGCCCCCAACACATGCATGAAGTCGAGTCATACAAGCGCGCCTGTCACTGAGCTTGTTCAGCCCAGAGTTGCTGCTGCGCTTGTTCAGCACTGCTGCAGGAAGTGCACTTGCTCAGCGCTTGGCCACTGCTTGTTCAGCAATGGGATGCTACTTCGCAGTGTTTGGAGCTGCTCAGAACGCCTTGGATTCCTTGCCCCTTGCCATGAAAAGCATGAAGGAAATGGACATGAAGGCCATGAAGGCCATGAAGACCATGAAAGCGACAAAGGCCACAAAGACCATGAAAGTCATGAAGGCCAAGAGCGCAAAAGCCAAATCAAAAAAACTAGGCAAGGCTGAGTCGCTTACAGGAGATGCTTGGCGTGCGTGGGCAAACCACGTCTGGGCAACTGGCCCAACCTGGGTTTGGGTGGTGGTGTGTTTCACACACCTGTTCTGTTGCCGGGTGACTGAAGTGCTCAAGTTGAAGCTAGTCCACATCAACCTCCAGGACAAGTGGCTGACAGTCCCTGCGCTCAAAGGGCATGGGGAAATCCGCAAGCCTATCACGCCAAGCGCTGAGCACTTCTTGAGGAAGCTCGAAGCAAATGGTGGTGAACGAGTGCCTCGGAGTCGCAAGTGGGGAAGTCGGGGCGTGTGCACCTATCAAGATGAGTGGGTCTGGCCAAAGAAGAACGAGGACTACTTGTTCCCAGCCCTCCGTGAAGACGCAGAGCTCCAGCGGCGGAACAAAGCCACTTGCCTGACACTTAGTACAGCGTTATGTTTTCCAGGACTGCTGCTGACACTTTGATTGCCTGCGACCAGTTGCCCACAGGATGTGGTTTCGGCTGCCATCCGGCGCATCCGCAAGTCCTACACGCCCCCGGCAACATGCTCTGTGAAGATCTCCAACATTCGGTCTCATTCTGGCCGGCAGCGAAGCATAAATGATTTGAAGCTGACCAATGTCAAGAGCGAAGTTGGCAAGAGCTTTGCTCGTATCACCACTGACTCCGTCTGGGAGTCATATGGCAGGCTTACCGAAAATCAGGTTGCTGAGTCCCTGCTCGGAAACGCGAGCTTGCAGCAACTATGGCAGACCATGTACTGATATTTCCTTGTCTCACATTCTGATACCTTGTGAATCTGGAACTGAGGCGAGTTGACATTGAACTAACTAATAGCCCGCCAAAAGGCACAACCCGCTGGAAGCTGAAAGTCGGCCCAAAAAAGGCATTTAATTCCGAGCTGCCGTGCTGCCTGACACGCACCATGTAACATGAAGCTGCTGCGCCAGAGGCCCAGCCGCTGCAGCCCAGCTGCCGCAGCCCCACAGCCGGCGGCCGCTTCCCCCTGCGAGTGCCAGGAGACCGGGAGACATGTTGCAAGTCATGCCAAGCAGTTTGTTGCAAGAGCAGCAAGCACAGGGACGCCTTTTTGCCTTTGGCTGCGGCACACTGTAGTGACCCTGTGCGCCCCAATGCCCCCCGGGTGTCAACACAATGCTGTATTGAAATGGGCAAGGCCATTCTGAACGTTTACAATGTGGTTGCATTTTTCTCCTTGTTCACAAATCATTGGATAGGGGCCCTTCTTGCTGCCAGCCTCGCTGGCAGGGCCAAACCAATTTCAAGACAGATTGCAACTGGTTCCCAAATAATTCAACTCAGCTGTTGCCTCTTGCGGCTGCAGCAGTTGCACTAAGCCCAGCCCATCCCATGTGGCCTTTCAGCCTGTCTTGGAAACCAAATGAACCTCACTCATGCAGACTTTCTTTCCTGACCTCAGTATTTGACCCGGAAGACAGGCTGCCGGCTGGGCAAGGGCCACTTGGCCCACTCAGGCTAGAACAACCAAACTGGCCGGCGGCTACATTTGAACTGCAACTCGGCCAGCCAGGATCTCAGCACGCAAAGGGCTGGCCATCCAAGCTTTCAAAGCCATTTGGCGTCGCTCTTGGCTGGGTTCAAGGCCGCATGTTGTAATCCACTCCTTCACAAACTTGTGCTGAGCATCCTTCATGGACCTCACTGCCACCTGCAAAGCCGGCGGCGCTGGCGGCGCTGGCGGCGCTGTGGAGGTCGGTGTGCGCAAAACGCCTTTCTTCACGTACTTCTCGTGCCAAATCCGAGAGTTTGCCCGGTTCTGCTCCTTGCGGCGCTCCACCTCCTTCTTCTTGCTCTCCGGCGTCAGCTTGTTGAGCTGCCGCCCTGCCCCATGGGCCTGCTCTGAGGCCTTTTTCTGCTTGGTGGCTGATGCCTTCTTGGGCTCTGTGGCAGCTGAGGCCTTCTCCTGCTGCTCCGTGGTGAATTCCTTCTCCTGCTCTGTGGCCTTCTCCTGCTCTGTGGCCTTCTCCTGCTCTGTGGCGGATGAGGCCTTCTCCTGCTCCTTCTCCTGCTCCTTCTCCTGCTCCTTCTCCTGGTCCTGGTTTGTGGCGGATGAAGCCTTCTCCTGCTCTGTGGTGGATGAGGCCTTCTCCTGCTCCGGCTGCATTGCAGCAGCTGAGGCCTTGTCCTCCTGCGTGTCAGCTGCCATGTTCTTGAGCCGGCGGATCTTCTGAGGCCGCTCAGCAGGACGCTGCCTGTCATCATCTTTGTTGCCTTTGTCGACTCCTGTCAGGCCAGGCCTTTTCCTCTGCGTTGTTTGCCAATCCAAGCTGCCAACCAATTCCAAAACAATGCAATCAATGCGTCTGATTCCAAAATACGCGCAAGCCGCAAGCCTGTGCAAGCTAAATTCTGGGCCAGCAGTGAATTATACAGCCAAAAAGGGCCGCTGAACATCTCCCCAAGACAACACGCAGTGCCATTAATTGTCAAAAGTTCTGACGGGCTCAAATATAAACCTGCGCACAAATGGCCACTTTCGACACCAAGAATGACTAGTCATCCCCAACCCTCCTGCGGCAAAGAAGTGGTCAACGTCAAGCGGGCCGGGCTGCGTGGCAGGGATCATGCCATGGGGGTCCTCCCACAGCTGCGCATCAGTCCACTCGTCCGCCGGCAGAGTGTCATCCATCTGTGTCTCGGCAAAGTCCAGCGTCTTTGGAGGTGCGCACCCCTCAAACCTGAAACAGAAGTCAAGCTGGACGTTGTCTTCATTTTGTGATTCTGCTGCCATTGATTGAATAACAGTGGTGAGTGATGGTGACTGAGACATGAGGCGATGGTGATGATTGTAATAATTTTACCCCTGAAAAGGGTGATTGGCTAGCAATGTGAAATGGGTGCCGTGTTCAAAGCTGACTGTCATAATGAGTGACCCTAATACGCTTCCAAGCAGCACTTCAGGCACAGCTGCCAGCGGAGAAAAATCCTGGGACCCAGATTTACATGCACAATTGAATCTGAAGCAGTGACACACTGGTCCTTCAATCGCGCTGGCGGCGTGTTGGTCGCATCTGCCTCCACTGCAGAGCACGCCGAGGCAAAGTGCTGGCGGATGCGGAGGGCGCTGGGGCGCTGCGCAGAGGTGTCGCGGATTGCCATCAATCCAGGCTGCAGCGGGCTGCGATGGAACTCCATGGGAGAGTCGTCCACACTGAAAACTGCAGGCACCCTAGCCATTGCTAATGGCGGCACTCAAAACTGACCTAAGCCGAGATCTCGCTGGGAACGCGTGTGTAGCAACAAGCTTTGGGCACAAGACTCAACCAATTCAATGCCCCTGCCCTGCCCTGCCAGCATCTGCTCGATGCGCTCTTTGTGTCTTAGCCTCGCCGGTCTGGATTCTTTCTGAATCACAGCGCTCCCTACAGCAACATCATGTTGCACTGCACCCTGAGCCAACCTCAAAGCAACTTGCCACTTGTCCTCTAGGCAGCCAACTCAACGTTCTTCAGACCATTTGAAACAATTTGAATTTTGTGGTCACTTTGAAGTGCTTTAAATAGCAGGCTGCCAGACTGTGTGCAAGTCGCTTGTCCCCATCCAGACTGCTTCAAGCGGCATGCGGCAAACAATCCAGTCAAATGACAACATTGCATGTTGAATCTCATGTTGCCGTTACCGCGCACTGCCCTAAGTCTCAAAAATGGCACAAGTGACTGCGCCAGATCTATTTCACAGCTGCTGCTGCAGCGCTTTGCCTTGGGCCTGGGCCTACACAATTCGCTTGCACTCGTCCTTTCCAAGGCTGAGGCCAGCAGGAAGAAACCAAAGAGGCTTGGCTGCCGCAATGGTCTTGTCAGAGTTGTAGACGCGAATCCTCCAAACCTTGGCTGACACAACACAGTGAGTGCCAAGCTCAGCCTGGATTGAAGACGAGACAAGGAGCAAGCTTCAGCACCTTCTCCAGCTTTGCTTTGGTGAACGTGGAGGCCACGTTGTGGCTCTTGAGGCTCTTGATGGCCACATTGTTTGCTTTCCACAAAATGTCATTGGTCGCCACAATGGTGAACTTGTCATCTGCGTGGCCCTGGGCCACCTCTGGCGGGCGTGTCACTGAATGCCCTCGAAGAGTGAAGTCCACCAGGCCGCCCTTCTCCACAGTTTGGAGGGCCTTGCGCAAGGTGCATGGTGGACTATCCGCCCCATCCGCCTCCAAAACCACCAAATCCTCATCACTGTTCCACTTGCACTCAAAGCCTTTCTCAGGGTGTTCGGCCTTGAGCTTGGTCGCCTTGTCCCCCAACAGCCACGTGCCTGCCCCGTGTGCCAGAAAGGCCATGCTGGAGTCTATAGAGACGGCTTCCTGGGCGCAAACAAAGAGGGCGTGGTCCTCTAGCAGCATCAATGTGCAGCCTGGCGTTCCTGTCACAGTCATCTCGGCCAAGGCCTTACCGTGCTTCTCCTGCGCAGCAGCCACTGTCTTGGCCTCATCGCTGAAGACTGCAGCCCAGTCAAAGCTGCCCGCAGCAGCTGGCCCTGCTGCGGCAGCTGGGTCAACAGCAGCAGCCGCAACTGTAGCAGCAGCAGCTACTGGCTCAGCATTGACGCTCCATGCCTTGTCGAAGTCCTTCAGCACATCCCTCCACTCTGGGCCCCACAGCGGGCACTGCAAAAAATGCTGTCGAATGTCCCGGGGCAGCAGCAAAGTTCCCTGCTGGTGCTGGCAGATTTCCAGAGTCGGCCTCTCTGGCGAGACTGGCATCTCTTCCTGGGCTGGGCTTGCCCGGTACCGTGGGGCCACCTTGTCCATGGGCTGAATGTTGTCCTTCCACGCCTCAATGAGCAGCAAAATGCGCAACACACAATGGCACAAGAGCTTAAAAGATCAATCAACTCACGCCTGCAGCAACTGGTTGCGAACCGCGTTGGACGCACACTGGAAGTTGGCTTCCACAGGCGTGCTTCCCATGACCGGGAGCCCAAGCTGAAGGCAAGCCAGCTCTGCGCATCCGTCATAGGATGTCATGTGGATCACTGCCACAACCTGCTTGGTGCGTCCTTTTGCATCATCGCCTGAGGGCTCGTGATCCAACAACCATGAGATGAAAGCAAGAACATGTAATAACAACCATGAGCGCGCCAAGCCACCAAGCAAAGACTTGAAGATGGCCTTGGGCACGCCGACGCCACCAAGCCACTGCGCCGTTTCCTGGAAATCTGTGAGGTTGCGCCGCTGGTCGTTCAAGTGCAGCAGGGAGTCACCAGGAATGATAAAGTCCTTCTCCTGAATGGCAAAGGGGAAGTCCTTCACAGCCAACGCCTGCTTCTGCCACAGCGGAGAAGCGCAGAACCTCAGGTTGCTTGTCAGGGCGTTGGACATGCCGCGTAGACAAGCTTTAAAATTTGGCAACAAGTCAATGCCAGGGAGCGAGTTGGCCTTGACCCCATCTTGCCCACTGGTTGGAACACCCTTGACTGCTCTGTGGGCGGTTCCCTTCATCGGAAGCGCGTGGTCCTGCACGCCCAGGAAGCACAAGTAGGCTGCCGGCAACTCCCTGTTCCGATGCAGCTCACTCAAGTCCAAGTTCAGAGTGAAACTGTCGGAGCTCCACCTTGTTGGCAGCCATCTTGTCTTCAATCCGGCGCCAGTCCTGCCGGAGCGAGCCGCCAGAAGTACTGCCGCTCAACAAAGGTGGCAGGATCACAGCGATGCCACCTGCCATCATCATCAGAATCAATTGAATCAATTAGCGCCCATCTGGCAGCGTCAGAAACAAACAAATTCAAACCAAGTCCACCTGCGCCGTAATTCAAATGCTTCTCCACTGTGTCTGCCACGTCGTTGACTTCCTTCTGGGTCATGACCCCGAACTTGGTGCAATCGACGTAGAGGATGAGGCGCACATCCAAAGGGCTTACCTGGCACAACTCAATCACTGTCACCACTGTCACCACACGCCACGTGCGTGGCACTCGCGCTGCCTTGCCTTGTTGCGAAAAGCCACGGCCTTGAGGAAAGCCTCTGGTGACTTTGGCCCAATGCCAGGAGTCAAGCTGACAGAGCACCACTGCTCCATGTAGGCGTCTGCCAGCCTGGGGGCTTCCAACGTAAAGTCTTGCAACGACTGCTGCTAAGAACTTTTAAGCATCTACTACTCAATGAGACAAGCAGCTTCTTGCCGGTCTCAACCTGGCTCTTCTCGTGCAACACGCTGATCACGTGTGCCCGTTTCCTGTTTTCTTCCTGCCGTGCGTTCCACTGCGCCATTGCCATCATGTCCGAGCTGAGCTTGGCGCGCACCTCCCGGAACCTGGCAGCCTGGGCCTCATCCTCAGCAATGCCAATGTCGACGCTGTCGCTGATGGTGATGGTCGGCACCTTGGGCTCCACGTAGTCCGCCCAGACCGCCAGGTGTGACACCCGCCAGCTGTCCAGCTTTGCTACAATCGCCGCCTCTATGTCCGTGAAGTAGGCCCTTGGAAGTCATTGCTTTCTTTCAAGCACCACGTGCGCGCGCACGCCCTCTCTCTCTCACATACTCACACGCTCAAAACAACCAAGCTTCTTCTGGAGGAACAGCTTGTAAAGCTGTTCCTCCTTCTCAGCTGTCCATGTGGACAGCTGCCGGGCAGCAGTCAAGATTGTGGCGAAGATGCAGGCGTAGTCAGCATGCCTGTCAAAGACCTCGGGCGCAGCGCGCGTGCGTGACCTTGCGCTTGGCCGGAGCTTCCTGCCCCCCTCGACGAATGTGTGCACAATGAGCTCGAAGTGCATGCGCTGCGACTCAGGCGTCACTGTCAGAGCTTGCTTCATGTCAGGAGGGCAGGTAGACTTGGGCGTCGCACCCACCAACCAGCGGCTACCCTTGAATTGCTCCACGCTGAAGGCGCTCTCCCGCCACTTGTGGTGGTTCAGGTGCTGCCGAAGGACTTGCCGGGACTCCTTGGCTGCAGGATGACACTACAAGACGCAAATGAAGCCATTTACATGTCGTAATGTCAAGCCAAGTCGCCTCGCAGCTGCCGGAAATCAAGTTCAACAGGGAGCGAAACCGTTCAGCATCGACCCTGTGCTTCTGCTGCAGACCTGACGTCTCGTTGAATTCGTCCACAACCTCCTGCAGCCGCTGCTCCGGGGTCCAAAGCTTGTTGTGGACACCCTGCTTGTCTCGCATCTCAATAATCTGCGAAAACCGCAAGGCCAGCTGCAGCGAATTGGGCGGCTGTCTCTCTGAACCTCTGTAGGACAAGCAGAGGTTCCGGTAGCTCTGCTTTGCTGTGTCCATGTTCACGGAGATCTCAGTAAAGTCACAAGCAGCTCAGGGCACAAAGTCAGCAAACTTGCCACGCGGCGCACTGTTTACAAAGACAAGACGCGTGCGAGGGGACAAGCCACACAAGGGCATTCTCAAGAGGTTGGAGCTTGTCCATGGTGGACGGGTCGCCGAGGTCATATTCCGCAGCTGCTATCAGCAGCAAGGCAAGCACAGAAGATCTTGTCCAGCCTTTGACCTGGTCCAGGGCCGCAGCCTCGCAGTTGATGCTGCCTAAGAAGTTCGGGCGCCAGCCAACGCCAAATGAAGCTACCCCGCATTCTGCAGAGATATGCAGTAGAGCAGCTAGCCCCTGGCGGCACCTCAACGGCGACATCAAGTGGCTCCCTGCCCAGGTCCACCGAGCCGAAGAACATGCTCTCAAAGCAGCCCATCCAGTCTTCTAGGCATGGCAGCCCGTCCACTGGCTTTGCAAACCTGAGCAGCGTCAAACGCCAGTGAGCAATACCATCAACTGCCCAACCCAGGCCCAACTGCAAGGCTAGATGCCGCAAGCAGGTGATGGGGAGCTTGATGGTCTCCCCGTCCATGCTCGACTTGATCTCGCACGGCGTGCAAACTTCTGGGGCTTGCCGAGCAGCTTGGAGTACTCTTCGTACCAAGACTCCAAGTGACTCAAATTGACCTTGTCCGTGGGCCTGCCAGAGGCAAGGTTCTCAATCACCAGGCTGGCCGGATGGGCGTCCAAATCTGCATCCTGACGTGCGCCGGGCAGGCCAGCAGGTGACTTGAAGCTGGCCACGAACTCGCAAATGTCCTCAGGGAAGTATGAAGTGACTCTGCAATTCTTTCACAATAATCTGACCCCTGACACAATGTTTCAGAAATGATGAGTATTTCTGATGCGCCGGAGGATTTCGGGCTTTCTGGCGGACCTTTTCGATGTACCGGAGGATTTTCTGGTGGGCATTTTTGATGCACCTGAGGATTTCTGGAGGTGTGCTCAATGCGCCGGAGGATTTTGGGCGGGCGTTTTCGATGTACCGGAACATTCTGGCAGGCATTTTCGATGTACTGGAGGATTTCTGGCGGGCATTTTCGATGTACTGGAGGATTTCTGGCGGGCATTTTCGATGTACTGGAGGATTTCTGGCAGCGTGTTCGATGCACCTGAGGATTTCTGGCGGGCCTTTTCGATGTGCCGGAATTTTTCTGGCAGGCATTTTCGATGTACTGGAGGATTTCTGGCAGGCATTTTCGATGTACTGGATGATTTCTGGCAGGCATTTTCGATGTACTGGAGGATTCCCGGCGGGCATTTTCGATGTATCGGTTGGCAACCAGTGCATTGAAAATGGGGCCCCTGCATCCCCCTGGCCAAGCCACAAACACTACGAATTACAAAATAGTGCATTGATTCTGATCTGGAAATCCAGAAGTAAAATCAATGTACTGGTTGGCAACCAGTGCATTGATTCGGGGGGGGGGGGGGGGTAGGTTCGACCCGGGGTTCACTTGGCATGATGCCCGTTTCAAACCGTGTGTATGAAATCCTGGGTTTTCAATGTGCTGGTTGCCAACCAGTGCATTGATTTTGGTTTGGAAACCGCAGAAGGAAATCAATGTACTTTTTTGTAAAGTACATTGAAAAACGAGAAAAACACAAGACTGGCGCAGATTTTTGCAGTTGTAGCATCAAGGTACATTGAAAAACAATGATTTCCTGAAGCATTGACCAAAAACAAGCGCATTTGCGTAGCCATCCTTGGCCAGGGTCAGGTCGCCACCAGGAAGTTTCTTCAAGCCCCGCTCCCAAGCAGCGCACACTTGCTTGCTGGGCGGAGGGCTGGCGCCGGCAGGCTCTTCGCCTTTTGCCTTCTGGTCCTGGAGCTGCTTGGCCGCTTCCAGCTTCTTCAACATGCCAGCGCGCGTGGGACAAACTCCAAAACGCTGCGGCGGGGATTCAATAACAACGTCCAGCAAACAAACTTTCACAGCATCTGCGCAATGAAGTTGCACACTAGTTTCGCCGGCTGGCTTTTTACTGCCTGCGGTTCCCAACAAGATCGCTGTCGTACAGTGTTTAACACTGCTTCATTCTGATCTACTGCCTTCGGTTACCGGAAAAGATCGCCCTCAAAGGGACAACTGGAGCTACAGCGTTTAACACTGCCTCATTCAAATCGTACGGGCCCGCCGGGGCAAGCTGGTGGCTCTCATGCCAGGGCAGGGCTGGCAGCACGGCATTCTGCCAGAAGCTATTGGCAGCCAAGGCCTGCAGGTAGGACACTGCGCGATTGTACTCTTGGCCATAGCAGGCGTGGACTGCAGAAGCCAACTTCCTCCACTCTGCAGCATTTTGAGCAGTGTGGTTGTTTGCTCGCCTTAGCTGCCACGCCCGTCGGCCGATTGGAACTCATTGTGTGGCAAACATGACCCAAGCCTCGTTGGCAAGGCGTGTGTGGACTGCGCACGGGGGACCGACTTAATTTGTCAAGACACTTTGTCAGAGGAGCTGTCAATGAAAACTGACGCGCGCGGGCTTCTGTCTGCACCAAGAGGGGTCGCTGTGATAGCTGGTCATCACAAATGTGCTGCTTGATGAGGCAAACCGTATCATTGGCGCCAGGTGGGCCAATATAAGAGCCACGGTCCACTATTCGTTCAAGGGGCGCCGGCAAATCTGGCCAGGGCAAAGTGCAACAAGCTGCAAAGTTGAACCGGTCAGAATAATAAGCACTGAAAAATATTTTCAAAAATACTGGGCCTTGTCTCAGCACGTTCAGGAACAAGTGGTTGCCGCGAGCATCCTCCAGCAACCCGCCTTCCAGGCGTACACCTGCAGGATAGTGCGCCCTCCAGTCACGTGTGGCATTCAGGTTGCGGACTGAAACCTTGGTGTGTGGTCCCACCCAATCTCGAACTGCGGCTTTTGTGAGCTCGTCCTCAATGACAGCAGTGACATCGCCAGCGTCCAGAAGCCTGTCTGTGTTTCCCACTCTTCGAGCAAGAAGTCCCCAAAGTTGGTCTCAGAGCGACCAAGTTCAGAATTTATAAGGCGTGTAGACAGGCCAACCGCTGATCACTTTGCTGCCAAGATGCCTATTTTACAGTGCGTGTGCGATTTGCGTAGGAATAGTAGGCCAGTTTGCCGGGCGTGAAATTTTGAAACCAGCATCTGAAGGTACGAGAGGCAATACATATTCTTGGCCTCCCGCACGGTATTATCTGCCTGACGCGCACAGCATCCAGTCGTGCTACTGTTCAGAATTGGCAAATTGTCACACACACACACACACCGGCACCTGAATCAGTACGGATTTTGGCATCGACTTGCCTTTCTCTGTGCAGATCAGTCTGACCTGGACTGTGCCCAGCAATGGTATGTCATGGCAAACTAGTAGATTCAGGCACGCTATGTTCAAAAAGCCAAGTGTCCTTCTCGAGGGTAAGTGCCAGTATCTCAATGATGCATGAGGAGTCGTGCTTTGCAACATCGTCCATGACAAAAATTTCCAGCACGTAGCCAAATGCCCAGGCCCCATGCACCTTGAGGCGAGGGCGCTGATGCTTGCTCCTTGGCGCAGCAACTTGTTTAGACTCAATCTTCGACACTGACTGCAGTCAGCTCACAGGGACGCGGATGGTCGAAGCTGGGCGTCTCGTGGAAGAGCAAATTTGGCTTGATCAAGCCCGTCTATTGATATCACCAAGACGTCTGTGTTGAAGTCAGCCGACTCGGTATGCAATGTCCACAGAATCGTCCGGTCGCAAAATTGATTGTGCAAGTGCTTGCGGTACTCGGTCAATGCAGCCAGCTTGGCTTCCATGGACTTGGTCTTGTCACTCAGCGCGTGCCTGTGCTTGTGGCAAACTTCGCACTGCGAAAACAACGTACGCTGCCGGAGCTTCAGCACGGAAGCCCATCGAATTGTGTACACCCTGTGGAAGGTAGTGTACCTCACGTGGAGCAGAAATGTAAGACACAGAGGCAAGCGTGCAATTTAATGCGCTGCTCTCCGACTTCAAGGTGCAACGCGCACTAACAGCCAAGCAACGACACAAATGGGGCACCAGCTAATTGCTGGGTTGCCTTGTAGTGCTCGAAGAGATCAGCAACAGTGCCAGGTGGCAGAAACTTCTGCACAAGAGATTGACCAGGCAGAAGCAGGGATTTGCTGGCTGAATGTGAAAGCCATTCCTCCAACTCCTCTGTGTTGCCCACCTCTGAGTCAACTTCTTCAAAGTCACTGTCGCTAGAATTGTCGAGGTCCTGTTTGCGTCGAGCAGCCCGGCCCCTTCGCACAAACCTGCAGCAAAGCCAACTTGCACAGAACCAGCTTCATCCCGCGGGCGTCACAAACTAAAATGAAAGTAAGAGCTAAGCCGCTGGTCAGGAAGGGTTTCAGCCAAAGAATCATAGAGTATCTTCAAAAAGCCGTCCACTGACCACGTAGTCTCCCTGCTTCTGCCTTCTTTTCTGCCGCACCGCAAGTCTGGGGCGCCTGCTTCCTGCCTCCGAACTCTGTCCCGGCCCATCCCTAACAAGGCGGCCAAGCACTTTAGCCCAACGGCTTTGTCCAGCAAAGTGTGAGCCCGCTCTGTTGCCTGGCTGCTGCCTGCGAAAGACTGATGAACCTCAGCGTGAACAATACACTGATAATAGTTGCTCCCCACCTTTGCTGCAATCGAGCTTCTAGCGCATCCTGATCTGGCTTCTTCAGCTTCCAAAACTTCTCCAAGAAAAGGGCCAGCTGCTTCTTGGATGCGTTGAACTGCTGGAAGCACACTTTCAAGGCGCCTGTCCGGCAGCGTTAAAGCCACTGCAAATTGCTCGCAGCGCCGCACATATGCACACTGCAAGCAAGTGGCAATGGCATGACTTCATCTCCAGAAGGCGGTCAACTCTGGTTGGGTCCAAGCCATTCTTTTGGTGCCGCCCAGCTCTGGATTTGCGGGCATTCTTCGCCTTTACTGCCCGATTGCTGTTGTTGTACTGCCTCTTCTTTCTCTCAGCAGCTGGATCATGCGTGTTGTCCTTCCAAAATGTCCCTGCCTTAAACTGCACAAGGGACTGCCAGTTCAGCGCAAACACAGACTGCGCCGCCTTGCCACCGCTTGCTTCAGATTCAGATTTGCTAGATGTGGAGGATCCATCACTCTCAGTCTCATCTTCTGCGCCAAAGGGCGCAGCCGGCAGTGACAGGCGCCGTGCGCAGCGCCGCAAGGGTTCATCCTGCTCATCAGCAAAAGGCCTGACCTGTGAGGACTTCGAAGCTGAACTTGCATTGCGTAGTTGGCAGCCGGACTTTGGCTTGGGACCCAGCTGCAAGGCCTCCAGTCTCTCGTTTGACTCCGGCTTGAAAGCCCTTGAGGGCAAAGGCCGTGGGGCTTTTGCTGCCTTCTTCGGCGCTGCTGCAAATCTGAGATGCGCGTGCTGAGTCTGAGGCACTTCTGCCGGCTCTTGCCCAAAAGGAGGCATGAGGCGAAGACATTAAGCAAATCCAAAAAATATGCATCTGCTCAAGCCAATTTCAATCTGGTTTCAAGCAAGGCGCCTGTCGAATGAGAACACACAGCCTTGAATGCCCCTTGCTATGTTGTTGACATTCTGAAATCCGAAGCTTCGAGCCAGTGACCAGCTGAGTGTGGATTTTAACTCAAGGCGCAGTGCGGCATTGAAACATGCAGGCCGGTAGCGCCTGTGGTCATGAGCTATGTTGACATGGTGAATAGAGCGCAGTTCTTTTTTCTGCTCCAAGGCGCCGCATCCTATCTGCGCCTATCTGTCCAGCAAGTGCCTCAAAGAACATCCTCTACATTCAGGATAGCCATGAGCAAGGTGAAGCCAGCGCAAGGCAGGCTCATTCCATTTCCACCCATTTTTCGCAGAGAGCTTTCGCTCAAGTGCTCGACCGGCGCCAGATCCTGAGCAGACAGAAAGAAAGTAGTGCAAAGCACACACGGCTGTGGTGTAACAAATTGAAATTATGCAAACGGTGACTGAGGCCAGGTGCAACCCTTGCTGATGCCGCAACTGCAGCTGTAGATGGGTAAGTGAGCACTGCCAATTGTTCCTTCCCGGTCATCAGCCTTCTCCTCTTGTCGCACCTGAACATCACTCACTGCTGTTCTGAGGATTTGGCAATCACTGTGTGTGACACGACCATTAGAGCCAGGAAGCCACAGCTGCGAGCTGGTGGTAAGGCACGGCATTGCAAGGTCAGTGTTCTCTGTGCGCCTCCTCTTCCGGCAGTTTGCGCTTAAGTCATACAAGCTGCACAACGGGATGTCAGTGCGAAATTGCTCCAGGTGCTGCTTCTGGCACCTCAGGGTCAGTAATTGACAAGTGAGTGCAACACAATGGCAACACAAGGCGAGCAGTGATGCACGCCCGCGCCTGGACAAGGTGTGCTCTGCAAGACGCGCAGTGTCGTGCTCGAACGCAACCTCGGGCATGGCAAAGTAGACGTCATAGGGCAGCTTGGAGGCTGTGCCTAGGGGCGCCAAAATGGCGTCCGCCAACTCCTCCAAACTCCACGTGCATGACCAGTGCTTCTTCTGCGTGTTGAAGGTGATGCGCCAGGACCGCAAGCGTCCATTAGGGGTGGCCAAAGCGTCTGGGACACAACCTCAGAGAAAATACCAGTGAGAGTCAGGCCTCAGGGAGCTCAACAACTTGGGGCCCTGGCAGGACTCTCTGCCGATTGTGACCTTTCAGGTGCTTGTCCAGGTAGTCGTCTTCGTAGTCTGGCACATTCTCGTGCACAGACATGTCTGTGCGCATCTGAAACGCTGTTGCGGTGTCGTGAACCTTCTTGATGGCTAGGTTGCTGAGTCCTTCCCGCTTGCCGTACCTGGTGATAGAAAGTAAAGTTCTGTAAGGGCCAAGAATGCCAAAAAAGCCCTGGCCTGCTCCAAGTAACACAAGGTGCCCCAATGATTGCACAATTGTTGCTGTCAGAGTCAAAGCGTATAGGACACCTTGGTGTTGGTCATAGGCTCTCTGTCTCAATCAAACTGCCAAGGATTTAACAACAGCCAGTCAAGGAACTTCTGCTTGTGCTGCACACAGTGGCAGGTCTCCCGAAGCTTCAACTTGGCAGGAAGCCACTCGTCGGTCGCGGTGGGGGGCTGGTCCAACATGCCAAGAATGTCTGCGAAGATGCACTTGTCGGGGTACATCTGCTTGCACAGTTTGATGCACACGCGGCTCTTCTCGACCTTGGTTGTTGCTGGCCACGCTTGGACTGCAAGGCCCGGAGCCAGGTTAGGACGCGCCTTTTCTAGAAATAGGACATCAGCAATTAGCAGAGAAAACAGCCATCATTGTGTGCTTGTTCAGCACCAAAAAGGAAAGCTGTCTGGCATGTTGGCACTCTGTGCTTTTTCAGCACGCCGGTTGGCTTGTTCAGCACTCCGGGTTGGCTTGTTCAGCATCCAGGCGGCTTGTTCAGCCCTAACTAGAAAAAAACCAGCCGATGCTTGTTCAGCGTGAAAAGGAAAGCTGCAAAGAGTGTGTGGTACCAGTTGGCTTGATTGTTCAGCACTCTGGGTTGGCTTGTTCAGCATCCCACGCGGCTTGTTCATCCCTTGGGCTGGGAGACCAGAAAATTAAAAGCTGTGTGGCGCGCTCTGTGCTTTTTCAGCACTCTGGGTTGGCTTGTTCAGCATCCCAGGCAGCTTGTTCAGCGGGCAGGAGAGCGTGCCTTTGAAAGAAACAGTCAGGACATGAGCATAGCCGAAATTGAACGCTGTCCAGCGGGGTTGCTCAGCAGTCCGGAAGCTGTTCACAATGCCATCTAGTTTAATATGCTGACTCCAAGCTTGATGATGATGGACAGAGCTGCCAGAAATAGCGCCCCCAGGCAGCTTGTCTGGAGCTGAAAGAAGCGCCTGCCCAGCGCATGTAGCAACATATCCAGTGCTGGTTCAGCACCCTGATGCGAGCGCTTGTTCAGCGCTGAAAACCAGCGCTTGTTCAGCGCCCCCAGGCACCTTGTCCAGCGCATCAGCAGCGGCTTCACCAACACCAGTGCTTGATTGGCACTGAAAACCAGCGCTTGTTCAGCGCCTGGCCCAGCGCTTGTTCAGCGCCCCCAGGCACCTTGTCCAGCACATCAGCGGCGGCTTGACCAAAGCACTTGTTCAGCGCCTGGCCCAGCGCTTGTTCAGCGCCTGGCCCAGCGCTTGTTCAGCGCCTGGCCCAGCGCTTGTTCAGCGCCTGGCCCAGCGCTTGTTCAGCGCCCCCAGGCACCCTGTCCAGCACATCAGCGGCGGCTTGACCAAAACCAGCCCTTCTTCAGCACCTGGCCCACTGCTTGAGCGCCTGGCCCAGCGCTTGTTCAGCGCCCCCAGGCACCTTGTCCAGCACATCAGCGGCGGCTTGACGCGCTTGTTCAGCACCTGCCCCAGCGCTTGCTCAGCGCCTGGCCCAGCGCTTGTTCAGCGCCTGGCCCAGCGCTTGTTCAGCGCCCCCAGGCACCTTGTCCAGGCTTGACCAAAACCAGCGCTTGTTCAGCGCAGCGCTTGTTCAGCACTGCCAGGCAGCTTGTCCAGCCGTCAGGGCTTCGACCGAAACCAGCGTTGTTCAGCGCTGAAAACCAGCGCTTGTTCAGCACCCCCTAGCGGCTTGTCCCGCTGAAACAAGCACTTGTTCAGCCAGCTCAGCCCTGGCCGGCGTTTTCAGCAGCACTTGCTCAGGGCCCCCAGCGCTTGTTCAGTGCTGAAGCTGGCGCTTGCTCAGCGCAACTGGTGTAAGACTTGCACTTATCCAGCCTAGAGTCTTAGACAGCACAGCTGCGGCAGAACCCCAGAGAAACAGAGGCACACAGACTCAGAGACAAAGACACAAAGACGCAGAGAGACAGAGAGACACAGAGACACAAACACGCAAACTTGGACAAACACACAAACCCACACACACAACACACACACACACACCCGGACCCACACACATACACCACCCACACAACCGCGCAAACACACCCACACCACACGCCCATGCGCGCATGTGTGCACACACACACACACACGCCACCCACGCACCCATGCACCCACGCACCCATGAACGCACGCACATCCGCACTGACATGCGCATGTGCATGCACACCAGCTACTGCCACGCACTCGTCTCTCTCTCTCTCACACTTAACTACATCTACACCATTTATAACTACATTTTGCAATGAATAAAATGTGGTTGCAACTCATGATATGACACATACATAAATGCTCTAACAGCGTTAAATACTTACTAAGCAGGTTGAGCCTCCAAGCACCCACCCAGCCACCCACCCAAGCACACACACACACACATGCGCGTGTGTGTGTGTGTGTGCGCATATTTTAGGGTTCACATGTAGAGCATGCATGAAGCTGAGAGTCAGGCCTCATTTCTGCTTTTTCTTCTTCTGCTTCTTCGCAGGGTTGGTGTTGTCCTGCAGCACAGCCGGGAGACAAGAGGTTACGGAAAAGAAACAACCTCAACACAGTGTCCTTGACCTCCTTGATTTTGGTCCTCTTCTTCTTGGGCGGCGGGGTGCAACTGCTGCTGCTGCTTGGCCGCGGCCGGGCTTTGGAAGCAGCCTTGGAGCCGGCCCCCAAGGGGTTCACTGGGGCTGGATCGCCTGCCAGCGCTGCTGCAAGTTCGCCTTCTTGCTGTTCTTGCTGGGCCCGGAGGTTTGCCTGCATGCTGATTGTGGCGGTGCTGGAAACGCGCTGCAGGCTTCTTGCCAGCTCTGTGCACTCCGTGCGCCACTCACGCTCGGTTTTCCTCCACCGTTGTTCCTGCGCCTCCATGAGCGCCTGGTACTTCTCCTCGAGCGCTTGGAGCTGATCGCGATAAGCGATGTGCTGGTCTGTGAGCCTTTGTTGCAAGACCTGCGCCCTCTCCTCTGCTCTGTTTTGCAAGCGCCGCGCCTGTGCCTGCGACACTTTCGGCCGAGGCTGAAGTGGGGGCATGGGAGGGAAAGGGAATGGCAATGGCCCCGTGGCAAAGCCAAAAGGCGGGGGGCCAACAGGTGGGGGGCCAGCAAGTGGGGGCCCAAATGCTGCGGCGCCTGTAGAGTGACTGGCTGCTGGATGGCTGGGCCCTGCAGAGAAGCTGGCTGCCGGATGTGTGGCAGGGCCAGCAGGTCCTGTGGCAGGGTTTGGCGCTGCGCCCCCTGAGTGGCTACTTGGTGGGCCAGGTGTGGTGGGCGCTGTGGCCCGCAGGCCTGGTGGCAGGGTTGGGCGCTGTTCCCGAGTGGCCAGGTGCAGTGGGAGGGTTGGGCGCTCCTGAGTGGCCCCTTGGCGGGCCAGGTGTGGTGGGCGCTGTGGGCCCCGAGTGGCATCTTGGCGGGCCAGGTACAGTGGCAGGGTTTGGCGCGTGGCCCCTTGGCGGGCCAGGTGTGGTGGGCGCTGTGGGTTCTGAGTGGAACCTTGGCGGGCCAGGTGTGGTGGGCTCTGAGTGGCACCTTGCCGGACGTGCGGTGGCAGGGTTTGGCATGTGACCCCTTGGCGTGGCAGGGTTGGTCGCTGAGTGGCCCCTTGGCGTGGCAGGGTTGGGCGCTGAGTGGCCCCTTGGCGTGGCAGGGTTTGGCGCTGAGTGGCCTCTTGGCGGGCCAGGTGTGGTGGGCGCTGTGGGCCTTGACAGACCAGGTGCAAATGGGCCAGGTGCAGTTAGTGCAGGTTCTGAGTGGCTCCTTTTCGGGCCAGGTGCAGTGGCAGTTGCCTGAGGGCGGGCCAGGTGCAGTGGCAGGGTTGCCTGAGTGGCCCCTTGGCAGGCCAGGTGCAGTGGCGCTTGAGTGCAAGCTGGTTGGTGGCGAGGCAGCAGGGGGCTTTGTGGGGCTGGCGGGCTTTGTCCTTGCTGGACCCACAGGGCCAGGGCTCATGGGCTTGGCGGGCTTTGGCCCTGTGTGCTCTGCATCTGCAGGCTCTGCTCTGCTTGCTGTCTTTGGCTCTGCTGCAACTGGTGCTGCTGCTGCTGATGCTGTTTCTGCTCTTTGCCTGCCAGGCGGTGGGGCAGGCGGTGGGGCAGCAGGCGGTGGGCCAGGGCACTTTGGAGGCTCTTTTGGCAGTGCCTTTGGTGGGGTTACTGGGACTGCTGACAGCGGCGCTCCTTTGGAGGTTGTTGCCATGACTTTGGGCGCTGGCTCTTTGGGGCGGGCTTTGCGCTCGATCTTTGGGCGTTCCTGCGAGAAAAGAGACAAGCTCAAGCATGAGTTCTTCCAAGCACTGCCAAGCAAGAAAAGAGACAAGGCCCAAGCATGGAGTTAAAATTGTGAGACTAGTCCAAGCCTTGCGCTCGGTCTTCGCGCGGTCCTGCAAGGAAAAAGCCCAAGGTGCAAACGTGAGTTTCTAAGACCACCACATTGCGTGAGAGCAGTCAGCAGTCCTTCTTCTCTTTTGGTGCCATGTCACAGGAGGATGGCTATGCCGTGGAATGTGTCAAAACCTAGAGTTCTGAATTGAGCTGTGCGTCAGTTTTGCACTGCTTATTACGTGATATAGAGGGGTTCACAAGTCGCAGAATTCATTCTGGCTCATGGGCCTGCTGAATTGTGTGCCTCAGGATGGCTTTCTCTAGAAACTGATTTTTGTTGAGTCTGTTCCTGCTCCCGTTCCGCGCCGATGTGATCCGAAAAACTGCTGCGGTGCTGATACGTGTGTTCAGCTGCCCTCCTGTCCCAGCACTTATGCAGCCTAGGTTCCAGCAGCTGGGCGCTGCCTGGCTGGGCTGCAGAGCTTCCAAACCTGCAGTGACAGCAAGCAGCTGGGCTGGGGGCTAGTTGGAAACATGTCAACTGGGAATCTGACATCACAATTTCTTGTTAAGGATTTCTGACATCACATTTCTGAACCAGGGTGCCTTGAGTGGAAGCAGCTGAGGGCTGATGGAGCGCTTCTTCAGCGCGTGTACGCGAGCTTGCGCAGCTCGAATAGCTTGCTTACTGGCAATAAACAATTCAAGTCGCCTTGGGTGCTGCTTATTAGGTTGTTTGAGGGTCGCAGAATGGGCTGGTGCACTTCTGAAACTCGGCGGATTGCTTTGGCAATGCAACTGCTTCCTTGCAACTGTTTTTTGCTGATTGGGCTTCATCAATGCTTTGAAATTGCGTGTGTTGTTTGTATTGCTGAGAGTGAGGGGTGCTTGTCCAGCACATTCCAGCGAGCTAGCTCAATGAAAACTGCTCCGCTGACTCAGGGCTGCTCCAAACAAGAAGGATGTGCGTGAACATGGAATGTTGATGAAAATTGGTGTGCCACTCACAAGCCCACTCAAGTTTGCGCTTCATAGTGTTTGGGGCTGGCTGGAGCAGCAGCATGTAGCATTGCAACCCATTGTGCAAAACACTTAAGTTGCAAACGCTCTTGGAGATTAACAGCACAACTCAGAGCTGAATCATCTTGGTTTCTGAGTAAATGGAAGCCTGTGAGTGGGTTTAGCCCATGTTGCAAAAGAGCTCGCAAAATGTGGGTGGGCTTGTGAAGTGTTGGGGGCCATGATGCTGGTCCAGCACATTAGTTTGAAGGGGCTTGCATTTTGTCTAAAAGGAAGCCATGTTGCTTGGAAGCCTTTGGGCCTTTGGTTGGATGCTGAAGAAAAACACAGCAAAAAACACTAGTTTTGATAAGTTAAAGCTTTTGTTTGTGTCCAACCTCAGCTTGGTTCTGATATCATTGTAAAATGAGGGGGCCGTGCTTACCCAGCACAGGTTAAAGAGGGTGCTTGTCCAGCACATCCCAGAGAGCTTGCGCAGCTCCCTGTTGTACAACTGACTGATTGAGGGCTTGAACAGGGTGAGGAAAAGGATGCCACTGCTTGTTCCCCACACGCATGTCATGACTGTGCTTGCCCAGCACAATGTGCTTCCCCAGCACCTTGAAGGGGCTGTGCTTACCCAGCACAGATTGGGGGGGTGCTTGTCCAGCACATCTCAGGGAGCTTGTGCAGCTCCCTGTTTTAGAGCAACACAACTGACTGAGGGCTCCAGCCAACAGGTTGGGGAAGAGGTTGGTGAATTTGCTTGGGACAAGCCTTGAACTTGCCTTCTTCCTGAAAACATGATGGTCACAGTTAACAGTTGTGTGTTTTGGTTGGGTTGGGCGGATGCTGCAAACATGCTGGCCTGACACAGTGTCGACTTCAAAGCATCAGCGTTGCAGTGGCATCATCTTCCTCCAAACTCGTACATTTTGTTGTGAGCCGCGCTTTCCCAGCACAGTGTGAAGGCGAAACCCAGCAAACTGAGGGCTGCAGGAGGTCAATGAAGTTGCCTGGGGCTGAAAGCAAACCACAACAAATCAGAGACCCATGACCCATAAGCTCTAAAGCATGTGCATGAATGCCTCCCATCTTAACAAACAAACGTGTGGGCTAGTCACGGGAACGCTGAACTACGTGGTGTGCAGATTGAATGCTGCAAACACAAGTTGACAAGCCACAGGCACTGGCAACAAAGTTGTTGGTACCCTCCTTCAAATTTGTAGATATTGTTGGGATGGGTGAGGAAGTCATTGGACTTAACACGCATGTCATGACTGTGCTTGCCCAGCACAGTGTGCTTGCCCAGCACCTCGAAGGGGCTGTGCTTACCCAGCACAGATTTGGGAAGGGGGTGCTTGTCCAGCACATTTCAGGGAGCTTCTGCAGCTCCCTGTGAGAAAAACGACACAACCAAAACACTGAGGGCTCAAACGGACCGAGCAAGAGGTCGATGAAGTTGCCCAGCTGAAAGCAGCTCAGTTTCAACCCCTCACCCCACTTCAAATCAAATCAGAACAATTTGGACACCCATGTTAGCAAGTAACAGCGCTGGCTAGCCGAGCTGCGTGGTGTGCAGTTTGAAATCGCCTTTGATCCGGGTTGGGCAAATGCTGCAAAAACAAGTTGACAAGCCACAGGCACTGGCAACAAAGTTGTTGGTACCCTCCTTCAAATTTGTGGAACAACACGCGTGTCATGACTGTGCTTGCCCAGCACAGTGTGCTTGCCCAGCACCTTGAAGGGGCTGTGCTTACCCAGCACAGATTGGGGGAGGGGGGGTGCTTGTCCAGCACATCTCAGGGAGCTTGTGCAGCTCCCTGTGGGAAAAAAAGAGACAATGAACAAACTGAGGGCTGCAACGGATTGAGCAAGAGGCCGATGAAGTTGCCCAGCTGAAAGCAGCACAGTTTCAATCCCTCACCCCACTTCACATCAGAACGATTTGGACACCCATCTTAGCAAGTAACAGTGCTGGCTAGCCGAGCTGCGTGGTGTGTGGATTGAAATCGCCTTTGATCCGGGTTGGGCAAATGCTGCAAAAACAAGTTGACAAGCCACAGCACTGGCAACAAAGTTGTTGGCACCCTCCTTCAAACTTGTAGATCTTGTTGGGATGGATGAGGAAGTCATTGAACTTAGCAGCAACACGCATGTCATGACTGTGCTTGCCCAGCACAGTGTGCTTGCCCAGCACCTTGAAGGGGCTGTGCTTACCCAGCACAGATTGGGGGAGGGGGGGTGCTTGTCCAGCACATCTCAGGGAGCTTGTGCAGCTCCCTGTGAGAAAAAAAACGACACGATAGAAAAACTGAGGGCTCAAACGGGCCGAGCAAGAGGTCGATGAAGTTGCCCAGCTGACAGCAGCTCAGTTTCAACCCCTCACCCCACTTCAAATCAAATCAGAACAATTTGGAGATCGATGAGACCCAAAACATGCAGCGTGGGTTTGAAATCGCCTTTGATCCGGGTTGGGCAAATGCTGCAAAAACAAGTTGACAAGCCACAGGAACAAAGTTGTTGATAGATACTGTTGGGATGGATGAGGAAATCATTGGGCTTAATAACAGCTGGTTTCTAGACATCATCACGCATGTCATGACTGTGCTTGCCCAGCACAGTGTGCTTGCCCAGCACCTTGAAGGGGCTGTGCTTACCCAGCACAGATTGGGGGAGGGGGGGTGCTTGTCCAGCACATCTCAGGGAGCTTGTGCAGCTCCCTGTGAAAAAAACGACACGACAAAAAAACTGAGGGCTCAAGCGGATTCAGCAAGAGGTCGATGAAGTTGGCTCAGGACAAACCCGCCTCCCACAGCCTGCCCAACCCTGAAACACATTCTGGGTTGTTCTCCCTTCTACCCCAACCTGAAAATCAATTTGTCAATGGCCAAAGGATTCTGGTAAAAAAACACCTCTGCCCACCCCCAAAAACCAAATTCAAAGAGAACAATAAAGGCTTCTTTGGGCCTGATTACTATAAATTTGGACCTGAATGCCATGCATTTAACTTTTTTGAGTGCGCCCAAAAAACGAGAAAAAAGGCGGGGGTGCCCCTCTTCATCATTTTTGATGAAGCGTGGCACCGCCAAAAAAACCAGCAAAAACATGGAAAAATGGGCATTTTCCAGAGGAAGCCTAGTCCGGAATGCTCAGCCGCTCCGCAAGCTCCTCCGTGGCCGCGCGCGCAATCTCCTCGCACAGCGCAGCAGGAACGCTGTAGAGCAGCTCACGTGATTGCTGGCTGACCCTCTCGTACTGCCCCTCCATCAGCCGCGGCCCCCGCTGCGCGGCGCGGAGGTGCCTGCCGTCCTGCCACGCCTCGCAGCGGCTGCCGGGCCTGCACAGCCCTCGGCTCGGCCTCCAGCGCATGTTGGTCCACAGCCGCGTCTGCTTCCTGTACGGAGTTCCGTACTTGCAGTATGTCACGTCCACCCAGGGCAGAGGCTCCATGAACGGCCGGGTCTTCAGCAGCCCGGTGGCCGGGTTCTCTATGACCCACATCAAGGGGTCAAAGTGCGCAATGATCTCAAGGGCGCTGAGCACCAGCGCGTCGCCTCCAGGAGCCGCCGCGGGCGCGTCGTCAGCGCGCGGCTGTATTCCGTGCAGACCGGGCTGGCCCAGACCATGTCGAAGTGCCCCGGGAACGCCGTGTAGTCCCAGCTCCGGATGTCGCAGAGGATTGTCGGCTCAAATTTCGACACGATGTCCAGGGAGACGACCTCCCAGCCCGCCGCCTCGAAGGCCCTGCCCACCGACTTGGTGCCGCAGAAAAGCTCCAGGAGCCTCGGCATTTTTTAAGAGCAAGATCACCGCCACTGCGACGACCAAGAAGACTCGCGCGTTCATCGGACCGGACTTTTTTCCTACGGATAAAAAAAGGAGCCGAACTTCGCAATGAAGCTTGCACTCGGGCTGGACGTTCAGACCAATGCCAAGGGGGGAAAGTTCATGTCCATAGAGGACTCCCATCAGGGCGCGCTGGTGTGCAAGGTGGACGTGGAGGTGACGGGGCCAAGAGGCTTTGCGAGCAACACCAACCTGGAGCTGTGGACGGAGGAGGTGGAGCAGGGCGTCATCGACAACATGATCGTCTTCCAGAAGCCCTTTCCGGGGGCCGCCCGCACCGAGCTTGAGAGCCAGCTGCAGCGCGCCGTCAAGGTGAGCGCCAAGGGCAAGCACGTGAAGTGCAAGATGGAGCGCTGCCTCTTCTGGGACCCGGCCGGCAACCGCGTGCCGCGCCCCGCGGAGTTCGGCCGCAGGGGCCGCCCGCTTGTGGAGGCCCGGCACGTGTGGCCGTGTGGCTGATGGGCAGGCAGTGGGGCGTGCTCTTCGAGGTGCGCCACCTTATGCTGGAGCCCCTGGAGGCGCCGTGCTGCCCGTTCTAGGCCGCCTCCAGCAGCTCGGAGCTCGTGGCCCGCGAGGCGCCCACGTACAGGCGGCGCAGCGTGAGGTGGCAGAACTCCAGGTCCAGGCGGACGCGGTTGTGGAGGGTGAGCCCCTGGCAGCTGGCGTAGGTAACTGCGTGGCTCGGCCGGGTGGCCCGCAGCAGCTCCTGGTTCTTCAGCCGCATGCCGTTGTCCAGCCTCACTCCGTCCGCTCCACTTCCGCCACGGCCACAAAGACGCCCTTGAGTATTTTTCCGCCGGCCCGATGAGGCGGCCCGGGCCACACCCTCATGCTCTGCGGGCTGTTTTGGGGTGTTGCAGTTTGGCTGCACCCATTGGTTGGTATAAATTTATCACAACTCAAATCTATGTGGATGACCTGTGTCTCCAATTGGAGCAGCTTTGAGCCCTCCGGCGCCAGGGCCCGGTTCGCCGCTGCGTTGACGGCCAGCGCTTCCTGTGGCTGATGACCAGCGTGGTGTCCGGCCACCCGGCTTGGAGGGGTAGAGCTCCCTCAGGCCTGCTCCAGCGTGGGGCACCCTCCTCGCCGACCCGCAGCCACTTTACGAAGTCGAAGATGCCGGGCCCCACGCAGGCCAGGTCCGCCCAGAGCGCCATGTCCAGCTGGTGATCTCCTCCACCACCAGCCAGTCCAGCTTTTGCGCGCTGCCGCCGCGCACGTACCTGCGCACCCAGTGGTCGGCCGTCTGCGCCCCAGGCCCAGGTTCTGCGCGGAGCAGTGCGTCTTGGCACCAGGTGCACCGCCTTGCCCTGCTCTCGCAGCCCGCCACAATGGTGCGGGCCAACGCAGTGCTCAAAGCCCAGGACCGCGTCATGGATCGTCGCCGCGTCCACGTGGCTCTGCGCGGAGATGCCCAACATGTGGTCCCAGCGGCAGACGCCCAGGTCCAGTGTTGCGGCCAGCGAAACCTTCGGGTACCAGCCGGGCAACAGGTTCAGGCAGAACTGCCGCAGCCTTGGCGCCTGCAGCGCACCACGTCGCGCGTCCTTCTTGCACGTCTGCACCTCAAAAACCAGAGGGGGCAGCTTGGGGCTCCGGACGCACTCCATCTCCAGGCTGGTGGGCTGCGCGCCCCATCATGGTGGGCATCCTGCGCTGCGGGAAGATGCTGCCGCCGCAGCTGAACCTGGTGATAGAGATCGAGTTCGCGGACGCGACGACAGCGCTGTGGTCCGAGAACGGGGCGCACCCGGCGGGAGCCACGCTGAGCACCGACTTCGAGATCCAGAACGTCCGAGTTCTGCTTCCAGGTCGTCCTGGACTCTGCGCTGGTAGAGTCCTTCAACCGCGTGCTCCTCTCAGGAAGGTCGCTTGTGTTCAGCTACCCCATGGTGCACACGCAGCAGTCCAGGCAGGAAGACAGTCTCCTGGAGTTGCAGATGCAGCTGGGCGCCTGCAGTTCCCGCACAACCCTATGAAGGGACCTCGGAGCACTTCCACTTCCTCTCGGTCCTGCGGGGACCTACGACGACACGGTGCGCAACATCGACATCGACCGCTGGCTACCTGCGCCACAGCTTCATCGCGGGCTTCCCGACAGAGCGCGTGCCCAAGATCCCCTCAGCGGCGTCCGCAGAGGAGGTTCTGCGTGTGGCGCAACGCCCCCATGCGCGTGCTGAGCTCGCAGGGCAACCTGGTGGCCGGCGCTGAAGGAGCTTCGACGGGCACGCTACATGTACAGGGCCGTGAAGAGGGTGCTGGAGCGGGCGGCGCGCGTGCTCTACCGGGGCAAGGCCCATCCAAGAGTAGAGGCGCTTCGACGGGGAGAGGCAGAGACCCTGGCCGCGCAGGACGGCAAGTGCGCGCTGTGCGGCTGCGGGCTGACGGCCGGCACCTGCGAGCTGGACCACGTGGTGCCGGTCAGGCTTTGGGCAGCTCTGCAGGCGCTGTGCGGCGACTGCCACAGCAAGAAGACGCTGAGGGAGAGTGCCAAGGCGCTTCCAGTCGTGGCAGCATGGCGTCGAAGTCGGCGCACACCTCCACGCTCAGTTGCAGCAGCTCGGCCAGCTGCCGCGGCACGCGCAGGAACTGGCTGCCGGTGAACGAGCTTGGCGGCGCCACGAGGCACCCGGCGCACGTTACAGAGGAGCGGTGGCGCAGCGGGTGCAACAACAAGTGGGGCCTCGCTGGACCCG